>VWZX01004666.1:1055602-1445920 GCA_013399015.1 Galbula dea
TGTTAAAAAGTTTTCATTCTCTACAGTTTTAGAACTTCATCTTAGAGAACCTTTTGTACTTTCGTCAAACACTGTCACAGAAACATCTCTGATTGGTGATGATCTTGATGGACCAGCCCTGCAGCCCTTTTTAGCTTGAGCAGGCAGACTTCCTCTTCCAGGAGTACTAACGAAGGGCATGGTTTGGCATAAGGCCATAGTTGCTGAGGCTCTTGGAGTACTTAGTGAAGAGAGAGATACTTCAGATTCAGTTAACAGGAGTGCTCTTATTTAGGCGCTCTAACTCACCTTGCAGAAAATAAAATACTCATTTCAATGCCAAGACATTATAGAAGGACTCCATTTACTTCATGCCCTGCTGAGAAAAGCTAACAAGAGCTGTTATTAAAGATTTCTTTTCTCCTCAGTCATTTAATAGTAGCAGCTTCTCTTTTATTCTATGCTCTCAGAGAGCAGAATAGGAAGTGATAATCTCCCTGGAATATAGCAGACACCTGTTTGATAAGTGGTAATTGCATTATTCCTAGAGGATTATCACAGTGGTGCTTGTTTCTTTGTAATAAAACACCAGGATATAAGCAGAGCAGAGCTTCACTAGAGGATGTATGAAAATCCATTGCAACACATTGAAGGTGTTTGGGACTTTGTAAACAGAGTTTCTCTTGAAGTAAGTGTGTGGTAAAGTGGGCTTGTCATGTAATAGCAGAAGAAGGCTATGTAAAATTACAGCATCATCTTTGTTGTTTTATATCTGAGTGAGACTGTTTGCTATTGCTAGAAGTTGAGGTTTGTTCTAGTTGCGTGCAGAGCCTGATAACAATAGTCTCAAATGCCTCCTTTAAAAAAGTGTTATATTAGTCCATAGATAACTTTTAAAATGCTTAGAATGGAACTAATCTAGTCCTTTGTGGATCTTTGTGAAGATCCAGTAAAATGTTGATAATATGTAGAACCAAGAAAATATTAGTTGATACATCTATTTTAGATAGGTTGCCGAGAGGGTGTGGAAGCCCCATCCCTGGAAGCTTTTGAGGATGGGGCTCTGGGCAACCTGATCTAGTGAAAGGTGTCCTTGCCAGGCAGGGGGTTTGAGACTAGATGATCTTTAAGTCCCTTCCAACTCTGGCAATTCTATGATTCTATAAAAAGTTAAAGGCCTTTTCATATATTTCAGGTAAGGGAAACAGAAAATAAGAAATAATCATCCTTTTAGAAGTTCTTTTTCAGAAGTGACACCATGTTTTCAAAAGGCTAACACTGTAAAAATCCAGTTCCTTGAAATGCCATATCCAGGAAGAGGAGGCAGCCTAAAAAAACTATCAGTGTTTGAACCATTTGTTGGAACCAGTGCTGCTGGCACAACTACTTGAATTCTGCCAAGGAATTATGTAGTGCTGGAAACATATCCAGGCACTCTTCTGTTTGCCATCCAAAGCATTGTACGATGCTGTAAAGTAAATGGCATCCCACCATAGACCAGAAATGTGCCAAGTGTTTGGCTGGTACTCTTTGTGAATGCAAAGCAGTTCCCAAGATGTATCTGTGAGTATCTGTGGGCAGCATGTGATTTACATGAATCAAATTGTTTGTTGATGGTTGTGCTATTGCTTATTGTTTCACTTACAATAATTTCTTTCCTTAAAAATCTGTTTAACGATTTTGTATCTCTTTTGAATAGCAAAAAATAGGTGACTTGTGATCAGACTTAAACCATATTATTGTACCCTCTTCTATGGCAGCTGCATAGTTACTTAAAGAGAATATCATAAACATAACAGACGCTGTTTCAACACAGAAGCTAGCAAATGAAAAAGGACAATATTAGTTACCTTGATTACAGTGTGAAGAACTTTCAGAAGAAGAAATAGAGGAAGACAGGTTAGCTCTGTTCAATCTTTTTGCAATTGTTATGAGTATGAATCCATGTAAGTGCAGCTGAATTTTTCACAGTTGCTGTTAAGAGTATCAAAACTAAGAGTAAGCAGTATCACAAAATACTGTAACCAGACTGCAGAGCATGTGCTGGTCCTAAGGGAACTGATGGATGAGTGGATGCTGGTGCTTTCCCACATTTTCAGGTAGAAAGGTTCTTGTTCTTTTTCTTATAGACCTTTTCTTTTGTTTACCTTGATCCTGCTCTCATTTGGCAACATGAAATGAATGAATGCTTTGACTCCTGGTATTTATTGTCACCCAGAGTCAGTCTCTCTCTAGCTCGGGAAAGGTTGGAAATCCCAGTTTATCATTGAATAGCACTCTGTTATTTGTAGTAGATATTATTTTGGTGAGAGAATGTTTATTTTCCATTCCTGAGTCATTCAGGAATGTACAGTGAATTATGACCTGTTCCTGGGCATGTATGTTTTATAGATCATTTCACACAGGTGTACTTATTAACTCACTTAACCAATTTGCATGCATAAGTTTCAACCACTGAGTAATTAGTGAAAGCATTGACAAGGAACTGGAAATTTGGGAAATGTGTCATTATTTGCATATCAGTATAAAGCAATTACTAAATTAAAGAGTGCACGTTGTGACAAACATGAAGCTCCTTTACTGTTGCTTTGTCAGTGCACATTAACATCAAGTTGATGTGAAAGCCTGGCTTTCTCTGCGTGAACTAAAAATCCTAAGGCAGAAGTACACAATGAATCACCCAGAGTTTGGAGGCTAGCACACTGAATTGCCTTGGGGTTCAGAGCGAGGGAAGAAAAAACTGATGTAAAAGACCATTGAGAAAACTTATCAGTGGAAAGTAATTAACTCAAGATCCACAATTAGCCTCATGGTCTATACTTAACTGGGTTCTCCAGGTCTTTCATCGTTTATTTAATTCTGTTACCCTGTGTTTCAAATAGCTCCAAATGGCTTGGCAGATTTTTCATCCTTTTTAATATTTACAGTTTTTGTCGAAGAAGAATGAGCTCTGTAAGTGATCGTGGGTATTTGTTTCAGTCTCTCAAGTATACCTCTTTCTTAGTAGAATCTGTTGTACAAGGAAATATTATTTTCCTTTTGTTTCTTTGAAATATAATTGTGGCTTGAAGCAACATTAAGTACCACAGTATCTGTCCTTCTGCTTTAATTCCTAACTTGTCTAACTAGGCTTAATCAAATGAGAAATAATTAAAACCAGGGATAATTTTCTCTTTCATTCAGCTAGCAAATGAGAGTGATGGATTCACAGTAAAATGGCTGGTGATTAACGGGAACCGTAGCAAAAACTGGCATCACATGTGTGTTCAACCAGCGTACCAGAGCTGGGGGTTCCCAGAGGACCAGGCACAACTTTCTCTCAAGCTTTTACAGAAACTCTTGGTAGTGTTTTGTGAAGCTTGCTTTATCATGGTTGTCACTGTGACTTCAGCATCCCTTGTGCGTTGTCTGAAAGACACAAGTGGCCTGTTTACTGTGTTTATTGAGTCTTCTCCAGCCTCCCTCCTCCCACTCCATGTGCTCTTTATCCATGAGTCTATTCCAGAGCATCTTCACCGTGCTGCTGCCTTCAGTAAGTTGTGTAAAGATCTCCCAAGCTTATGCCTTTATGCTGCAGCAGAGGGAATAAGATACGTGTGTTTAATATGCAGCCTTTTGGAACAAGCTGCAGAAGAATTTTGGATAATTAAGCAAAGCAATTTCTTAATCTAAAGTATTTGTAATTTTTGAAAAATGTATTAATATTTAAGACATTTTTTCAGTTCAGAACTTGTTAACTTTTGGGTTCTGTAACCATTCATTCATGCTCTGTAGCATTCCTTTGTGATTTTAATCTTCATTATAGTTCAAAGATCTACCATGGGAACATCACTGAAATCCTTGGAATGAATTTCCTACAACCTGTGTTGACAGGTTTAAATTACGAACTCTGACACTGTTCTTGTGGCTGGATTAGAAACTTTTTTCCAAGTTAAACCTGCGATAAGTAATTGTCACAGCGCGATGGCACAATGTTAATGTGAAGTGACATGTCCAAACTGGCCTCAGTAACATGAAGCACCCTAACAGGTGTGAGGGGTGGATCTTCCCATGGGCCCTGCTGAACTTCTAACAGGGGAAAAATAGTAGAAAAAGTGAAATGAACCTTGAATAAAGCTGTCAGCAGTAATTATCTCAACAACACTTTGTGAAGAGTTAAAATAAGCATTGCTGATTTATAACCTGAACACACTCCACCCTAGAGATTTTTTTTCATCCAGTTAGTGTTTAAAATGAAATGTTGAATACCTGTCAAGATTATTTTTTTCTATTGAAGATGCATAATGAAGATGAAGTTATTTTCCAGAGGAAGTTAATTTCAAGAGCTGTCATTTTTTTTTAAACTCTCTGTTCATTTTAATATTTGTACAATAGGTTAATAAAACAAACAAACCTAGAGCATACTTGACAGTTTTTCCCAACTAATGCTATTGGATGTCAAAAGATGAACATGGCTAATGTAGATTTACCTCCACTTTTTTTATTGTTGTTCAAGGTGATGAGGGTTTACATGATAGTAGAAGGGCTTTGGTTGGTTGACTTATTTTTATTAAATTATGTACTTGTCTGTCGACCAGTGTAGACTGGAGAGAGCCCTTCAGTTCTGTATAGTAAATCTCTGTGAGTCTCTTAATTAATTTCACAGTGTAAAAAAAGCCCTTGTTTCAGTAAACATTAAAAAAATGCATTTGATAGATTTGTTGTCTTTAAATTGAAAGGTACCTTGCTTCTTGTTGCTGTGATAACACTTCTTTTGTGTATATAATGCATTTCAGTATGGATAGAATTATTTTTACAATCTGTTTCTAATGGAAGAATACTTGGTGGCTTTGAGAAAAGAGCAAAGCAAAAGATAAACAGTAATTCACAGAAAACTTTTAATCTCTTGAAGTTTTATACATTACATTTAAATATGAACATGCAGAAATTCTTCAGTCATACATCATTTTGATTTAGTGAGATTATACACTGAAAAAAAGGTAGATTATTTAATGTATAATTATACAGCTATAAGTGATGGGTTTGTCAGTGTTGAGCACCTATTTGTTCCTGAGGAATTTCATGAAGGTTTGTCTGAGCAAAACAGGCTGCCCACACATTGTTAATACTGCTTGGTTGAACACTGAGAACCAGAACCATGGCAAGATCAACCTGAGATGAATGATCTCTCATGTCATGGCATCATTTTTCTTGAATTGATGTATCACTGAGTATCCACAGAAACTGCCTGGGAGTCCACCACCTCCTTCCTGCATGGATTGGTTTCAGTGTGTTGGTTAGTTTCCAGCCAAGAAAGAGCATGGAGCCATCTGATGTTCCCTAGAGAATCACAAAAAATTGCTAGAGTTCACACTCTCTGATTTCCCCTGATTCAATATGCATATTCAAGGACTGTGCTGGATGCATTTAGAAAGCATTATTTTCTGCAACTGTTTGTGTAATGGAAAACTTTCCCACTCTCACATTTCAAGAGTGGAAGCAAAACTTCTTCTGCCATCATTCACATGCTCCACTTTCCTCTTTTCCTTTTGCATTTTAATTTTTCCACATTAATGACTGTCTGCCTTTCACCATACAAATACTCCTTGCTTTATGTTTTGCTCACTTCTTTAACCTCAAAAAGCATAGGTTACAAAAGAAAAATAGAAAATGGAAATGCTGGGGAGCTGGAAGCAGCAGCCTTAGCTGTGGAGCAGCCTGACCAGTCTTGCTCTAACAGAGTAACATATTCTTTTCTAGGCCTTTCAAATTAATTGTTTTATAGTTTGTTCCTGTGTCTTTCTGGGAAGTAAGTTAGGCTGAACTGGTCTGCAGTCCCTTAGATCACCCTGAGACTTAAAGACCCAAGATAGGAGACATAGGTCTGTGCCTTCATCTAGCCTGATTTCTAATTTCCCATCTGCACAGTTAGTATGATACTCTTTTTGAACAGGGAACTTAAAATTTGTCTAGTGAGGAGAGATAGATGACATCTTGTTAGGCTGGGAGAAATGAACTAGCTAGAATTCTTCTGAGATCTGCTTATCCAGGGGAAGGGATTAGCAGTGATAAATATACCTTGCAGATGTCTTAACTGAAGTTGGTCTGGACTAAGCGAGAAATTGTCTTGCTGCTTATCACAGTGTTACCTACCCTGGCTGAATAGCCTGAACCAGGACATACACAGAATCCTCCTTTGCAGGAGTCCTGCTATTCAGCCAAAACGTAGAAAACTGATGAATTTTGTCTTCTTTATTACCTTACTACTATTGGTGCACTTGGGCTGTGAAAGCTTTTGATCCCAAGTATCCAAACTTAGCTGTCTGCATATAGTGAATAGTAGAAAAGCCAGGACAGAAACGTTCCTTCTTAAACTTTTTGTTCCTTCTCAAATGTCATACAGTTGCCTTCAAAAGAGACCATATTTTTTTTCCCTAGCTTCTGTCTTTGTACATACAGACATCTGTAGAGTCATTGACATTTATTGTACTTGGGAAATAGCTTATGCTCCAATAAAAAGTCAGATAAAAGCATAGTAAGTTTGTTAGGAAAATGGAAATGCTTGATAAAGCTGCTTTCTCACCCCTCTGTCCTTACCTCTCTTACCTGAAGAGGGGAGATGAGCATGGTAGTAATTCCTCCAGCAAGAAAAAAAAATCTAATTGTATGGAAGTGAATTTTTTACAGTGGAGACACCTGCCAGTCGTTGGGTATTTTGCTATGGGCACCTCTGTCTTAAGTTATTTTGAGTAATTGAGCATGGTGTGTTATGAAATGTACTCAGTCATGTTTGTTTCTTTATACATTAGCCATGTATCAGTGACTAAACCAGTAAATGAAAAGGCAAAGCAGCTCACATTTTGAGCACAGTGAAAGGGCTGTCACATGGAGTATTTGAACCAGGATTAGGTTTCAGTCTGTAGGCAACAGCGCGTTCATTTCTGATTAAGAATTTTGTGTGATATGTGTGTATTATAAATCTCCATGTGGGTACTGCAGCAAGCTGTGCAACCTCTAGAAAGAGCTCTTGTTCAGCTGATGGCCTCCTAATGTATAAATATTGTTTTGGGATGTCATGTCTGTGTTTGTTAATGTATTTGTTTCTAACATGAAACCACAACTAGCTATAAGTGACAAGCTAGTTATGGCCAGAGTTCTAAAAAGCAGCCACAAATGTCTGTAAGGTTTCAGAGCTGGCATGCACTGCAATAGTAATTACTGAGGGTGGTTAGAAGTTTGCAGTTGTGGTAGAAATCACCTTGTTAAAACAGCTCTGATTCAAAGACTATTCAAGCTTAGCTTGAACTTATTAATAAATTATATAACTTTTTACTCACAAGGAGTTTGCAACACTTTTAATAACACTCTGAATATTGCTTGTGAACTGCTATTTTTTTCTAGGCTTTTGGGTTTCAAGAAAAGAAACCCTAAAAGAAAGGATTTTGAGTTTCAGGTTCGTATAGTCTATCGAAATTTGACTTCACAGGGTGAGTAATAGTATTTTTAGCATATTTTTCTGAAGATACTAATTTCTTAAGCAGAGCACTCTTTGTACAATGACAACAGTGAAGGCATAAAAAGTAGTTTCAATCCAATACTGAGATAAGAGATTTACTGCAGTTACTGACTTGTGGAGGTTGTTTATCTAGCCAGAACTCCATATTATGATATATGCTAACAGCAGATTTATCTTCAGCACAGATACTCTATGGGCTTGTGTTTTTTTCCTCTTGCTCAACAAAGAGAAGATGGGCATTGCCAGTTTTCACTAGAATTAATATCAATACCCCAATTAAGTATGATTCTGGAACTGATTGGATGTGGTGCTCTAAAGATACTGCATTACAGAGAAACAAGTGGGAAAGGCACTGCGCTGGGTGGAGCACCTCATTGTCTTGGGCTAATTGTGAAAGCTACAGCAAACAGAAGTTAGAAGTCCATCTTGAAAGGTTAGGGATTAGGCAATCTGAGTGTTCCTTAACTGCTTTAGATTTTAAAAACCAAAAGGCTAAGTTATGCACTTTGTATGCTAAACCTGCACCCCCCACATTTGAATATATGCAACTTTTAATTCTTTCTGTTCAACATTATAGGATCTGAAAGGATGCATTAGAAAGCACCTACCTTCTTGGTAATTACCCATGGAGTGACATCTTTGGGAAGGTTGCTTTCAGTGGCTTCTTCCATCCAGCTGTGCCAGTGAGTGCAGCTGGGAAGCTGGAACTATAATTTTACCTAACTTATTTTTCAGGATGCTAAAACTGGAGGGCAGGTTATTAAGACTTCCTTTTGCCTAATATACTACAAGCTGACCTTGAGTAGGTCTGGGAATTATTCTGCTTTTTGAGGGAGATTTGTGAAGGAGAGTCAAATATCGGAAAACCAATTTTTTTTGTACATCAGAATTTTGTTTGCTTACCTCATATCTGACTATTAAAGGCAGAAAACATGGATTATTTTCTTTTACCTCAGGAGGAAACCACACTATGAGAATTCCCACACTTAGGTTTCTGTTGAAGTAGGTTATATACAGCCAAACATAATTCTGCATTAGAAGTACATCTAATTGAATAATTGGACTGATTCATAGCAGTCAGGTTATACAGAAATTACATTTCTTTTTATGATCTTTTTACTTAATATGAAAAATCCAGGAGGTATGTCCACTGCAAAGTTTCTGTTCTGGTTTAAGTTTGCCATTGTCAGACAATGCCTGTTGCTGCACTTGCTGTGCACAAGCAAGTGAAATGTAGCATCATTGATAGACTACTCTCTTTTGCATATGGAACAAACGTTCCATGATTTTTTCCCTGGTGCTTTGTAAGATTTATAGTTTGACCTTTGAATTTCTGAGAGCAAATGTTCAAGAATCTCTAGTTTATGTTCAGAAAAGCATATTAAAAAAGAAAATATTTTGCTGTGGAAAAATACCACTTCAGTCAGCTGGAAAGGATTCTTCATTTGAGTAGCTCAGAGAGGATAGAGATAGTTACCCTGTTACAGTAACTGATATTATTTCTCATTTTAAGTGATCTTTTAAACTGCCAAAAGCTGGGTTTTAACATTGACAGCTACTAGGTGAAACAGCTGAAGTGCCACATTTAATAACTTTCCCTAGAGTGGTAAATGCCTGTATATTTAGATAGACATGTTAATGTGTATTAAAGCAAATCAAACAAGCAGAACTCCCCCACACTCCAAAAACTCAAAACTCTCACCGGTTTTGTAGCAATCAAATACTGACCAAAAAGCTCCCATCAGTACACTGGCCTACATTCAAAATATGTAGAAGTTGAAGTTTGCTATCCATGGCACCCAACAGAGCTGCCTGGAAAGACATCTTTTGCTGAGTGTTGATGTTTTTATGATTCCTAAAATAAAGATTAAAATTTCTATTGCAAAAGCCTCTCTTCAAAGAGGTCTCTCCTTTATTTTAAAGTGAAGATAGCTTAATTCTAGAGAAATGTTCATGCTCCTAGTTTATTTTGAAATGAAAGGCAGATCTTCTATTTGCCCTACCCTTTCCTTTGCAAAAACCTTAAAAAAAAAAACAACCAAAACCAAAAACCAAAGGGGAGACTGATTTCTCACACAAATGTGCACAAACCCCCCCAACATTCCAGCAACTCTCTAGAGAGTAGAAGGAAGTGTGCTGTGATGTTGAACCTCTTCTGCTGTTAGCTCATTTTTGAGAGACTCTTTGACACTATAATATAGGGTTGCAAATTGGAATTGCAACACCCTGCTATTGGGCCTAGTGATGAAGCAGCACAATAACTGCTTGCTTGATCTTACCAGTCGTTCTTTAATGTGTACCTAAAAGATATCGGGAGCCTTTCCAAGCATCTGTCACGGTATTTGATGCTGTTAGGTAGGGAACTTCAGACTGTGTGTGGGGAGTGTGTGTGTTTTACCAGTATTTTATGTAGTATGGTAACTACAGGGCAAAGTTTCAGGTTTTAGAGCAGTTGGGCTTTGTTTATTATTAAAAGCTTATAAAAATACTAATTAAACTGGTGCCTTACTACAGAGAATACAGTTCTTATGCTCTTGCCACAAGAGTTTCTTAGGTAATTGGTCTTGACCTGTATGTCGTCTTTAATATTTCATTTGCTCCAGAGTATTATTACTCACTTCCTTTAAGACTCTAGCCAGGCTTTTTATGCAGCTAACCTTCTGTTTAACCTTGCTATGAAAATGTGACAGTAGGCTAGTTCAGACAGGTTAACATTCATTTGGTAACCAGCCTGCTTAATCAGCCTGCTTCAACCTGCAGCAAATTAATCTTTGTGAGTTCTAGCAGACAAGTGATAAAGACATTCTGAATTATGTATAAAAAGAAATGGGGTGTTTTCGATGCTCAAATAAATAAATGAAATTTAATGCTTGTGATTAATTTTTGGATTTTTGTTGAGGGTGATTGAAATTTATTTTAACTTAATGTTTTTAGAGTCTAATTAGGAAGATGCTTTATTTCTAAAATACACAATGTAAGTGTTTCAGTAAGTGCCCTGCAAAAAATAAAAATTGGTTTTATGGAATGTAGAAAATCTCTTCCTGAAGGAACCATTAGAAACAATATTTTAAACAAGCAGCTACATCTTTCACCATGTCACTAAGAGCTGTACAGCATCAAATATTCCCTTGTTGCCAAAACGTATCACCTTGCTTTATTTAAGAGCTATTCACATTATAAACTTAGCCCATGTGTTATCAAGATAGAGCTTAGGTTCTGAAGTTTCTCCTTGTGGTCACCAACCTCAATTGACCAGGACTGATACACTTTCCAGAAGAGGGCAGAAGGTCAGATATAGGCTTACACTGTATAAGGAAACATGTGAGTGTGCTTGACATGCAAGGATGGCACCAACAGTTCTGGCCTGAGGAGTGGTGAAACTTCTCACTTTTAGTCATATCGATTAGTACATTTTTAGGTGCAGCATAGGATCAGATCTTTAAATATCATTGTTAGGTGTTTGCAGGCATCTAATATTTTTGTCTTTCAAATGATACTACTTCTTTTTTATTTACTGTCTGACTAGTTTTTAAAAGTTGAGATTCAGTCATACAGCAACAGGCAAAAGTGATGTTTCTGCTGGCACTGCTTAATGAATATCTGTCCTGTCTGTGCTGACTGCACTTTCACCAGCTCTGTTGGGTTTGCATGTCCTTGTTCACATGAGAAATGTGACATGTGCCTTTTGACATTAATGATGAACAAGATAGAGATGAAATGTGTTCTTTAAATACCCATTGTGATTGTGTCTTTTACAGTGTTTGCTGAGAAACTGTTCTTTCAAGATATTTTTTTCAAGAGACTTAACTTTTTAATTAGTTGTATCAGTACCTTTCATCTTCACTTAAACATTTGCTTACTGATCAGGAAAGAAAAATGTACATTTGCTTCATCAAAGCATACCACTGTAAAAGTTACCACATACAAGTAAAGGTTGAAACTCCAGGGCTGACTTATCAGAAAATAGCAATTCAAGACAGTTTTGAGTTTGCAGTTCCATTTAGTTTGTTTTGATACTCTGTGCATACACACTTGTAAAACTCAGTTGATATTTCTATGTATATTTTTATCTAAGGAATAATTTTAGTTTTTCAGGCTTCTTTCTTTATGTTTGGAGAATTAATTTGCTCTTCTGAAGTGCAGTGTTCAGTTCAAATCACAAAACAACCTTAAAACAAACAAACAAACAACAAACCACCTTCAATTGAGACTATGGCTTTAACAAACAATCTTTGCTTTGTTTGTAGATGACTCTAGCTTTATCGGGAGTGACTTTTCCTTGCCATCGACTTACAGTTGGAAGAAGATCTTCACCCGTACAAACAAGGGAACAGTCAGAGGAGGTAAGAATATCATCTTTATTTTAAAAGGCTAGTCTAGGAGGAGTATTTTTGCCATTGTCACCATCCCTTTGAGTGTCAAATATGTCAGTAGAATAGGGAAGAGTAGGTTTAGATTAGATATCAGGAAAAAGTTCCTTACCATGAGGGTGGTGGAACATTGGAGCGGGTTGCCCAGGGAGGTGGTTGAGGCCCCATCCCTGGAGGTGTTCAAGGTGAGGCTAGACAGGGTGCTCGGCAACCTGATTTAGTTAGAGATGTGCCTACTCACTGTAGGCGGGTTGGACTAGATGACCTCTAAGATCCCTTCCAACCCTGATAATTCTATGATTCTATTCTATGATTGACCCAGCACCACCATGCCACTAAACTATGTCACAAAGTGCCACAGCTATGCATTTTTTGAACACCACCAGGGAGGATGGCTCCACCTTTTCCTGGGGCAGTCTTTTCCAGTGCTTAACCACTTTTTCAGGGAAGAAATCTTCCCTAATGCCCAACCTGAACCTCCCCTGGTGCAACTTGAGACCATTTCCTTTAGTCCTATCAAGAGTCACCTGGGAGAAGAGACCAATCCCCACCTTGCTACAACCTCCCTTCAGGTAGTTGTAGAGAGTGAGATCTCCTTATGCATTGTTGTCTCTTTACTTCATTCTTTCAAAATGATCTGAGTTTGTTCATCTTGTAGAATTTTCTTGTTGATTGGTTCATTCAGTAAATGTTCTTTTTTCTGACGTTCTTCATGTGTAGCTGTTGTAGAGAGAGATCAAGGATGTTTGGAGCTCTTTGCTCCACTTGTGGTCACTTGCAAGCTAGAGCTGAAATTTCATGTTCCATAATACCCTTTGTTGCACTTTCAGGGATTCACATAGATTTTCTGTAGCATACTGTGACTGTAACTTCTAGGTCAAGTGGAGCTGGAATAGTCATTCATGAGAGGAAATCAATTTAGAGGCAAGTTAACATTGAATAGTTAAAACCAAAGTTTTTCTGAGCTGTTTTGTGTTTTGGAGGGCATGAAATCCAGAACATCTGATAGTGAGAGTTGGAGGCACAGATAAGACCTTAGCTCCTTGCACAAAAATGTTGATGTTTCTCCTCTATGTTTGTACACCAAATAAATTGCCCTGTCATTCAACATGCAGTAGTCTGGTGTGCCAAGTTAGGACTAGGGGTGCTAAATTTGTGTGTCAGAGATTGCAATGCAATAGATAGGAACCTTTCCAAGGATCATCCCTCACCATGCAAATATTGTTGAAGTAGATTGTGTCTGGATGTCTAAAATTACTGATAGTGTGTTGTTTCTCATTCTTTCTTATGCAGCAAAGAGACCTGTAGTACCATTAGATGGAAAATAGCATTAACTTCAGATAAAATTTGCTCAAATATGTATATACAGAGACAGTTCCTTAGTTATTTAGTAATGCATTTTGTCACATAATGCTGCTCTGCCAACCAGACTTCTGTTGAAGGTCTTCCTTATAAAAAGCAGTCTGATAATGCTATATAAACTAGTAAAACAAAGTGCAATATACAAGTGTTTCTATAGAAATGTGTAAGCATTTTTCAGTATGTATTTTTATTTCACCGAAGATGATGTCTGTAATGGAGGCTTATGGTGGATTTGGGGTTTTTTTTGTTTTTATATAGCAGTGCACTGATGTTCATATGGTTAGTGACAGTGATGGAGATGACTTTGAAGATGCTACAGAGTTTGGAGTTGATGATGGAGAAATGTTTGGAGTAGCATCATCTGCCTTGAGGAAATCGCCAATGAGTAAGATTTAATTTACAATTAGCTGGTGATGGTACAGCAGTAGTGAAGGCAGAGAGCTGTAATGGGTCTGCATAATAAGAAACAGAAAGGTGGTTTTGATAGGATTGTTAGAATTGGGTGTCCTGACTGAGGGATGTATCAAATGAAAATAATGCAGAGATAGTTGGTGACTGTGAAAGCATCTCCCCATGGAGGAAGTATTTTAACCTTATGTTTTTAGCTTATGGTTGAACAATAATAGTGTCAGAGGAAATTATGATCTCCATCTAAATGGTCTTGTCCATATCTGGATTTCTGCTTCCCTGTTTTGAAAATGATACAGATTTTAGCTTCAGCATCTTGTGGTGATTAATATTTTTAGTCATTTACATTAAACAAGTTCCTCAGTGATGATTTGTGCTTGAATTTTGAAAAGGATTGAGCAGGAGCAGTCAATTACCTCCTATATGCAGTTCTGTATACTCTTTATTTACTTTAGTCTTGCACTAGCATTATTATCTTAGAAGTTTTTTGACAGCAAGTACATGTAATAATATGGAAGAATTTTTAATATTATGTATGAGAAGGTTTGGGGGGAGTGGAAGGAAAAAAAGTAACTAGCAATGTAGCAGGTCAGGACTTTCAAGCCAGTCCTTTCATTTTAATGTATTAAAGTAAGTCCAGACTCTTAACTCTGACCAAGTGATATAACACATTATGCTACAAACCCTGAATATATTCATGAGTGTCTGGAAATGTAATGTCTTTGCAAAGGTTCATAGTCAATAGTCTTCCATGAAATTTATATGGTCTTTTGGCAACTACTTCAGTAAGCTGTCAACATAAAAAAAAAAAATCTATGAAGCAAGTTTGCATATTAAAATGTTTCCATAAGGTTGCATTTAATTTATATTTTACATTTTCTTGAAGTGCCAGAAAATGCTGAAAATGAAGGAGATGCCTTATTACAATTTACAGCAGAGTTTTCTTCAAGGTAAGCTTAGCCTATAAACTGTGCAATTCTTGTTACCAACTAAGTGAAATTTAGTAAATAATGAAAACAAAAGTAAAACAAATGTTCATATTTTCTTGTGGGATCATAGCATATTGAGGCAACCTAATCTAATTTATTTGAAGCTTAACTTTGTTAGAACTGTTTCTGAAATAAAATTATTCCTCAGTCCAAGTTGGAGTGACAGATTCTTGCCTTCTTTAATTTGCCACTAATTGATATCATTACTTAACTATGTAAGCCTGGGTCCAGGATAAAGACTGATTGTGTATAGTAATTTTAATATGATATACAGGAACAGAAAAGCTGAAACCAATTAATATTGAAAAATATCTAGTATTTAGAATTTATATAGTATGTGTCTGTGTATATATATCTAGTATATGTATAGTATAGAAGAGTTTTCACAGTAATGACATTGTTGGTTAGGTCTCTACATTTAAAAAATACATAAATACTAATTTTTTTTAATTTTACACCTCTGAATCATAGCACTCTTAAACAGTTGCCATGTTTCATCAAACAGGTAGAAGCTGCAAACTAATGTACTACAAAGTAATACAAAGTTTCTATGCCTTCTGTTTTCACCCTTCTGTGATGAAATGTTTGTTTACATATATGAGATGCATTAATGTGTAATATTAAAATAGTCTTCAATTAACCTATAAGAGTATAATAAAGAGAGGAAGTAAGTTAGGATTGAAAAATTACATAGAACTCATGGTGTCTATGTACGTAAACAAAGTTTTTACAATTGATTGTGCAATGTAGTGCTTAGTTACTTGGAGCTTTTGAATGCTGGGAGACAGATGACTTCTAAATGTTTCCCTTCTGTCCTTTAGAAATGTAGAACATCATCTTTCTGAAGGTTTAGCCAGTGCATAATATTTACAGAATATATTAATATGAATATTCCATTACTTATTTTCATAATTTTTATTAATGGGAAGTTTTATCTCACATAGATACGGTGACTGCCATCCTGTTTATTTTATTGGATCATTAGAGGCTGCTTTTCAAGAAGCCTTCTATGGGAAAGCTAGAGATGTAAGTGTGTATTAAAACTGCTTTAATATTGGAGGGAAGTGGAAATAATTGTAAGTGTTTCTATCTGCTTTTAAAAAGGTAAACTACATTTTGGGAGTTATCTTGGGTTTATTGTTTGTGAAGAGTTCTACTCATTTAGTTGACTGACTAAAATACTCACTTGGTTGTTGTTGAAAGTAAAGTGAATAACTCATGCTTCCTAATACTTCAGGCTGTATTTTTACTGGAGGCCTTTAGTCATCCAATCTACTTTTTTTTTTTTTAAAATACCTCTTCCCTTTTCTTCCTGAAATAGTGGTGTCCTAGCACCAGCTAACACTGGCTGTAAGTCTGGTAGTTGACAAGTTCAACATTGCATGTTGGTAACTCCTTTGAAGGATGGCTAATGAAATTGTAAATTTAAATTGAAAGGTCCCTGAAATACAGTGTGCTTCTTTTTTTTCCCTTTGCACAGCCTTTATCTGCCAAGTAAATTCCAGCACTAAGCTTTAGTTACTTAGTTTCTCTGGACATCCAACCAGACATCTCAAGTTTCTGTTATTCTGTGCACAGTTTTAAAATCAGTATTTTAATAAAATTAGAATAAGGATAGTTTATTTAAGTTTTGGTGACTTGATCCACTAAGGAGAAACCCAAACCCTTGCATAGTTAAGCATAGATAAAGCTGAAGCACAAGAAAATCATGCTCTTTAAAATTACTTTTTGTTGTCTTGATAGATATTTAATTTTAAAATGAAGAATGCTTTGGCTTCCTGTAGTTATTCCTGTTGGAAAGAACAGCTATGTTATGTTAGATGCTGTTCTGGTAAGTGCAGTGTTACAAATCTACATTGTATGGCTTAAGTTAACACATCCTTAACATGTTGTGCAGACACTATAAGTTTAATGAATATTTTTATGTCTTTGCACCAATTTCAGACCATAAATGGATACAGAATAATTCAATGACAAAGTATTAATTTATAATAACTCATTGAAGTGGACCTTAATGCATATTTAAAAGAAATCATATAAATTCAATAGCAAAAGTGTTTGAGTTAGGATGTTCACTTTGTGTCATTTAATCAGAAATGGTTGACAATGTATCAGAATAATAATGGGCAAGAGCCCAGTAGGCACTTTCATAAATATTTCTTATACCTATAAATCAGATACTAATGTAGTGCAGTTACTTATTTTTTTAATACTCACAGTTCTTCTTATACTACTTGCATAGCACTTCTGAAATTCATGTCACCTTATGTTTCTAATTTTTTTGCAATGTATTCAGACCAAATAATCATCAGGATAAAGTTATACACTTAGGAAAGTGTTATTTTCTGGCTGGTTTTTTTTTTTTCCCCCAAATGCTGCTTTATTTTTTGAAAGCTCTCCCCTGCCCTGTGCAGTTCCATTATTTTTATTGTAACATTCTGACTTTAAACAAAGATATGAGAATCTATAAATACCCTTTTTTTTTTTTTCTTTTTTTAACTACATTTTTCCTGTTACAAAAGTATTTTCAGTACTGCCTCCTGGAATTCTTAGTTGAGGAACAGGATACATTATATTTTTATAGTTGTATTTAATAAAATAGTTATATATATATCAGAATAAGAATAAAATGCTTAGAAGAAATTGCAACCTTGTCTTCTAATTTATACTGTGGAGGGCACTTAATTTTACCAGGGCAACAGATGAGCTTCAGGCACCAGCATTCTTCACTTGAAGTGAGAAATTGAGTTCCAAGAGTAAATAAAAACAAGATTGGAGGTTTAAATCCTCTGCTAGGCTTTTTGAACTTATATACTCATTAAATGTTTATTGGAGTGGTGGGATTATGAAGGATTTGGGTAGCTTCATCAACTGGTATATACTTAATCACTAAGTAAAACACTACATTTGATAGAGTGTTTCTCACGATGCCACACTCAACCAATCTTAATGAAAACCGCTTCAAACTGATTTAATTTGAGAGCACTTGGCAGCTTGAGAGCTCAGAGGTCTTAGCCTTTTCTTGACAAATTCTCAATGCTGTCCAGAGCAGAAGGTGCACTCTGCAGTTCAGATCTAGTGTGACAGCCATCAGCTACATTTTTAATCTATATTATAGATACTTTCTCCCCTCAAAAAAAAATCCTATTCTATATGAACTTGAGGCCTTTTTGCAGAAATCTTTTAATTTAAGTTATTTTAATGTCATTAACTTATGTCAGGACATGTTTTAAACACAGATTATGGGTTAAAATTCATTCAGGAAAATCGATGCTGTTCTGTTTTGGTTTCTATTTTCACATTGTTTTTGTAACAATGTGTAATTTGTAGTTATTTAAGAAAATGTTACTTGAAAAATAAACACTTAGTAAAAAAGTTTACCTATGTTTTGTTTAGCTTTTATTATCATAGTTTTTTCATTTTGAGACTTTAGATAGCCAAGATTAACAGACACGATGGGTGGGTTTTTTTCCTTTAGAGCAACTGCTAAAATGGTAGTGCCACTTTTAGGTAGGAGAGGTGGAATGAGGTCCATTGTAGCTCTATTTTAAAACCTGTATCTCTCTCTAGCACAAAAATGCAATAGCCAAGATACAGAGGTTTGTCTCTAACAACCAGTGTCCTTGGCAGTGAAATCCCCAGTTGCCTCCTGCAGCCTGATAGTTAAGGGCATTCTATGTTCATTTCCAAGGATTACTGTATATATAACAAGGAAATAGTTCCTTTTTTAATTGGATCAGGAAGAGAAAGAGAGACAGAGGTTTATTAAATTAACAAATAAGTTGGTCTTTTGTGGAAGTCTTATTCTGCTTACCGTGCCAATTGGAAAGAAGTGTCTTTCTGTTGCATTAGTTTCTGAAGAGCAAGGTTAGTCTTGCAGAAGTAGCTACACTGTCATAGAAATAGCTAGACCTGATGCCATGGAAGAAATCTTATCATGGACAATTTCAAACAAGATGTTTGGGGAAGGTTTCTTTGCGACTGAAAGCAGTTTGTGGGTGCCTTGTGTTCTGAAACATTAGTTGGTTTATCCTAACTTAGGGCAGCACTGTTATTACTACAGTAATCATAATTGCTATATTGAATCTCACTGGGCTATTTACTTGAAAAATACTAAATAATTTTCTTTTTTTAGAGCTTGTTTACCTTTCCTTTTTTATAGGTGGTTGCTACTCTTTCATTATGAGAAAAAATAAAGACATCCGCTTTACCTTCTCAGGAGGTCTTTTCTTTATATACCTGCCAGATCACCTCCTGCTCCTCTCTCAACCTTTCTGTCCACTGACTTTTAATAAATATGTGAAACATCTCTCTTAGCACAGATTGGTATTGTCACCTCAATATATATTCCTGCATACTGAAAATGAACCATGTTTTTCTTCTCCTTGAATTCTGTCTTTTAGGTTCAATTTAGTGGCAGCACCATCCCTCTCACATATTGGTTCTTTATTTCCTGAATGCCTAGAAGCAAGCATGCTCCTTCTGTGATTTAGCATGTTCAAATAAAAGCTTTTTTTTCCCATGTGGTAGCAGAATATTCCTTCGTACAAGGCTTTCTGTAGGATCATTTTTATCTAGGTAGCTCAGGAAACTGTCTCTTACTATTTTAGCTCATTAAGCTCATGCAGAACTTAACACAGGTAAAAGATTCCCAGAGATAATTAGTTCTGTTTTCTGTTAGAGCACATTATAGAAACAGCATTGGCTGCCCTCCAGTCTTCTTGTCTCAGAGAGAAATTTCAAGTCTGTCTTTTAGATGCCACCTCATGTAGAGAGAGGTTCGAAATCCCAGTTGCAGGACAATTTTTCACTTAGTCATTGTCATCTTCTTCCCCCCATTTATTCCCTAAATGCTGTGGAGTGATGCAAGGGCTACAGCTGCACCATCACCTTTCACTTTGACTCCAGGCACATTTCAAATTCAATTTCAAATTGTTATTCCTACATTTGATAAGGAGCTTGATCATAGTGCTTTGAAAATGCATCTGTAGTTGAGCTGTCTGAGGGTCATAGATGGAGAAATTACTACAGATTCCAATTGAACATGAATTACCTGAACTCTAATCTACATGGTCTGGTAGGAACTGTAGAGAACAGGTATAGGAGTGTAATTCTAGGTTCCTGGGAAGGGTAAAGCAGCTGTGTTGTGGTAGATGTCAGTACATAAATTCCAGTTAAGTCCTATGTAAGTCATCTTCATTTTCTTTCCAGTCTTGTCTGATGTGTGTGTATTAGCAGTTCTGTCCTTTCATTTTGAAATTAATTTTGAACTTGTGGATAATTATTTAGAATTTTTTGCTACAGCATACCAGCTTAGTAGTCTCACTGTGTTCCTACACACCCTTTATTCCACTTCATCTTTCATATCTGAAAGATAAGTCCTGAGTATGGATCTCTCTTCAGCATTTTTGATACTAAATAATGAAAGTTTATTGAAATTGTCTGCCGCACTTTATGTTTCCTCCTCTTTCAAAGCCCATGATTTCTAGCTCTTATTTGAGTTTAGTTTTAATTACTGAGATGCAGTAGAGATGCAACAGTATAATAGTGTTGAATATTTGGAAGATGAGAGTAGACTAAATCAAACTTAAACCACAGCTTTACTTGGGAGAGCGGTTAGTCGTTCAACAGCTTGCTGCGCTTCATATGGCTTCTCCATCACTGATATTTTTCTCAAGCTAGATGTTTTACTTGCAGATAAAATTACTGAAAGATTAAACTGGGAATTAGTTTAGGGATGTCTTACACCATGTATAATGCAGAAGAGCAGAAGATTACAAGAATCATCTCACTGTCACTGTGGGAACTTGTGGGGTACAGTTCAGTTCAGAATGACTTGGTGTTAAAGAAGATTTGCATTCTACTTAGAGAGACAAGATTGTGGTTGATAGAATAGCTATGTCCAGGAAGACTATTCATATGGTCTCCAAGATCACCTTAGAGAGGTGGATCAAATTGTATGCTTCAAAGGCTTGAAGATGTACAAATGTGTCCCTTTGTTCATTTAAATTAGCTCTCGCTACATAAAACCTGGAAGAAAAATGAAGATCTTGATTCATTAGCCTAACAGCTTGAAAGAACATTCATGGTTCTAACAGATGTTTCACTGTGAACATTTTTGTCTCAATTATTATTTGAACCTGAGGTACAAAAATAACCTTTCAGGTCTGTGTTTTTGCTGACTCTTGTGACTGTATTGTTATTCTCCTTCTAGCTCATATTCATCCAAGGCATCTAAGTTATTCATGTTATTAGGACATGGCTGAGAAGCTTGGATATCCCAGTATCAAATTAGTCTCTCAACCTCCTGAAGATCTGTGTTTCTGCCTCGGTCCCAACTTTTAATTAATTTCTTCTAATTCTGTACAAAGTGCATTAATTTTTCTGCAGTTCCAAAATGCAAAAAAGGCCAAGTGAATGGCATAGCCGTTTTAATACATGGGACAGGTCTTTGATGTGGGGGAGTGAAGGTGCATGTTAGAGCTCTTGGTCAGGTGCATCAGTTTATGTGGCAGGAGGCTGCTGTACTTTGGATAATGTGGCAGAGAGGTTTCATGGTGCAAGGCTACAGCTGGGAGGACTGTGCCTCTCAGAAGGCTTCCCTGTGTTTCCTTCCAGGGTGCCATGTCCCAGGCATATTCCATCAATAGATCAAGATCTGGCAGGAGAGGGCTGCAGTTGCTGGGTGTGAGGCAAGAGAGCAGAGGATAGTTGGCTGAGTCTCAAGCAGTCTGAATGCAACAGAGATTTCAGAGAATAATGCTTGAGGTCTGCATTTTTTGACATTGGGGAGACTTACTCTCCCAAATATTTGTAAATCCACTGCCCTGCTGAAAATTCCAGTGTATGACTGGCTGGTCTTCAGCATCCACATACGCTGAAAATTATATCTCTCAATGGCTTAAGTTCCTGAAGTCCTAAGGCCTTTGGAAGTACTTGGAACCTTTTCAGTACCCCATACCTTCATAGGAGAGTTCTTCCCCAGTGGATTTTTCTCTTTCTTGAGATTTTATACTAAGTACATAACCCCTGAGTCATTATATTTTTGAGAAATCCAACACAGAACAAACTAGTGCTCCTTTAGGAGGGTTCCTTTATGGAAGTCAAGACTGTTCAACAGTTCAGTAAGCCTATTTTATTAGTATTGACAAAAAATTTCCCAGTATTAGTCATTGTAGAATCCTAGAATTTACTTTGATTTTTCAAAAGCTTGAAATAAAACCAACAAAAACCTGCTTATAAAGATATACTACATGGGCTAGTAAAAAAAAAAACAAAACAAAAAAACAAAAAAACAAACCCCACAAAAACAACAAGCCACCAACCAAAACAAACATACCAACTATGCAACAACAACAAACTCAAAGAAAAAAACTCCTTTTGCAATAATGCATTTTTCCAAGATAAAAATATCCCTGGCTTCTACAAAGGTTTTTCAAAATCGTGCATCACCACTTCAGTTCCTGCTCCTACCTCTTTTCTTTGGTCCTAGCAGTATATGCCTATAGCTGACCCTGACATTTTGGATGAATTTTCAGAAGCCAAGTACAGTCTTTTATATGTTTAGTCTTTGCATGGTGAGATGCAACAAAAATTACATTCACTTGTAAAGTAGCTCAATGTAAACATCTATTGTGTATGTGCCTGTTCTGTTTACTAAAATTTGTCCCTAAATCTTTAAGCCTAAAACTGTACATATTTTGAAACATTCTGTTGTATGGAATCTCATATTTAACAGTTTCATGGGGTTGTTTCTTTGGAAGTAAAAGTGTTTCTCAAGAGCCTTTTTTTCTGTCCGCTCCCAATGAAAAGAGGAGAGCAAAGCCATCCGCTTACCACAAAGCAGTGGCACCACAAAGGAAAGATTAAGGGTTTAGAGAGAGGTCAATGTGGGTTTTTCTCTAACTAAACACTTTCCTAAAGTTTCCTTGTGGAAAAAATAATGAAGTCATCTCAGAGTTTTTAAAGAATTTTTATTTCTTTTTCACCGTCTGCATTCGCTTGTCTTCTCAGCATGGATGTTTAATCTTTCTAGGCTTTGTGAATTGGTCCAAATGAATAAGTGGTGAGCTGTCTCTCTAGGAGCTAGAGGCTTATTCTAAGGCCCTAATCACTGAGTAAACACATCTTTGCCCTCCCTCTCTTACAACTGCTATATAATAGTCGAGATTCTAGCACAGTAACCTGGATATTGCAGGGATCGACGCTTTGAAATGCAGAATGGCTGATCCTCAAAAACAGACAGTGCCTGATCTTCCCCTGCCTCTTTCTTCTTTTTAAATTAAATATCACCACAGAAATGCTGTTTTATTGCTTGATATTGTGCATCGGTGGCCTGGATTTTCAAGTTTAGTTTCAGTCAACATTGTTGGCTGCACTTATATGGATCTCTGCATGTTGTTCTTATTAATGGCCCTTCCTGGCACATGTGTTCGTGGTTCTGAAGAACATTTAAATTAAATTAGACAAACATTCATGCAAATTACTAATCCCTTTCCCAAAGTCTAATGTTCAAATGTATTCTTCTTTTTAAAAACAGTCACTAAGTTTTAGCTAAAGCCACTGTTTGAGGTGATGGCCATACAGGTTTTCTACAAAGACAGCTGGTCTCAGAGTTGCATCCCATGTCTTGCTGTATCATTACACATCAGCACTTAGTGGTCAGTGTTACTTCTGATGAAGAGAAGTACTTTAAATAAAAGTGTGAAAATAGCATTTATCATATTATCTCAACAAATACGTTCCAGTAGGATTTTAAAATAAAGTTAGTAATATCTATTGGTATGGAGCAGTGGAAAGTTGTCATTTTCTGTATGGTATTTATAATTCATTGTATACCAGCTATAGGATCCTGGTCCTTAACTAGTTTATAGTTTCCCTGTGTTTTTCTCAGTTTGCTTTCTATATTCACATACACATAGACTCACTTTCCAAAAGGTGAACTGAGATTATCATGAGGACACAGAACACCTCTATGCTGCTGACAGGGAAGCTCAAATTCAGGGTTTCAGAAGAACACAATACAGAACATTGTGTTTCAAGAGGCCACAGACACCATCCTCAACATCTAGTCTTTGCTAACATGGTAACAACAATGACATATTCATGCTCACAGACTCAGTGTGGGATTTGATCCATGTCTCATGTACTCCTTCCCTGTTGTCTTTCACATGGACAGTGCTGGGGTGGCTACCTTGCTTTTCAGCTCTACAAGAGGTGTAGCCAGCGGGGCTGACACATGGCCTTTTGACCAGCTACACATTGATTTACAAAGCAGGTGAGAGGCTGATGTGCTGTGGGCCTCCCCACATCATACGGCTGGATGGAGAGCTGCCAAAACATCCAGCACGTAGCATCACAGGCTTTGGGACTTTAGGCAGTTGTGTTGTTACTTACTCATTTTCCTTCCTGTTTGGCTACAGATGGGGTGGTAACAATACACTGTCATTTTTTCAGGTTGTTTATAATTGTTTGTATCATAGATGCCATTGTATCTGTTTCTTGCACAGGAAATTGTCCAAATGTTATCTTCACATAGCATAAAGTCAAAAAAATTGACTCATTTCATATGATAAGTTTGTTAATAAGGCTTTTGGTTTTCATTCGACTGTTGTTATGTTAATGTTCTAAGCATATAATATATGGTGTTTGGGGACTTGAAATAAAATAATAGGAAGATTTATAGATTTGACTTGAAATCAGTGGGGGTTTTTCCCCTCCATGTGCACATTGAGGTACTTGTTACCCTCAGTAAACACCATAGAGTGTACTAACACACAAATCTGCAGCTGGAGTTTTAAATTACTAAATAGCCTGAGGAACTTTTCACTGGTCTTGTCTCGTGTCTTTTCAGAGAAAGCTTCTTGCTATCTACCTCCACCATGATGAAAGTGTACTAACCAACGTCTTCTGCTCACAAATGCTTTGTGCTGAATCCATTGTCTCCTATCTGAGTCAGAACTTCATAACCTGGGCGTGGGACATGACAAAAGAAGCAAACAGAGCAAGGTAAGACTCTTTGGACTGTGAGTGGAGCAGCTGATTCCTTGAGGAAGGCCCTTAATTCTGTGTATCAAATCTTTCGTTGCTTGAACTAAAAACTCCAAGCTCATTCTTAGCTGATCAGTGAAGCTGTGCTGGGTGACGTTCACTGAGAATTGGACCATCATTGTTTTCATGACAACATGACTTCTTATTCCCATGCAGGAAAAAGTATTTGAAGAATTTAGAAATTTTATTATTGTACTTTTTTGTTTGTTTGTTTATTTTGCAAACATAGTTCTAGGAACATCTCCTCAAAGTTTTGCATTGCAATGCCATACTATTATGTGACATTAATTTTAGGTACGTAAGTAAAACTGCACTAGAATTGTCTAAGCTAATAAGTACTGTTGTTAATGAAAGTCTTATTAAAAAAATAAAATTAATGTGACTAATATTAAAAACAGATTATACAAAAAATAAAAGCTTCAAAATCACATGAGCTTTTTTGAACTACAGTTTTCTTACAGAACATTCCTTTGGTAACATTCAGATATTTTGATATGTTTTAGTATTAAAGCAATCCCGTGTCTTAGAGGGGCAATCACTTTACTAATAAGGAAAGAAATTTAAAAACTGTAGATTCCACTTCCTTCTACATCCTTTGTGTGTTATCAGCAAATTTTCTATCTTTACATTAAGACCTCTGTCTTCTTTAGTTATTGTTTGAACATACTTTTGTGAAAATAGCGATTTTATGGTTGTAGGTATTGTATTTAGAAATCTGACTTGTTTGTTTTTCTATCTTGGACCTTATTACATCACCTTTATTTGCACAGAAGAGGACTGCTTGCCAGAATAATGTCTTGCATATATTACTATAACAAGAGTTATTCTAACTTTTGAACAAAAGATTCAAAAGTCATTTCATTGGGGATAAAGTTGCCGCTTTCTTACACAATTCCATTGATTACTGAATAATTAAAAGTGTATATTTATGGTTTTTCATCTTGTGGCTTGGTAGAAGAAAGAAGTCATGCATTCCTATTTTTAAATACATAAAGTGTAGTTACATTTCTTTTCTGAAAGTGTGCATGGAGAACAGAACACTTTTTCTAATGCACTTTTAAAATTACACTTGTGCTTCCCAGGAATTCCTCACTTGACCTTCTGCATTTCGTCACTGGACAAAACAGCAGCTGTGTTTCTAGTTTAAGTTGTTCTAGGGAAGACATAAAGATTATGGAAAAATGCAGTGGCAAAAACAAATAAAAAGTTTTTTTTAAAAAAAGAAAAAGAGAAAGGAAAAAGAAACATCTTGGTTCTTTCATGGGACCAAACACACAGACTAGAAAGTTGCTTAAGTCTCTTGGTATTGCCATTCATGGGCAGTAAGGAGCCTCCTCCTTTTCTTTTATCCCACAAGTTGGTGTAGAAGGAAACACTATTTCTAAACCATCTGTAGTAGCTAAGTTCAGTTGACTACCTGCTGTTCTATTGTTTGCTTTTCTATTTAATTCTCTAGTTTCCTTTATTTTACAATGACAAAAAATTGCAGTGTAGTTTCTTTTGAAAACTGGTGTTTGAGGGGGTTTTTTATGACTGACGATCAACAGCCATGTAATTGCTTTGTTGTGTTTTACTAAAGAAATCTATTAAGTAGCACAACTTTGATACACTAGTAATAGGAGTTTGCAGGTTACAGAGACACCTGTGGTGACCAAAGCGACAGAAGCTGCTTGTTAGAAAGAGCCTGTACAGCTGTGTCCTATTAACTCCTTATGACACTGCTTAAAACACCAAATAAAGGGCTTGTTTAAGGCTTTATAGCTGTTCTCAATGAACCTGGTCACCGATTGTGCAGTGTGATAGGGTTTTTAAGCCTTCATTTTTTGCTTTCTATTAACAGCAACAATGAAACTGTCATATTAACAGTGAGGTCAAAAAATAGTAATGGCTTCTTGGTTGTGTTTAGTGTCACATCCTGCTCCTTAGACTGTGATTTCTTCAGAGGGGGCATGATGCTGCCTTCTCACTTTGGAAAGTGCCAGTGCACTGTGGGCATTCCCATAAATAAATGCTCAATACCTCTGTTTAATTACTACCCTTTATTATCTTACACAACAACAGTGGTCTTCGAGCCTGTTCTGTTCTGTGTCCCTGTGAACACAGTGGCACATAGCTTTTTATCTGAATGGTGAGAAGACAACAGCAGCAATAGAAGGAGCTGCTTCTTGGCTGCTGGTGTAGCCCAAGAGCAGCTCATCTGTGCTGTTAAAATTGCATTAGTGGAAAAGCCAGGGTGGGAAGATGGAGGAATCACGTCTACTTTATTTGCAGCAGTCAACAGGGACACCTCAAAGGCAGTAGTAAACCAGAGATTGTCAGTATTTGTAGCACAGTATGAATAAATTCAGATATAAACACTTTCCCTACAGAAGCTATAATGTCTTAAATATTCTGATTTTTTTCTTGCCCTTTGCTGTCCTCTTCCTGTTGTTCTGTGTCAAAAAGACTCTAAAACTATTAAGGTTTCTTTTCATTTTTCTCATGAATGAAATGGCAGTCTGTCCTGAGCACTGTAGAACAAAACCAGCTCCAAAATCTTGACATTTTTCCTGATATTTTAATGTTTCTCTGCTGACACTCATGTTGGAATGTGCTTTGAATCCTGTGTTTCTGTACATTAGCACCTTTCAGCTCTCAGTCTTGTCCTTCAACACCTGTTGCAACAGGGTGAAGAGAGTTCTGTAGGTAGGACTTGAAGTAAAACACTGTGTGCAAGTGCCAGGGTCACTGTTAGCAGCAGGGTAAGAGCACAGGTATTACGACTGTGGGAGTCAGGTTTGTTAAAAGTTCTAACTACAGCCACCCAGGACTGTTACTTTGTCACACTGAAGGAAAACTCTAGTTAATGCAGGTAAGAGGATGTTTTGTTTTGGCTTCCACAGCTTTTAATTGCCTCTGACATAAGGTTTTCAGGAAAGGGAGCAATTACTTCGGGTAAGTGCTGCAAATTATAAATCTTTTCATTACTAGAGTTAAAAGATCATAATAAAAGGCACAGAATAATATAATAATTAGCTTTCATTTGGGAAACTAACAGTGGTATTTTTATAATACTGTTAAGGAATCTACATGAAAGCTTTATCACCTATAATTTGGACTTTGGTTTAGTGAGCAACTCTTTGGAATATTCTTGTAATTTATGTTGTCTGTGGTCAAAAGAGATAAAAACCCCACAAAGTTATAGGCATATATTTTACTTTCTTGTTATACTCCATTTGGGGTGAATCATGAGCTTAAAAATCAGCATTTCCTTTCCATTACTTGCTATTGAGATTTGCTTCCATGGCACTCCAAGAGTAGAAATAGGCTTACAGGAGGTGTCAGGGCAGTAGCAGTGGTGGTGACAGTTCTGGCTCCACCAGCTAACCAGCTGCATTGGGCCATCACATGGACTAAGAGATTCCTTGGGTTTCCGGAGAGATTTTGGGATAAATAAGCAGGAGAGCCAGACATGAGTGGGTATAGTTCTGGCACTTCAGAGAGTTTACTAAATACCATTATTGTAATATAGTTATGTGCATATGTATGGGAGGTGCATATATATGTGTGTATATATGTATGCAAGCACAGGCCTAACTATTTTTATTAATTCATTAATAAATATATATATATAAAAAAATATATTATATATTTTTATCCAGGACTGACACATAGTGAATATATATGCATACATATCTACCTATACATGCACATATAGCCTTATGTTTTACACACAGCATTTAGAAACATAGATTACCTATAATATTAACAGATTTCCAATGTGCGTAATGTTTGCCAAGCAAAGCAGTGCCAAAACTATGAAACAGTCACTCAAATGTCTGTAGCAGCTTTTTCTCCTTTGATATTGTTACCCTTGGGTGCTGTATTCCAAGGTATTGCCAACTTTTCTCAGCTCTGATGACAGACACTTTTTAGTTTTAATGTTCAGATGATAGTTTTGCACTTTGCTTAGGCTTAGGAAAGAGTTAATTGACTAAAGTGTTTCTCAGCAGCAGGTTGTCTTCACCTGCAATTTCCATCATCAAGTAATTAGCCATATTCACAGTTGCTGACCCTTAATACTAACCTACTGAATGATGCATGCCTGGATGAAGACCAGTTGACCATATTACTCCAGCTCCCCAATCCTATTTGATCCTTCAGCAAATACATTGCAGGTGTGGGGTCTGTGAGAGCTGGATTTGGTGAGTTAATTTCTCTTCAGGAGTGACTGTAGATTCTCTATATGTTGCTTGGACATGTTCTTTAGGCACTAAATCCTTAACAGGTTTCACAGAATAGTGTGAAAACCTTTTCTATTGTATTTTGCAATATTTTGTTTAATTTACTTTAATAGCAATACAGTGCCAGTCAATAAAAACAGGTCAAAAGTCTAATTAATGTTTTAAAAACAAAGGTCCTCAAACACCAGGCGAGTTTGTCATTTTCTGTATGGTTTGTTTTGAGGAGGAAGAGGAAAGAAGGTGAGGAGGGAACCCCTTCTGTTCCATGATTACATCCCACCCGCTCATTTTCTCCTTTTCTCCTTTGCTTTTGATTTTAGTGGCAGTCTTAACAGAATGTCAAGATCAATTTGCAGCATGGTTTAACTCAAGGTTTGCATTCTGCCAGCAGCGATTGTCCTAACGAACAATGCCGTGTGTTCTTGTAACTTCAGAAGGTTTTAGAAGGCTCATGGCAAGGGCAGCATCTAATGACTTTATTAGTGTAGGATTTCAAAATGGGCTCAGTAATTGTTCGCATCTCTTTGTCATCTAGTCATAATTACTGCGTGGTATTGTTTGGGGTTGCACTTGTGAATAGTTTCCTAATAGCACCGAAATGAAGGAGAAAGGAAAAGGATAAAAGGTGATTGTCTCTTTAGATGGAGAACAAACCAGCCTGTATATAGATGATGGTTAAACTGTTTATTATACACCCACCAGAAAAGGTAAACTATCCCTGCTTAAATATTTATGTGCTTCAAGGTATTTTCATGTTAGTAGTCTAAAAATGTCCAAATTTGCAAAACTGAAAACTAGCAGAGATTGCATTTTAATCCGATCATGATAAGTAAGATCTGAATGTCTCCATAATATTAAACTATAAATAGGAAGATGTTGATGTGATTAAGGTTTTCAGTGCATCATTTTATATGCCTATAATGATAGTTTAAGGTCATCTGAAAAAAAATACTAAAACCACATGAATTAACTAAATTCATACATTTGTAAGCATGTATTTTAACTTCGCACTCTAAAACCAAATTCTAAAGCAAGTTCTTTGCCAGGGTTCTCAAACTACAGTGTAGTTTACTAAGCTTGTTGAACAAAAATGTTGAAAGAATAAAACTTTGTAGCATCCTGTTCAAAAGAGGTGAAGGCAGCAGACCAGGTAGTCAAGACAGGCTTGTTGGACTGTTTTGAGGAAGGAGAAAGAAGTCATTCACTGGTCCATCTAATTATAAGAGTCCACAACTGCACCAGTGAAGTCTAATGCTGGATGTAATTGAAGCTGTAGAGAAACTTAGCTGCATCTGTGCATCTAAATCAACAGTCAGAAGAAATCACTGAACTGGCAGAGTCAGAACTGTTTGTACCAAAATGCAGCTGAAAGACATGAATGAATCTCCTTGGTGTAGTGCAAGGTGCTCCATTGGGACAAGGAATCCTTGCAGAAGTGCAGGTGCCCATCCTCTTCTTTTAGGTTAGGATGACTCTGCTTTGACCTTTTACCTCTCCCTTTTGGTATCATTCTGACAGTCTGTGGGTCTTGGAGAGCTGCAGGTAAGTGTTCAGTCCATGCCTGGCCAGAAGGTTCAACTGTACCTGTGTCATTCCTGACCAATGGTTGTCTGATTTAATCTTTGGTGTGAGGGAGGTTTCTCAGCATTTCTCCATAACCAGTTCCAGTACTTGATTTTCACTTCCTTTAGGCAGGTCACATGAATATTTACCTGAAGCTTCTCTTAGAGCAGTCAATGACAATTATATCTTGGTTCACTCAGTAGTCAAGGAGGTATTCTTTTCCTTTCTGCTGCTATGTTGTCTGGGCTTAAATGCCTCAATTATCTTTGCCTGCAATTTTCCTAAACTAAGCAACTGTGATTCCTTCAGCTTTTCCTTATAGCTTGTCCTTTTATAGACATTTGTTATTGCAGCCTTCACGGGGTCCTTCTATAATTGGTCTACATTTTTACTGATGCACTGTGCCTAAAACTGCTTTCTCACTGCTAAATACAGAAAGGATTATTTTACATTGCACAAACCATGTTTCTCTTTATTCACCTCAAGATGATGCTTGTCTTCTTCACATCATTACTTTTCTTCTTCCCTTACTGCTTGATTTGTACTCTGTGTTTGTGCAATTGTTCCTACTACTTGGAGACTTTCATTGACCTTGTTGAAGTGCATTTTACTTGGGTCGTTTCTCTGATATGCAAAGGTTAATCAAAATTCTTCTACTGACTTCCAGAATGCTTGCAGCTTCTCCCACTTTACTAACACCTGTAAAGTATCTAAACATACTCTCTGTTCTTGTCTAGGTTATTACTAAATGTACATGTAGCAAGCCATGGATGTTCCTTAGTTGATTATCTATTGTGTGCCTTTCTAATATGATTGACAGGCAATAATCAAAACTACCACTGACATGCTAGTGCATCTTATATTTTCCATTCTTAGTACAGTGTTTTAGCAAAGGGTCCAGGTATATATTATTTATACTTTTCCCAATCATTTTGTCTGGTGTCCAGTGGTTCCTGAAAGGCTAGATTGATGTGTTTCTAGAAGGATGTTTCTTAGACTAAGTAGGATTATAAAGTATTTACCTAATCTGTTTGAACCTTGTGGGATGAAATGACATCTTGGATGTTTTATGAAGAGATAGATAACCCACTCATCTAGGCTTTACTCTTGTATATAGAAAAAGCAGAATAAAATCATGCTTTTTACATCTGAATCCCTGGATATTTGGTGTAGGGATACTAAAGAGGATATCCTCATCATCTGATTAAGGCTGCTTTATATATCTTTGAACTGTATCCAGTATCTGTTGCTCATTCACCCTTGACTTTGAGTCAACAGTTATGACCCTACCATGTGGGTAAGACAATGAATCTGTACTATGGAGAATATAGACCACAAGTGTATTTTAATATACTATATCATGACCTCAGCTTTAACTTTTTTAAAAAATGTAAATACCTAATACAAAAATGTTATTTTTACATTAACATTTTAATGAGTCTTATGTTGACTTTGCACAGTATATAATTAATATTATAAATAATCCAAAATCCTGCATATTTCATATTCATCATTATTTTCTTCACGCTAAAGAAAAGTTACATTATTTTTCCCACACCATTTCAGAAGTTATAAAGCTTCTTAAAGTAGATTTGGTCTTAGGAAGTATCTGGCCATAAATAAATCACACTTTTTTTGTCCAATATCATCCTGATTGTGGACTGAAGGCCAGTTCAGACTGAAAGGGAAGAGATATTTTAGAAGAGGTTATCAGATTTTTGTCCTGCTGTGGCTTTTTGAGCAGGACTTCAGGCTGAGGTGATGTAGCAAAAAACATCTCTAGTGCAGCCTTTCTGTTAAAAAGTCCTTTGCAAGAAGTATAGTGAGCACCATGTGCCAAAGGGCCTGAGTTTAGGAAGAACTTTCCCCAAGTTTTCCCACCAGTGTGTAAAAAGTAGAAGTAACGACAGGAATATTCATGTGAGTAAGAATGCAAGAAATAACCATATCTGTTATTTATGTTGGTAGAGAAACTAAGGAAAAATTGATCTAAAATCCTATGCAATTTTTAATATTTATTTTCATACATTTATCCATACATTTGAGAGCAAAGTTCCCTCTGTATGGAAGAGAATTTGCCCTTTACTGCACTGAAAACAGATTTGCTAATACAATTAATTAACCTTAAGGTGCTGGGGAGAGCTTAAGAAAAGCAAAAGCAAAGGAGAGCTTTCATTTTTGTTTGAACATACAAAAAACATTCAAAATGTGGCATCACATGTCCCTTTTTGCACATTGCAGGGTTACATGACAATGTACAACACACAGCTCACTCTGCATTAGTTTCCTTCTGCAGGTCTACTTGATTAACAAAAGAGGTAGAAATAGCATTTTAGAGTTGTTGACTCTTCCTGCAACCAAACTATGCCATAACAGCTTGACATTTTTGTTTTATTCATAATGTCTTGAGAAGATAGATTAATTTGGGGATATAAGCACAGCTTTTCACACTGTCAGATTGTATCATTGGTTGGATTCCAGTAGGTAACTGAAAATGAATACCACAACTGGTGACTGCTAGAAGGTGTCCATGTTTTTCAAAGCCATGCCTGTTGCCACTTTTCTGAGTGGAAAGAGAAAGGAGACTGAAATACTCCGCTCTGTTAAAGTCCTTCTGCTGGACCAAGGGCAGCAGGCAGCAGTGCTGTGATTTTCAATGGAAATGCAGAGGACTCTCATCAGGTTTTTGCTAAGTTCTTTCATTAATTCCTTTTCAGTTCTTTGTACATTCTTCCTCTGCTAGGTAAGAGTAGGAGTCACTTTGAATCGGTTCACATTGGAAAATACAACATGATAGTTCAGGAGCCAGTGAATGCCTCTGTGTCCCCTTTAGGGACTGGGAACCAGAGATGCTCTTAGCTTAATAAATTATTTAAATTGAAATATTAAAGGAATATTTACATTTTTCTAAAGTATTTAGCATCACAGCTTGTTTATTTGTTCATATTCATAGTGTGGTAGGGAGAGATCTTGTGTAATCACGAATCCAAACTTGACTGCAGTAGATGCTGTCCATGCAAATACCAAATAAGTGAAACAATAAGTACATGATATATTGAGAAACAAGGAGATTATACCAGTCATTGTAGTGATGAAACACCTTCCCTTGGGGACAACTGCCATCTCTCACCTAGCCCTTGGCCTTCTCCTTCAGGCTCCCCTCCAAAAAAGCAGTATGTATTTTGTGGTTTAAATAGCTAACGTACATATCCAAGGCTTTCCAGAGATCAAAAAATACCGAGCTCCAAGATCCACACTTTTAATGATCAACACTTCAGCCAGAGGTGGCCAATTTGGTTAAAAAATAAAGCTGCATGTTCTCACAAAAATGTATTATTGCTAAATCTCAGCATTTACAAAGCTCTACATAACATATCCAAAATGGGAAGCTACAGCAGACCACAGAACTAAATTGTAATAAGTATTCCCTTTGGTTTTGAGACTTAGTAGTATTTTAAACATTCTTCAGTATATTTTTAAAGCTGTTATATTTTCATAATTGCCTTCTAGGAGCTTTTTTTTAAAGTAATAGTAAATAAATAGCATTTTATTTAATATAATCTGTTCACATATTAGCTGGTAGGGAATGATAACATTCTTCTCTGGGAAACTCATGTGCTGCACATGATAGCTCTTTGCACAGGTTATCTCAGCGTGCACATGAAGGGATAACTGCTGTGCCTTGATCAGCAACCCCCAAATTAACATCTTCATTTGACAAGAATAGTTTTTCCTGTGTGCCAGTTTTAACAGAGGAGTGACCTGTCTTAAGAATATACCTGTTCAACCTACATTTCAAAAATTAGGTTTGTCTCTTTTTTTTATGGTTTGCTTCTGTATTTGTAAAACTGTGGTTAGTAGCTATCTTTATTCTGTAGCTTTAATAACTGCTGGTTTTCGTTTAGAATGAAAGAAGTAAAGAAATTATGCTGTCTGCCAAAACTATTACTTTTCCTGATGAACTTTATTCTTGTAACTTTGTAGAATTATTTTTTTCATGGATTTTTCCTTCATAAAGTACTTTTTTTTTTCCTCATACCTCTCTCTCTGTGAATATTTTTGTAATTTAAAAATAAAAGGACTAGTAGGGTGCCATTTGCCCTCCCTTTCTGGCAGCCTTCCTCTATTTCCACTTTTGGTTGGAGATCACAGTAATCTAGCATGTTCTCCATGGAGGGACATCTAGCTCTTTGATGCACTCCACAGGCAGTTCTCTTGGCTGCTCTGGAGATGCCACTGAAAGATCTGGCACACTTTTGTTTAGATGAAAGTAAGCAAATCCCTTGTTAGTGATATACAGAGTAAGATGCTGGTTATTGCACCAAATTGTTTTGTTCTACTCACATACTTCTGACAGTAAATATTAGGACAGAGGATGGGGGTTTTTTTGCTGGATATGAATGTGGAAGAAAGTAAAAAGGTCTGCAAATAGACAATCAGAAAAGGCAGAAAAGGAAAATAACCCAATCAAAATTAGTTGAGTAGTTGCAAAATCTATTAAAAGGTATGAGAAGAACTGAATAGGGATCACGAATGAAAATTCAATTCCTCCCTGTGTAGGAAAATGAAGAGTTATGGGTGTTACAGATAGTTGCTGAGTACTTGCCACTGACTTGGCAAAGAGCATGTGTGTGACTTGAGTAATTGCTGGTGAGCAGGAGTTACGCAGTGCATGCGTTGGAGAGTGCTGCTGCTTTCTTACTCAGTGTTGCATCATTTGACTACCATCACATTTTTGCTGGTTTGCTACATTTTACTTCAATAGGCAAGTGGGATCTTACTTGATTCCAAAGAGCAAGTTCTATTTTGATGGGTCATGTTAGTAAGAAGAGTTTCTCCTGTATATTCACTCTGCTGAATAGGCTTTCACATACTGAAATACCTACTTAATTCAGAATTCTCTGGGTACAAACCTTGTACCTATAAAAGTGTATTTGTGTATTTTGAGATGGAGTTATGGGTTGCCTAAATACAGAATTGATTAAACAAAAAAACAAACCCCAAAACCAAAAAACCCACAAACCAATACCATTGACTAGTGCAACTATTACTGTAACAGTGTCTTTCATTTTGATCCTTCTAGCAATATTCTCTACAGCATTTTTTCACCAGTTAAATGTTTTGTTTTCCCATGAAACTTGGGTGCTTTTCTGCTGCAGTGCGTTGTATTCTTTTGAATAGTTTCAATAAGCATTTCAGGAATACAGTTCAATTGTCCAGTGCCTTGACTATTTCCAGGAGCAAAACCTTGAACTCACAAAAGTCATTTTGCTGTGGAAGATCACTTTTGACTTCTGTGAGGCCAAGATTTCACTTATGTATTCCCACCTTGAAAAGCGAACATCGAAAAATGTTATCTAGCGTAAGAGTTGAAGTGTCCAGACTTTATGGACACTTTATTTTATCTTTACCAGATGGTATGTCTCTTTGTGGCTGTTTCCAGTATAGCAGCCTATATTGGACATTTTTTACATTGTTATTGTGTGTGATGGTTCTGAATTGCAGAAGACAGAGAATCAAGGAGGCAAGAGAAGGTATTTGCCAGTAACATACGCGACTTTGAAGTACTCACTAGCTACCCTTGCTCATTGCCTTCCATTCAACTTTGGCCATGGCTACACTACAAATTGTCTCTGAGGAGGGTTTTTATGGTACTTAAGGTGCCTTGAACAAGCCCAATGTTGTACTCATCAGGCTTATCAATATTTAGCCATTTTATTAGATACAATACATATTGATTAAAAAAACTCCAATTTTGAATCTTCTCAGTATCTTTGAGAAAAAATTACTTGGAGTGCTTGACATTTTAATGCATTTGTCTTTCCAAATAGATTTGGCTTCTAATGCATGTGACAACAGGACTTTGCTCTTCAGTTAGAGCACACATTTCAGAGTAGTTGTTACCTAAAATATTATCATAAGGCATAAGAAAACACACGATTTAAGTTGCCTTTCATGAACATAATTAAGAATTAATAAGCCTGTACCAGTGGCTAGTCCTCAGAATTTCCACTGTTTTGCCTTTTGTGACCCATGTTATTAAAAGTCCATTATTTTTACAGACTTTATTAAATTGGATCTTATTAAAGCATTCTATATTTGCATTTGGTCTTTCATAATTCATTATTATTATGACATTTACTTTTTACCATCAGATCTGAAAACATATCATAAGCTACCCTTTTCTCTTGAAAGAAATGCTAATTTCAAACAGTCCTCTAATGGAAGAGAAAAGCTTTATCAGTTTTTTCATTTATTCAAGATCGTGTTAAGAATACTAATGCTAGACTTCTGTATGCTAATATCCAAGAGCTTTTTTTGGTCAAAAGCTTAGAATTATTGTTTTTTAGACCACATTGCTAAGTATGTCACTGGCAGGGCACCAGTACAAAAGACAATACAATTCTGAAGTACCGTGTATTAATTCTGTGGCTGCTAAAAACAGTTTCTTGATCTTTCATTATTAAATGATGCTTTCATATCAAATAATGCTATTTTTGCACTTCATTGTGTTTACTGGATTATGACTTTACTTAGTTTCTCTTTAGATGATTTTAACAAATTATTTAGCATGATTATTGGGGTCTAGTTTTGACTTACAGCCTGCAGAACAGTGTAATGGGAAATGGAATTCTCCATCAAATAAATCACTGTTCAACTGGTTATTAATTGTTTTAATTTAGACAATCTGGGCTCTATCCTATTTGTAAATATTCTCATAATTCATTCATAAAAAGTGAGAAAGAGCTCTAGAACTGAATGGAGAAGGCTATATTTTTAACAGTAGCTATCAGTTAAACTGCTTAATTTAGCATAATTTTTTTAGTATTTCTGACACCTCTACAATGTTAACTTTTTTTCCCCCCACACCTAGGTTTCTGACAATGTGCACTAGACACTTCGGGAGTGTTGTAGCCCAAACAATTCGAACTCAGAAGACAGACCAGTTTCCACTTTTCCTTATTATTATGGGAAAACGATCATCTAATGAAGTATTGAATGTAATACAAGGTATAGTTCTCACTTCATAGTAAGAATACTTCTTCAGTGAGTATTGAAACTGTTGGAAGACATCTGTGCTAACCCTTTCTTTTTTAAGATGCTCAGAATATGAATATATTGCACAAAAGAAACTTTTAGTTGCCATGATTTAAATAGCTGCTATTTATAAATGTATATATGTAACATGGCACTAGAGGTTGACATTGTGCTGACTGAATCATTGTTTGAGTTTTTAATTTTTTTTAAGTAGAAGCCAGATTTCCTAAATAAGGAGCTACACTTAGTTTTCCAAATTCATATCCAGATATATTCTTGATTTCCAAAAGATTTTGGCTACGCTTTTTGTGTCGTACCAGAATGAAATTAGTTCTTTGTATGTAGTTCCTTGTTAGTATGCAGACTCCTGTTGCATGTAATGGGCTAATATTTGATCATGAGTTGTTTTTTCAGGCCTGGCTGCAGTGTTGAGACCCCAAATCAAATCTGAATTTAAGTCAGTAATATAATCTCATATAAGTGAAGCTTTCTGGCTTACCTGAGCAGTTCTTTCTGTCATAACCATTCCTCTGGCTTTGCTGACAGCAAGATGACTTAGATGTGCAGTGATGCCCTTTGACTGCTGTTCTCAGTAACTCTTCAAATTAAAATACATCAAAGAATGGCTGCCTCTTATATCTTCTGCTTTCTCCACAAGTTTGCCTTCATGACACTGTGTCCTCATTTATTTATTGCTTATACCTAGTAATCTTTATTCTAATCTCCTTATTTTACTGAGGAAATTCAGCTTCAGAAAATACTGCCTGTTACAGGCAGCTTCACTGTTTCTTTCTGCATATGGGATTAATGATTTTCTTGAGGAATACACAGTGCTCCTGTTACTTGTGCATAGATTTTTTTTGTCCTTAGTACAAGGTACAGCACAACACTAAGTCATGGTACTTCTGTCACCTATAAAATTTCATACAAATAATCTTGTAAATAGATTTTCTTGGTTTTATAACTCTGCAGCATAGTTCAGCACCTGTTTTATTCCACTGAAGTCAGTGGTCCTCATTGACTTAAGTTACTTAACTGTTTTAGCAACTTGGTGACTCAAAGCCTTAATATAGTGCAGCTCTGTATTACAATATCATCCAAATAATTTAATTCATTAAGTTGTACTGGTTTATTAGGTTTTCTGCAATATTTTGAACTATGCTAAATTAAACTGAAGACATCATCTATTGCAGCCTTACTTGAATTTATCCTTCACCAAAAATCAACCATGCTGTGCTTGTTCTTTTCCCATGAGTTGGGACACTGCTAATCTTTTAACAGTATGCCCTCAAATGAATGGTGGTCTGAAGTCATGCATGTTGTAGCATGTGGGATAGCATTTTCTGCTAAAGTAGCAAATGCTGGACCTGGGAACAACGAGTGCCTTTCAGGGCTGGCTGAGAAGGCATGTTTACAGAAGAGCTACAATGGTATAGAAACTTAAGCCCCAGTAGTGTTTATTGAAATGCAGACTGTCTTGCTCTTTTACTTCTTCCTGGAGTTGGAAACTCTGGGGACACATTTGGATGCTGCTGCCAACATCCTACTTTTTATCACCTGTTTAAGCAATTGCTTCAGTCTCCCTGACTATATCAGATATATTGCTTTCCTTTAACTTTAGTCAAAAAATAGAAAAACGCAATTGTTCAGATTGGAATCAGCCAAAATTTTACCCTCTGACCAACATTTGTTTGTAAAAACAATTCAGAATTTTCAGGAAGAAGGCAGACTATAGAAGCATTCTGTGGGGTTTTTCTGCTTCTTTAAAAAAAACAAACAAACAAACAAAAAAAACCCCACAAAAAACACCAAAGTCTGGTTATTTCTTGTGTATAATTCTAAAATGCCTTTTTTTGTTTAATAACTTTAATGATATGAAGTTGGGCTATCTTCCTTTGTTGCTAGGTAACACAACAGTGGATGAGCTAATGATGAGACTGATGGCTGCAATGGAGATCTTCAGTGCCCAGCAGCAGGAAGACATAAAAGATGAGGTGAGCATTGAAAGTTACTGCAGATACCTACTGGCTTCCACAAATCTCTGGGGATGCAAGGTTAACCAGATGTTTCCTTGGCCATTGCAGTTGGGTATGAGGTGTTTTAGTGTCTCTTCTGTCATCAGAAATTAAAAATGTTGTCTCCTTTGTGTATTTATTTGTGCCTCTCCTTAATGGTCATGTCATTTTTGTAAATATTAGTCATGAGTAACCATTTATATTTGCAGTGGTATTGTAGAGCTTAATATACTCATACAAGGAAACAACAATCAGATTTTTTCCCAGTGACCAGCTCCAAGTCATAGGTAGAAAAGAAAAAATAGATTGATGTATCTCAAATGTATACATTTAAAAGGGGACTGAAAAGCATCCTTAACCAGAACTCTGCCAGTATTGAATAACCATTCAGAACAATGCAAAATGGGGAAGTGATGACAAGACTTTTCAAATACAGTGTTTCAATTACACAGAAGTAGACACAGTGAGGTACACAGTTCAAAGATGTTTATCTGTTACTCTGTAAAATGAGTGGCATTTTGAAGTAATGAAGTACTTAGGAGTTTTTAATAATAGATGTGTTGCCATTCAAGATTATTCTTATCCTGTTGTTATAGACATTGGTTGACAATAATTCACTAAACACATTCTTTGCATTTAAGTCTTGTATCTCATTAGTATGAGATTTACTGATTATGGTTATAAGAATATGAAGGCATGGTATCTGCACAATATCTGTAGTTCATTTTTTCTTCTTTATTTATGCTACCACTAATTCATCAGTAAAGAAATTGACTTTTTTTTTTAATACTGAACACAAATTTTAATATGAGGATTACAATAAAAATCCAAGGCACAACATAATGGAATTTTTTTATTGCATTTTAACAGGAAGATGTCAGGTGTGGGGTTTTTTCAATGCTTATTAAGACAGTAACATTCACATAACAGATGAGTTCCAAGAAAGGTTCAGAACTGAAAACTGCAAAGGCTGATAGGAAGAGAAGGAAAACAGAAGGAAAGAAAAGTATATAAGGGCAGGGAGATGAGAGCAAATAAGGGGCAGGAGAAGGAACTAGGAGTGATAGGATTGGAACAGAGGGAGGAATAAGAGACCAAAACAGTTGTCAAGAACACGGGACATCAGTATTTAGGAGAGAAGAAGGTGGGGGACAGGTAAGACAGTGATAGACCTGTTCTAAGATGATAAAACCAAGTATCTCAGGTTTGCAATTGGGAAATGTCTGGATGTAAGGAAAGCAAAGCTTAGAACAAGAAGACTGTGTAGCCTTAAGGCCACAATTGCAGAACTAGGAACTGGACTGTCAGTCCTTCACTGGATGGCCAAGAACAGCGACAGTCCAGTCACATAAGTCCCCACAGTGGTCATATGGGTGTCTCCTGACATCTTTCTTCAAGCACTGTGCCTATGTAGGAAGAATGCAAAATGAACTTCTATACATTCCTCTAAAACCTACCATTGTCCAAAGTCTTCTGTAGTCTTTTCTCACATCTTTTGTTTTTCTGTCACTGAGAATACCAGCAACATTTCTTTCCCAATGGGAGTTTTTTCTAGCACACTTTGACATTCAGTAAGCTAATGGAAACTTTCATAAACTTTGGAGGCAGATTTCCAGAAGCTATGGATTCTATACACAAATAGGGTATTTACTTATTCCTTGGCTTCACTTGCTACAGGCACACCGAAAAGGTGATTTCAGACACTTTAATCTTTGAAACAGGAAGTTTAAAAAACAAAAACTAGCCTTGCTTTATGAAATTACTATTCCAGAGAGGGACTGTTTGGCAAGCAGTCTGTACTCAGTACAGGGCTTTAGCTTGAAAAACAAAATGCTGCCTTTTTGTGGTTTCTACATAACATGTAGCTTTCTTGTAAGTCTTGTACTTGACAACTTCAAGTGTTCAAACATCAGCACCTTTTCTTTTTTAAGATCTTATTACACTTATGGCATTTTTTTACCATATATTACAATAGCTAACAGGATACAGAATCCGGTTTCTGTTACTGTTTTCTTCATAGCAATAATAAGTCATCATAAAACCACAAGAATATAAGCAGAAAATTCTTTTGTGTTTTAAAAAAAGAAATCATCTGCACAGCTGTGCTGTAAACAGAAGTGTGTGTGTGAGAGGAATAGAACTGGAAATACTGCAGCTGAACCTCTCCACTTTGGATTATAATTTGCATGCACATGAAAGCTTCCAACATGGCTATGGCATAATTGTGTTTAGCACAGCATGTTTTGCAGTGCCCTCTGATGGTTAATTCAGTACAGATGGCTACTGCCACTGCCAGCTAATGGTGCAGGTGTTTGCTGTGACAGTGGCTGTAGCTTTAGACCCATCTCCTCGTTGCTGATCATCAACTGGTGGTGATACAGCGTCACCCATGTATCTCACCTGAGCAAAGTGAGGCACTTCATTAGCTGGTGGTAATGGTATGGTTAGCTAAATCCAGTGATTTTTGCGTCCACATACAAGTAACATTTACTGGTGTAGCCTCATAAAATTTTAAACAAATTTGGGGCATGTTCCTATAATGTCAAGTTTTAAAATACCAGCAATTGGATTTAACTTTTAGGTTTGTGTATTTTGTTTGCTTAAGCTTTTTCTTACATAATTTCTGAATAAATACCTTAAAACCATTGAGAATCACATGTCCATGCTAATCCAACATATCGGTCTTGAGGTATGGTGATGTGTAATTTAGGCACCCATTTTCTCTCTCAAGCTTTCTTAAAGGGAGATCAATATGAAGTCCCATTTGCCCCCCTGCCACTTCAGGGGTTCTGGGTCAATCATGAACCATTGGGCCTTTTGCTTGCCACCTTTGTGATCACCTATCAACTGCGTTGACCAGATCACGTTTTGGAAACCTGCCTCTTCTGCACCATGCTGTTGCCATGCCATTGTAGACGCATGATCTACCTGTCATGCTGTCTGCTTTTTTAAGTTTGCTACTTAAATTGCTGTATTAACAAGCCACAAATTATAAGATATGATCAGCATTGTACTGACATTGTGCTCTTGATAATAAGTGGCCAATGGATAATTAAAAGGTGGGTTCAGTGGCATCAACAGCAGCAAGGCCAGTTGGCCAGGGTACAGTCCTACCCTTGTCAGTACAGTCAGGTCTAGGATCTGAAGTCACACAGAATCACAGAATGTTAGGAGTTGGAAGGGACCTTGAAAGATCATCTAGTCCAACCCCCCTGCCACAGCAGGATTCCCTAGACCAGGTCACACAGAAGTCAACCCTCAGGCCGTGTATGCAGAATTACTCCAATGCCACAATAATGATTACATAGATCTGATGGACATAGTTTCTTCTTCTAACCATGTTTGTTTCTCTGTCCCACACTACAAATGTCAATACCTCAACTGCTGTTCAGGCAGTGGGGTTGGGGATTTTGTGAAGAGTTTCTCCTGTAAGCAGAAGAGGGTGTCTCAGAGCAGGGACAACCCACCTCTGTCATTGTTGATCAAGGTGTGAACTGAGACTTTTCGGGGACTGACTTTGAAAAGAGCAGGTAGTATCAGTTCCTCTTAAGCGTCAGTGCCTGGTGCTGGGCTTAGAAAAAACAAATAATAATTGTAAAATATTGTACGCCCTGGAATGTCCATTTTTAAACACCTTGTTAGCTTGCTTACTTTAACTGGATAGTTAAATAATCATGTCAGTGTGGCATGATGGGCCCAAATAGATCCGAGTTAGTTCCTTTGTGAGATTAATGTGAAGAGATATGTGATTAAATCCTGGCATTACAGCACAACACACCTGTTCTGGGCCGATCCTGAACATTTTTTCTCCATTGCCTGAGGAAGAGGCTTCTCAAAGGATTACAGTAACACTTTTTGACAAGCTTATACAGGGTGGAGTTTCCATGTAATGACAGGGCTCATTTGATGATGTCTCTGTAATGCATTCTTTTTATTTTTCCTGTCAACATTTATTACTGTAGAAGCATTGACTGTTACACAGCTGGCCCAACTTGTCCACATTTAAGTAACAGTAGGTCTCTCTTCATGTTTACTTTTGCCGTTACGCAACACTAGCACTCCTGCTCTCGGATTAGACTTGAAGGTGGAGTTGTAATACCTGCAGTTGCTTCAAAAACCTTCTTATTCGTACAAATAGCAGTTAAAACCTTCAATTCACTTTAAACTACATCTGCTGACATACTTTCTTTAGTGTGAGAGATACTTAAGAATTTTTAAACTAGAAAACCTGTTGTAAACAGTTTCTGACTGAATGTAAGCTGTAGAAAAATGTAGACCTGCAAAGTCACCATCTTTGTTCTCTGATCTCAGGTGACATCTCTTCCTCCTAGATACTGCTACAATGTGAGGAAAATGTAGGTCATTCGTACCAGTATCTGGATGGGGATTTAAAAAATATGTAAAGGAAACAAAACCTCCAAAACAGCAACATAAATCACCTTCTTTTCCCTGACACAGAAAAGTGGGCTTGCATCTCTGTCCTAGCACTTTTGTGTTAGATGGGCCTTTACTGGCCAAGTGTTCTTTCCATAACTTTGCAGTAATAAGCTTGGTATCACCATGTCTTGTCTCCTCTTCTGCCTTGCTGCTGTCAAATGTAAGAGATTTCCTTCTTTTTTTTGCATGTGATAATTTAACAGTTTTAGCTTCCAACACTTTTTCTCCTTCTTCTGAAGATGTTTCTCACAGCCACAAAGGAAGCTAAAGAAGATTAGTCGTGTGCATCTTCTCCTAGTCCGTGGTCTGGTTGTCTCTCCCTCCTTCAAACTGATTGCTTTCCTCCACTCCTTACCTGCAGTTGTGCTCTCCAGTTAGAGGACAGCTGAAGTGTTTCCATCAGCTGTGCTGCAGGCCCCAGCAATTTCTGTTTAGGCAGTGAAGCTCACATTAAAATCAGTCGAAATTAGACATCTGAATACCTTTGATAATCTGAGTTCCATCTAACACTGTCATGTGTATCATGGTGTATAGTATTTGCACAACTGGAGGTTGTGAGAATAAATACATGAAATTCATTAATTTCCAAAGCACAAAAGCATTATGGTGATGACAGCCATCTAACAAACATTGTGATTTAACCCCTCAAAAAATCCAATTAGCACATTTACTAATTATTACTAGTTATAACTAATTAAACTACAGTAATCAAAATTTATTTGATTAAATCTTCCAGTTGTGTGTTTGTAATACGATAGCACCCCAAATGCTGGGCTTCCCATTGTGCACTTCACTGCACTGAGACACCCGCAGATATGAGAGCTGCCTTCGAGAGCTGACAGCAGAGTTTGACAAAATGCAGTGTGGTGACAGAGGGGAAAAAAAGAACATAAAATCAAAATATCTTTACTGCAGGTGGCTTTTGGCTATATATGTTGATAGCTCCAGTTGCTGAATATTTGCTTAGTTTCTCTTGGTAAACAGCAGCTTTCCCTGCTCTACAGCCCAGGTGGGCAGTGTTGTAGCAGGACTGGTTGCCTCCTTTCCCATGGAAATTTACTGAAGGTTTTCAGTTTGTTTCTTTTCTTGCCAGTTGAGGTAATTCTCAAAAATCAGTATCTGGAGCTGGGCTTTCAGCCTTCGATACAGAGGCAGGATGCTCCAGGGGCTCTGCCTTGTTCTGCCCCCTTGCCCTACCCTGTCCTGCCTCCTCACCTGTGGTTCTGCCACCACAGAAATATTCATTTGCTTTATCTTCATCGTTCTCATATGCCTAATACATTCTGTGTACACTTTTTCCTTCCATTTATTCCCCATCATGTATGTTTAAGTTATACAATGTGCAAGTCTGTCATCTTAGTGAGTCAAATTAATGCCTTTCCAGCACTGGTTTGTTTGTACAAAGGGGTGTTTCTCTTTAACGCTCCCGTGAACACCCTTAAGCACTTGCAGATCTTAATTTCAGGAGTGGTTCAGTGAAATGAACTGTCTTTCAGATAAGCATTCAGCATTTGTAAATACACTTCTTTTTTTTTTTCCTTTCTGGTAACAGCCATTTACTCACTGATGCTTTGAGAAAAGTCTTCTGCTCGTGGTTATCTTCTCAATCTCTGTCCTGTATCCTTTTACTTCACAGTAAAACTAATCCCAAAGGGTAATGGAGAATAAAGTATAACTCTTCTCCCTGAGACAAATCAGATTCAAAGGTGATCCTGGGGTTAAATCATTAAATCCTACCTTCAGAAACAGCAATGATAAATTAAAAACAAACAAGCAAACAAACAAACAACAGAAAAGCCAATGCTGACTTTTCCAGCAAAACATCCTATCCAAAAAGCCAAATGTATTGTTTATGTTTGTCCTGTACAATCTGCAGGAAAGGGAACATTGCTATCCTAAATGCAATCAGGAATCCCTTTTCCATCATCTTGTGTCTGAAAATGCCTGTTATTAGGTGTTTCAGAGGTAACCTCAAGAAATGGTTAAGAGAGTAATTATTGGACAGAGTTATCCTGTATTTCTTCTTAACTTTATCTGTAAGTTTCTCTTAGTCTTGTAGCTCTTGATATTGCTCAAGAAAAGGTTTTGTCTGGCTCATTGTAACTATCTCCTGAACATAAGCACTTACTATTTTTGTTTTGACTTTGCATCTGTAATGTGCATGATAGCAAAGAAAATTCATAGCTGAAGAATATATTCTGTGGATAAACACAGGGGTTTGTTTTAAACAGTCAACTTCCCTTTGAATGGATGTTTTCCCTATTGTTGTATTGTCAAAATGGGAGAGTAGAGATCTGTGGCTTTTTCCCCTTTAAGGATCAAGGGAGAGTTGTCTCTTTATCTCATGCCCAATACCTCTGGCACGTGGATGGTTACATTCACATTGGCCTTCAGCCACTGCTGTGGAATTCAGAAATGCTGTGTAATCACTATTTCTGATGAAGGCTTTTTAAGTGATCTAGGATAAGCCATTGTCTGTTCACACTTTGGTTCCTTGAAAAAGGAAGATGGCAATTTTGCCTTCACTGTGAAAGTATTGTGAAACATTTACTGATGTTCAGTTGATGCTGCAGTTTATGTAGGGTTTAAGAGGAAAGTTGTCAGCTACTGCAAAGTATGCTACACAACACCTTTTGAATTAATTCTTAGTGATATGACTTTGATTTTTCTTCCTATGTTCCTTGTTAGTGTAATGAAAGATTCTCTGCAAAATATTTTCTTCTGCTTTTTCTGTCACCATTATGAAATGTCTTTTTTTGCTTTCTGGTGAACTTGAGTCATCCTCATACTTTGTGTGGTCTCTCTGGAGGAACAGATGACTAAAATAACAAATTGCATTACAAAAAGGAGAAGTGCTTCATCTAATGCTTAAAATTTGTCCAGAGTGTAACTCTGAACCAGTGAATATTACAGTTCTGCCATCATCTCTGTAGAGGAGGTGTCCAGTGTGAGCAGTATTAACAAAACACAGAAGTAGGTACAGAGAGAGATTTCATAGGATTGCATCTGCTTCTTACCTAAGGAAATCTGGACTCCAGATTTGTTTTTAAGGTCCATTTCAGTAAGAACAGAATTGTTTCCATGCAGTGTAAAGCTCAGTGGCACAGTCATTTACTTTTAGATGTGGCTTGCATATTTCTATGAGGACCAGGTAGTCATGCATAGTAATTCCTCACATTCCTGACATCTTTTTCATAATCCACTTTTAGGATGATGATAACAGCCATGAATAGGGAGGAAAGAAACTTCTTTTTTTAAATGCCTGGAATTCATTTTTAGATGCTAGTTGTTAAATCTATAGCATCAGTATTTTTTGCAGTTGATATAGTTTAAACCTATTTCAAAAATTCTTCAGTGAAGCTCTCTAGGTAAATGACTCCTGTGCTCATCACAAGTAATTTCTAGTAACTTCCTGGAGTTTTCTAGACAGTTTGTAAACTGTGAAATAGAAGCCAGTATTCACTTTCTTATAACTCTGATAAGTATATTTATTTTGAGTGAGTTATTTACAATATATAAAAATTACTAATTTTACTTTTTGAGGTCTGTAGTGGTAGCAGTTTGAACCTGATTTTTCAGTTTTCAGGCATTACAGGACGTGTGCCCTTTGAAATTCAGTAAATGTGTCAAGTCAGGTGTGATATATGAAGTTGCAAAACATGAATTTTAAGTAGGTTGTCTCTGAAATAATTCTTCATGGTTTTTTAATGGTTTTCCTCTCACAGATTACCTGAAGTCATGTTCCTTTCCATCATTTCAATACTCATCCTTCTCAGAAAGGGCATATTAATTTAGGGTAGTTTCTGCTGTCAGGCTGGAGTTAATTTCTGAAGGTTTTCCATGAGCATAGCATGTAAAGCTCACCAAGGTAGAGAAAAGCCAGGAAGCGGAATGGGTTATTCAGTTGTTATTGTGCTTTTTACATTTTGCAAGAATTACTTCTACTCATGCCTTAACTCTGCTGAACAAAGTGATGGTTTCTCTGTCTTCTGTGAGTTAAATTTAGGACACATTGATTGTAGAATAACCTTGGGTCCTGTTTCTATAAGGAAGAAGAGTTTCCTCTAAACAGATCTTGTTCCTTTCCAGTTGGAGGTTGTGTACCTTTTATTGCAATCTGTCCTTTCTTCTTGTGGTCGTATGCTACTTTAGAGCTTTTTAACCACTAATATGTTAGAGTTTGTTTTGAGAAACATCTTGGTGTGTTTGACATGAAAATAACAGTTAACATATGCTCCTCCCATTTAGAATTGAGTTTTTGCCAAATAGTGAAATTTTGGGGAGAAAATTGATCACTTTGCAAGATGATTCCTTTATGTGGAATAAACCTTGCAGATGAATGGGAAAATTAACATAATTCTACTACTATGTAGTAGACTTTAATTTCTAGGAAATACAGGGGTCAGATTATCCAAGGGCAAGTGCTGTGTTACTGGTAACTACAGGTGACAGTGCTGAGCCCACCAGCAGTCTCACAGCTAAATCTTATTGATTTTTGTAGGGACCTGTTCAGCCTCTGCAGGGCTCTGGAAGGATTATAAGATGTAAGAGGAGTAAGCACAAGGGAGCAGGTGCTGTCTGGCTCCAGAGGCAGAGTATGAAGCTATTGATTCTAGACTTTGCTTTATCAGACATCACCCCAGTGCAGTTATTCCAGCTTTCAGGGTTATCCACTTCTTGATCCTCCACTGTATGGATGATATCTCGCTTTGATATCTGTGTGTTTTTAGTAAAACTTTATTTCTTTGTGCTGTGATCATTAATGAGATATTGTTTGCTGGCTTGAAGTTGGCATGTTAACCTCACATTTCCTGTCATGCCTGGATCTGTCCATTTGAGACACCTCAGAGCAGCACTTGCTACTTTCCCATCTTCTTATACTATTCAACACTGAACCAAGGCCTCTGGATGGTGTTTAATAGTCATGCCCTGCTGAGGGCATTTTTACCAAGGAAGGACCTGGGAGCAGGACAAGCCATTACCTGCTGTAATTTGCTCAGAGAGCAAATTAAAATCCAGCCTCATTGTCTAAATCCATGTTCTATGCTTCCTGATTACAAGACAGTCCAAATTGTTGGCCGGAGGAGTGAAACCTTTCCAAATACCAGCCCACGCCTACCCCTCCAACAACCCCATCCCCAGATGGCTGGCACTGGAGGAGGCTGTGCCATTCCTGTGGCACTGTCCTCATACTGATGGGAGGGCAAAGAGCCTTGGTGCCAGATCCAGCCCTCAGGCCTGGGCTTGGACACACCAATCTGTTACATGGCAATTGAAACATGGCTTTAGGTAAGTCATAATTTTGAAAGCCAAGGTTGCCCTTGAGGCATTTCTGAACTCATTTCTTCTACCAGTAGTTAGACGAGTAAGGTAGTCAAATATTTTGGTTACTGGGGTTAAGGAATGCTGATGTACGTAAAGATATATCACAGAATCAGAGAATCATTAAGGTTGGAAAAGACCTCTGAGATCATCAAGTCCAACCATTGACCTGTCACCACCATGCCCACTAAACCACATCACTAAGTGCCACTATGCTGATATTTTTTTTCTTTTCTGTTTCTTTTTTTTTCCTTAGGATGAGCGTGAAGCCAGAGAAAATGTGAAAAGAGAGCAGGATGAAGCCTATCGCATATCACTGGAGGCTGACAGGGCAAAGGTGTGTGCAGGGGGATGTGATGGTGTGAATGTCAGGATGGGCATCTCCTCAGTGGGTGAAATCTCCCTGGTGCAAAGAACCACCCACCTGTGGTTCTGCTCTAAAGCTGAGACACCTCCTACATGTAGGAGCTATGATTGCCCTCGGTGGTTGTAAAATGGCACTAGATACAGTCACTAGGAGTGGATGTGACTGCATCTGTTGGCTAAAGCAATCCTAGCTCCACTTAATAACAGAAGTTGGGAAAGGAGTAACAGGAAAAGATCACTTAATACATGTATTTCTTATAGTATTTTCTACAGAAAAGTTGAGAAGTTTCTTTGCATTTATATAGCTAATGCACATCATTAAACACAGCTATGGAAGATGAGGTGATACATGTGTGATTGCTCTTTGTGTTTATTAGAGGGAAGCGCAAGAGAGAGAAATGGCAGAGCAGTTTCGCTTGGAACAGATTCGGAAAGAGCAGGAGGAAGAACGTGAGGTGGGAGCTTTTACCTTTTCTGACAACCTTTTGGATTCATGGAGCTTATGGACATTGCAGTTTTCATTCAACATACATTGCAACTTTCACTCAAAGTATACTTTTTATGTGCACATCAGTCTTTTTAAAACTAACTTCGTACCATATATCTATGAAAACACACTGCAGCTAAATAATTTTTATCCACTATTTAATAGCTTTTCTGTTCTATCATCTTGTCACAATTGCATCACCTGGGTCTGAATTATAGCCAGATATTAAACAGGCCTGCTAACAGGAGATCCATGAGATGAACTCCCTAAACAGTGGAATCTTTGGGAACCTCTAACCTTTTGTCTGCAGGCATTCCTTTCAAGAATATAATACCATGGAGCCCTTTCATTTCTTCCAGGAAGTAGCACAAAGCCTAGTTGCAATTCTGATCAAACACGTTGCCAAATTTAATTTGGAAGACAAAACAGATTAAAAAAAACTATCCATAATCTAGAAAATTTGACTTACAGCACATTTTTAAATTTCTAAAGTCTTCTATAGAACCTTCCTTAGAATAAAAACTGTGTTGAAACAAACACTTTACATCTCTAGCCCTGTGTAAGAAAATAGAAACCATGTGCTGTGAGGAATACTGTTCCTCAGACTGTTGTTTTGTAGATTCTGTCATTTTTGTAGATCCCAGTGCCTATCAGAGATGGTTCCTGCAGCCTCTTTCAGAATCTAGGTTAGCTCCTGTCCTAGCTGTGTCTCTCTGTAGGGATTTACATAAAGCATCATGTGGGGTGCAGCCATGTTTCTTCCCCTGAAGTCTCACCACATTTCAAATGATAGGTAGAATAAACTAGTCATTAAAATATTTCCATCTGCTCTGTGAAGTCCTTGAAACAGAAGTCCATACAGAACTGCTGTGAAAAAGATGATACTTGAAAAGGCCTTTGAAGTCCTTGAACAAAATTTTCAAAATAAAAGTGATATTCACATGTAAATGTTTTGGCTGAAATCACAGCTGATTGGGGATTGTCCTTTGACTTTTAGGCATGTAAGATTCTGTGAGCAGGTTGCTAATGAGTACAAAGCTATATAGCATCCCTATTCAATATATATTTCCTGAGTATGTTTGTAATATTGTATCAAATATAAATAAAATGTAAATAGTCTTTAAATTTATTCATTTATATAAAATACTAGAATTCCAATATTTTTGGTGGACTTAATATTACTTCTTTGCTTTGACTCTCATGGGTTAGGGAGGTTTGAAATTTGGAATTAAATTCTCATTTAATTCTCCACTTAAAGTCCTTGAAACTCATGGAATACTGATAGATCACAGCCTTGCTTATTCCCCCCTGCACGTGACTTAAATGTATACTTGACATTTCAGTCTTGTGTACTTTGCTGATGTATGAAAAAATTGCATTATACAACTGCAAAAAAGTTGGCTATGAACCCATTTATTATTCCCTGAAGTAATTCCCAATAAACAAACTCTATGAGCAGTGCATTTGCATATGTATTTTTTGACCAAGATAATTGCATTAAAAAAACCTGAACCACTTAAGCGTTCAAGAACTTTTAAACATTACTGCATTGTAAATACTAAAATCAGTCCAAACAGTAATGTTCAATGGTTTGGGAAAGGAGCAAGCCACTTCTTCTTCCTTGTACTAAGGTATCTGATGACTTACTTAGCTCCTGTTCTTAAATAAGCCAAAAATGGAAGCTAAAACACAACTGAAGGAGCAATGCACAAAATCGGGCTGTGAGAATCGTCTCAAGGATAATTGTAAGATGGCAGTTCTGTGAGGTTAATAGCAAGTGAACATAAACCACTGCTGTAAAACTAACAGACTGTTGAGCAGTCAGCTCACACTCAATATTCAAGTAAGAAGTCTGTTTTTCTTTTGTTGAAGTAATTCTGCATGCATAGAAACAATAATTAATTATGCTTTATCATATCTGCTCTGAACCTTTTCTGATAGCTTGGCCTTTTGGAAATGGTTTTCTTACACAAAGGCTGTGAGTCTGGTCCATTTTATCAAAATACACCCAGGCCTCCCTCTTTTAATGTAGAGTGCAGAAATGAAAGTAATAGGATCTGTTTGCTTAGTAGAGCAAAAGGGATTTTAACAATAATGTTTACGAGCACTCCCCATTTTCAATACAGATTACTTGTACTGAATTGTTCTGCAACAGTGTTTACTTACAGAAGTGGCTTTAGCTTCAGTTCATATATTTAAAATCTGACTAGGGAGCTTTCATATACTGAACATCTTTTTATCAACAAACTAAAATTGCTTGTTTGGGTCTAAGAGTTTTTAATGTGATTCATCTCATCATTTTCTGACTGGCTTTGCTGCAGAGAATATTCATTGTAAATTGCCATTTCCTGTTGAAGCCTTGGAGAGTAGTTACTTTGGGGAGTGACAGACACACTCTTTGCACAAAGAAAAGAACTCTAATGAGCTACTGTTGTTTATTTTTCTGTAATATAATTGATTGTGTTCAGTAAATAATGTAGCATCTGTTGTTCCACTGTGTGGGAAATGTCAAAACAGAAAGACAGTAAGCAGGTGGTGGAGAATGAAGAGAGAGAAAACTAAAATAGAATCTATTTAAAATATAATCTCATAGTAGATGAGCAAAAATGAACTCAAGTTCTGTGTATAACTATTTATACTGAGATATAATTTGCTCAGAGCTTCATGAGTAAGAAGTAGACTCTTTAAAAAGCCTTTGGAATCTTGCTTCTGCCCAGTCCATTGCCTTTAATGTAATCATCCCCCTCCATGGGTTTCTGTTACTAAATGACCTTGGGGAGGTTTTCAAAGGCACAAATAGTAACTGTGTACCTTGAAAGTTCCCTGAAAATCTGTGTAAATCCCTGCCTGCATGTCTCCTCAGTTTAGAAAATTGTCTTTGAGGTGTATTTTGGGGGAGGCAGTGTGATCATGCTGCTGCTTCCATTCATGGACATTCTCATTAACTGCAACCTCAGGTGAGGTGATGCTGTTACAAAGCTGCTTTCTACATATGGTCTAGTATTTAACAAATGCCAGTCCCTGCCCATGAGTTCCAACAGCACTCAGTACCCTTGAAAGTCAAGGCCACCTCAGTCAGCACTCTGTTATTAGGCATCAATTTTTAAGAAAACTTCTGATCAAAGTATTAGTATTGTAGTAGCTCCTGAAGGCAGAAGACAGAAAACAGACTTGGCTCCTGCCCTTAAAATCTTGCCATCAACAGTATACACAGTGTGAGCAGCAAGACAATCATACACATTTTCAGACATGTAATGTCATTGCAATTTAGGGGCTGGTTTCATGCAAGTTTTTGCAGAAAGTGTTCACACCTGAGTTTGGACCATCTTCCTGAAAAAAGAAAATAGCTTTAAATCTTAAAGTTCCCATTTCTGTTCTCTTAATTTTCTTCTTTGGCCATTCCTCCTTTTCTATGTACTCTGTGTACCTAAAGTACCTTCATAATATTTTTAATTATGTCTTTTAATGGTGTTTTCATTTATATGCAGTAAATCTCCTGTGTATATTTCTTTTTACTCTGAACTGCCACTAAGGGTCTGGTCTTTGCTGCAAATGGTCAATTACTCTGTGCAAGAGGGAGGCAATCTGATAAGTGCATTTAAAGAAATACTTTTACTGCCTTTTAATTCATACCCTTTAAGGAAGCAATTGGCCACTTGACAATTATTCTCTCATTCAATTTTTTTTCCAAGGCTTTCTGCCAAATGATTAAATTACTTATCCCCATTGTGCATTAACTGTAGACCTAATAATATGTGTTATAAAGAAGGATTTATTTTAATTAGTTGTCTGGTGAGCTGTTATTAAGGAATGAATAAAAATGATTTTGTCATTGAGATATAAAGCACGGCTATGGCTCTAGAGCGCTGCATCACATCTTGAAGTTCTAGAAGGAAAGAAAAGCTTTTTATGCTTTTCTTCTGTTGCTACCATTGCAAACTAAATGGTTATTTTTCCTTCCTCAGGCTATCAGGCTCTCTCTTGAGCAGTCTTTGCCTCCTGAACCAAAAGAGGAGAGCACAGAGTCTGTCAGCAAACTGCGTATTCGGACACCCAGCGGAGAATTCTTTGAGCGACGTTTCCTGGCCAGCAGCAAGCTGCAGGTTGTCTTTGATTTTGTGGCTTCCAAGGGATATCCTTGGGAGGAGTACAAGCTGCTGGGCACCTTTCCGAGGAGAGATGTGAGTAAATGTACCTTTCTGGAATAAATGCCAGTACTTCTTACTCCTGTATCTTAGATGGACCAGTATGTGACAGCATGGAAGGTAGAAGATATGCCTGACTGTGTTAAGAGTTCAGGGCTGCCAAGCAGTGTGGCTGTAAGCAAACCAAGTGCTAACCTCTCAGTGCTGTCATAAGCTACATACGAAACTGTGTTGCAAAACCTGTTTCCAGTGACATTGTAAAAAATGCTCCATTTCTGAAAAAAACAAGCTGTGGACCATATTCAAGGGAAAACTGCCCAAATATGCAGAGCCAGCATCACTCACATCCTCTTTTGAAGGAAGTCACTTCAATATTAGTACACTGTTTAGGTCTGTTGTGGGCTGGTACTTCTGATCTTTATGGTTTTGCCCTTTTGATGCAGTTTTCTGTTTTGAGCCAGGAAGGCTCAGTGTCAGATAGTATACATGAGCTAATCACTACCTTCTAATAAATTATTCACCCACCTGTTACATAATAGCAGTAAATAATAATTTATATCCTCTACCTTGAGATTCTAATGATGTACCTGCTATGACCCATTTTCAGAATCAATGCTGCTGACAAAAGCCAATTAAATCCTGTTGATTTAGCAGCAGACATTTCTATGCTGGTTACTAAGATTCTTTAAAAATACACCTCTATGTTTTCTGCTCTATTACAAATTAACTTTCATTTGCTATTTAGCCATTGTTACAGGGGTCCAACTGTGCAGCAATTACCAGGTGCCCTGCATAAAAGGTGAAGGTAACAGGCACTACAGAGGTGACAGTACAGAGCCGAACAGTGAAGTTGGGTTGCTTTTCCATTTTGTTTCCTATCATTACCTTTGGAGGAAGCTCACTACAAATAAGACTCTGATTAGCATGTTTACAGTACTGCTTTGTAACAGATACCTCCTGCTTTATCATCTCATTTTTAAGTACTCCAGAGGGTCACAAGCACTCTAGAGGGTAAGAAGATAATGTCCTGAGCAAGCATATAACCTTGAGAGTGGACGTGATTTCAGACCAGTTTTTGACATAACTCTGTGAACAGGATTGTGGTGCTTACAGCTTTTCTTCCACCTTGTCTTATTTTGAGAATCCTGATCAGTCAGACTGAAAAGCAGCATTTAAGGAATCTCATTAATCACTAATAAACTTTAAGCATGTAATATCATTTCCAGTGGAACCAAAGACTAGAATAGCCACCTATGTCTCCAGAGTTATGTTGAGTTTACTTGACAGAAGAAAACCAATCTTTTACAATCTGAACCATGGGTTTATGTATTTTAAGTGGTTTTTCTAGTCATACCTCCTTACCTGTGACATATTTAGGTGGTTTATATTTTTATATTTAATATAAACAAACTACAAGTACATTACTCTAACGTTTTATGTTTGTTTTGCACTTTACACTTGCTGTTTCTGTACATAATCACATCATCATCCTGCTGTGGCAGGGGGGTTGGACTAGATGATCTTTCGAGGTCCCTTCCAACTCCTAATATTCTGTGATTCTGTGTGATTCTGTGATCATCATTAATTTTAGTCCTCTGTAACAAACTTAAAAACTGATCAGATGACTCACATAAGAATAAATTTTAAAAGGAGTAGAAAAGAAAACAGGCCAGTAAATTAGAGCAGGGTGGTATTTCTGGTGCATTTGTGAAACTGTCAGGGAGCAAAACAGTGCCAAGAAGGGAGAATTTAATGGCAGGATATGAAGCCATTGGTTTGTAGCCTGGGAAGCAAAGACCCTCTCATCTTTTTTCTATGATTCCAACCTAATAATGCAATGTGTGAGGAGTCACGTAAATGATTCATGACGATTGACTCAGCGGCCGTGTCTGAATCTGGTTGCCATTGTGACCATCAGAGCTACAACAGAGAAAATACAATCCCCAGGGGTTTGCTAACCACTGAAAACTATAAATGACATCTGCCATGTTCCCCAGGTTTGGGGGGTTAAAAAAATAGTCCTTGATGAATGCCTTGGAAGCACATTAAAAGTACGTGTTCTTCACCTTAGGCTTTGTGGTATATAGTCTCTTAAAAATACACTGTAAGTTGCCTTCTGCTGTATGATATGTATCACAAACACCCAATTAAATCTGTGCAACAAGAACAGAGCCCTTTAGAGGCTTGTACTCCAGAAAACAATAGTATTTAAAATGTCTGTTTGTATCTAAACTATACATAACACTTTTGGAAAAGAAATGTTTGAAAGTATCAGAATTATTTTCATGGACTTCTTGCAGCAATAAGATTAAACATCTTCTCGAGTTAGTAGTTTTCCTTCTATCCTGATCTGTATTATGATAACATACACACCCCAGAAGTGTTTCCATTTATTGAAACAAGGGGGTTATCTTCAATCAAACCAGCATTTTCTCCTAGTAAACTTGTTAGAGTGTTTCTGCCTGCTTTTCAAAGCTAACAGTTCTGATACCCTGATACAGTGTTGTTGAAATATTTTTACTTCTTTAGTAAATAAGAATTCATTAGTTCTTAGTTCTATGTTCCAGCTGCTTACACAGATATCCTTAGCTGACTTAAAGTTGGTATCATAACCCTACTGTAAATACAAACTTCTACGTGTGAGTAAGTACACAGATTAACCTTTTCCAGACACTGCTTGTAGATTTTAAAGCAGCAGTGACATTCCAAAGCAGTTAAGCACATGCAGTGACTCATCATTGGGTCTTTGTCACCAACTGTGTTGTTCTTTTTGCTAGCACTGGAATTGGATGTTAACACCTCCTCTCTCTGTCCCTTAACCAAGGCAGCATTGTGTAGTGTGCCAACGAGTGTGTATGGCAGGTGAACCTGGGCCAGCAGGTAACTTATATCTCTAACTCGGAGAACATTTGGCAAGCACATCTTATGGAGGAGTGAAAAGCTGTATTAGAAGTTATTTACACTATTCTTAAATGCACCTGCAAAGGCTTTATGGGAGCAAATGTGTGTGCTGGTTAAATGCATGTGCTGCTTTTAGAATTGTAGTTCCCTTTCTTCCAAGAATTGCTCTAATCTTCAAAATGCATTTAACTATAACAAAAAGAGCTTACCCTAAGCATATTAGTGTGCTCAGCTGACCTTCTCATTTGGTTTTTCTTCTAAGTCCCTTTCTCTTGAAAGCTTTCCCAAACACCAATTTCTGTAGTCTTCTCGATCTGCCAGCTGCAAGATCTACCTCCTCTCAGTACCCTGGAGACTTCCTGGATGATGAATTCCTCACTTCCTTCTGTGGTAGAGATCTACAGAAGTCTTTCTAAAACTCTTTAACTCAGAGAGCGGGCATTTCACCACACTTAAGGCAAGAAGCTGCAGTGTACCAGGTCTAGCTGAAACTACAGGAGAAACATGCAGAACTCATCTACCAAACAGGGCTTCAGCCACTCTGCTAGGTTTAATGATACATTTGTGAATGTTGTATGGTATCTCTCAGAAAGGGAGGTCCTGGAATCCTTTCTCTTTTGAAAGACTGAATTTATTAATTTGTTCTGAAAAAACAAAATTGCAACCAATAATTTCTGCTGCTCATTCCTCCTTAAGGTGGAGCATTAGTTATGTATTTGAGAGTACGCCTTTTGCAGACATGGTATTAGAGACTTAAGCTCTTTATTTACTGTATCTGGAAGCCCTGGTAAGCCAAGACTTCTACAGTATTTCACATTTTATTTTTCTGAGCCACAGCTTAGGATCAGGTGGCAGTTAAGTCACTTAAGGTTATTTAAATGCATCTAAAATGTTGCTTAATAATTCAGAACCAGTTTGGTCTGTTTAGAGTATTAAGATTTTTTAAATCCTTTTAATTAACCAATTTCAACAGCAGTTTAAATAAACAGAAACAAAAAATCTGTCTCCCCAGAAAGGGCAGAAAATAAATTTAATTCAAATTGCATGTCAATTTAAATTAGGTGTGATCAGGATTACAGTAAATTTAGGGCCAGACAATTCTTAATATTATCACAGAATCACAGAATGTTAGGAGTTGGAAAGGACCTTGAAAGATCATCTAGTCCAACCCCCTTGCCACAGCAGGATTCCCCAGACCAGGTCACACAGAAGTGCGTCCAGATGGGTTTCGAATACCTCCATAGGAGTCTCCACAACCTCTCTGGGCAGACTGTTCCAGTGCTCTGCCACCTCAACTGGGAAAAAATTTCTATTATATGGGAGTATAGAGTAAGATATTCCTCCATGCCCAAATGTGACCATCCATTCCTGTGCTCTGGCGGGAGTAATACTCTTTGACACCCACGGTGATGAAAATAACACCAGAGGATAGTAAGTTTAGCTGAAGCACTAAGCACACACATAGTCATCTGAGCAGGTAACAATCCTCTGATGTTCTCAGAAAGGAAGTGTTAGAGCATGATCCCTGTATTGCTCTGCCAGGTAGTTTGGCAATGTTGTATATGAGTTCTAGAAGCCATTCTTTGGAAGGATTATTTTACATTTCACCCAGTGCAAACTACTTCCCCCAAATAACCTACTTTTAAGCTCATTAGGTGGTGTTTAAGTTATTTAAAATAGTTCATGAAAAAGTTTTATGTCCAGGACCATCTCTGGTTTTTAATATTCTTTCCCCTAATCATCATCTTGATAGAAAGATGGAAGAAAGATGTTATCATGAGAAAGGATTCCTGCAATGTCGTGGTTATGCACTTTGAGTAACTTCACATAAATCAGAAATATCATTTTGAATATCTGTCTTATGGCAAAGGAGGATTTTCTGGTATGTTAAAAAAACTTGAGAATGTTTTTGTAATGTCATGGAAAATATAGCATGATCTGTGTAATTTTTCCAGTCATTTCAGTTTCCTTCTACATAAAATGGTTTAATTCACATAATTCAGTTTTTTTCAGGTCAATGTAGATGTGATGGTGGCATGTGTTTATCAGTTCTAATCTAGTTTACACAAGGCTACAGCCACCTACAAAGGTAGACATCCCTCCTCTAGTCATTTACAACTGTCCTTAAGTCAATACTACCTGCCCTTGTCTTACCTCTCTTTTCAGGATATGTTGTTATTTTATTTATTCAAGCAGCTAAGTTCAGTTTAGTTAAGACACTGAGAAGTTGCCTAAGCAAATTGGCTATACCAGACTAGCATGTTCCCATCCCTCTTTTAGCAGCATGATTTCTGATTGTTCTTCCTGATGACTTGTAACAGTAGAAGAATTGGACTGATTAACCTTGAGTGCCAGAGGAATGGGCCATGTAGCATTGCAGCCAGAATGCAGAGGCATTTGCAACCCCAAGGTTTTATTGCTTTTAACAGGTTTGTTGCTCTCAAAGAATATTATCGCAGCCTTTCAGACAGTACCTACAAAGGGAGTAGGTGATGCTTTTGCCCTACTGAAGCCAATGACAGGACTTTAAAGAATATTGAGTAGATTTTGCTTCTTGAAATGTGATGTTTAGTTTTGTGGAAATATAATTTCCATACAGGTAGTCAAAAATCCTGCAATTATTACAGAAAGATTTTTCATAATGTTTTCTTCTGAGAAAGACAGCTTTGATCTGCCTTTTTAGACCTGATGTCTTTGCATAGATAACTATGATATTCAAAAAGAAAGATGAAAGCCCTTCATGTATCAAGTCACTGAAAGGAGATGGAAGGAACTTCTTCCTCATCTCATAGATGTAAGTTTGTTCTAAAAAGAAATAGAATTAGATTCAATAGGTCAATATAGTTTCTGATCTGTTACAACAACTCCATTTGAATCTGAGGAATGTTTAACCAGTTTCAGGAAATAGGTGTGCATTTCAGATGAGCTATTTTACTTAAGACTCACTAAATAAGCAAGCGTTCACCACAACACGGAATACTCCATGCGGTATGTGAACTCTCAGCTGAGTCATCCTCATTAGTTAACCCAATGACTAATGCCAACCATGTGATGAATATATTCCACCCAAGTACATCCCTCAGACCAGAAGTGTTTCTTTATTCAGCACTGCCCCTTTTTACAAAACATTTATTCCAGGGAGGCACGTTACTGTTCCCAGGAAGATGCCTTAGTTAAGCTGCAGAGCTTTGCTGTTGCATAAGGCATTATCTGGTGTAAAGTGACCCTAAAATATTTTGTACTTTTCCCAAGAATTCATTCTTAATCTCAATTTTGTGGGCTTTTTTCCTCTTGTAGGAAGAAAATGTAATGATAAAATACCAATCAAGAGCCTTTGTAATAGTATGATACTAAAAATGCTGTGTCTGGTTACCAGAAAATTTAATGATCTCCTGCTGGTTTGGTAATTGCATAAGTAATACATCAGTCTAAATCACCAAAGCAGTCTTAGACACGCTTTTTATTCTCTGTACCTACCTACCAATCACAATGTTATACTGTAGATATCATTGTGGTATCTGAACATCTTAATCCTTTGAACTTGGGATAAAAATCCTTTTTGGATTGTTTTTCCATGCAGTTCTAATTAAGTGCTTACGAATCCAATCTTGAGTCATTCTTGTGTGAGTGAATGTGTTCACATCCATCTCCCTTTGGGATGTATATGTGCAAAGCCAAGTCCTTGCAGTTCATTTGGAGCCCTGAATGTATTTATGTTTTCAGACTTCCAGAAGATGTGGCTGTTTGCTTCTTTTCAGTTCTTCATCAGTATCCACAAGGAAAGCTATGGTATTTCTGGGGACATGGTCTTTCATCTCTGTAACTAGCACATTTTAAAATCATTAAATACATGAATACTCTTCATTTGAGGTAAGCACACTGGCAGCAGCACCCACAAGTTACAGACTGTTTTGCCCCTTGGCACAGCAGAAAGGATGCTTAACACAGAAGTGCTCTTATCTGTAGATGCCAGTACTTAAATAAGTAAATAGTGTGAGGGAGCAGGTGATGGAGCTATTCTGCCCACACCTCCTTTAAGACTAGTTCCAGGTTATTCTTCAGCTTCACTTTTTCCAAGAAACCACACAGAGAATTCCTAAATAGATCGAAGATTTCAAACCAGAAAGAAGGAAAGGAGGAAAGCAGAAAATCTGAGGAGAGCTTTACACCATTTTCCTCTTCCCTCAGAACCTGAACACTTCCCTGCCATGATGCTTAGTATTTTAAGAAAGAGAACACAGTTGCTACCTTAATTTACTGTCTAAAAAGTCAAGTAATGCAAGTCAGGTTTATAAGCCTTCACTGATTGGAATCTATGCAGCAAATCCTTTTCTGGTACAAATTATGTTAAGTGAATGAAAACGTACATGAAAAAGTATCTGAGAGCTGCACGGCTCTTCTAAGAAAGAGTGGGAAGCATGCTCAAAGTAGAGGATATAACATCACAGTTTTCTGATTTATGAACATCTGTTACATTGCAAATATATTTTTTAAATATGCTTAATCTAAAATACTCTTTTGAGAAAATCTTCAGAGGAACAAGACACTAAGAACGTGGCATATCTGTCTTAAAACTTTGTACTTAGAACAAGACTAGAAGTCTTTTAGTATGATATATTTTTCCTTACTTGTGGTGGTTTTCTTCAATTCAGATGTAAATTGTCCTCAAGTTTATTCAACTAAACCAGATCTAATTGCATCTATTTCTATAAAGTAATCCTACTTTTGTTTGTTGCTTAAGTTGAGCATATTATCTGTAGAACCTGTAGATACTCCAGTAGGTAGAAAGGATTTACTGTATTGGTTTATGTATGACTCTGAAAATACAGAGGTTTTAAACAGATCTGGTACTTTACCAGGTGTGCCTTTAAGTAATTTTTATTGCATTTATACTTTAGGGGGATTAGGAAAGAGAGCAAAAGAACTCTTTGTCTGTTAGACTCATTAAATGTATTCATGCATGTGTAAGTGGTATACAGGCTGTGCTACTCAGGAATCAGATCCTTGTCCTAGGGTGTAGAAAAGGGTGAAGGGTGTGATATCTGCTGCTTGTGTAAGTGTCATAATAATTGTGTATTCAATTCTTTATTTTTAAATTACCTTCCTGGGCATTCAGCCATAGGGGTTTTTTATTTATCTTTTCTCTGCAGTTAGGGAGGGTAAGCAGCCACACCTTTGAAATGGTACAAGTACAGCTGTTCAGGATGTGAAGGTGTAATAGAACAGATAGGTCAGCAAAGGTGAAGAGAGAAATAATGCAAAAGTTATTCTAGAAGGAGCAAGACTTTGCTGTAAAAATGTATTAAAATGTTGTTTAAGCTAGTATTAATTTTCATTATTTGGGTCATTAAAAAACCCAATGAATTTATTCAGAATAAAGTATAAGTAGCTATTACATTCTTAGAGGAGAAATATAAGAGTTAACATTACTGTCATTTAGTCAAATCATTCAAACTTCAAAGTGCTACAGAAGCACTACAAACCAACAATCCTGCTTACTTAAAATAATTACCACAGAATTCATTTAAACAAATACCTATTTAACCAACATTGGTTATATAACAAAGCTCTTTAACAGATGAAATCTTGTCTCCAGTGCACCAAAGCATATGGTCCTGCAAAGCTGGATCCCTAGTTGGAAGTATCAGTTTACCACCTTAAACTTACTTCAGTGAGACCAAAACATTTTGCAGCTCAATGGCAAGATCTAACAGGGATAGAAATAAGGTCCTGTTACCACCCTCTGGTCATGTTGCTAGAAAGTCTTCCCTAAAGAGAGAGGAGTGGTAAAAGTTTGCATAGAAAGTCATTTGCCTGACCATGAAAACTCCCAGGGTGCTACATGCTTTGGCTTTGGGACATCCCTGGATGCACATGCATGTTTATCTAACAGAAGACTGAGCTGGAATATGAGTAGTTTTGCTGTCACTTGAGTTATATTCTCTTAACATCTAAGCATTGTGTCCTTCCTCTGCCACCCTCCTCACTATACAAACCCGGAACAGCTTGGAGTCTCTTTTTAAGAGGTTTTTCTTTACATTTCATTACAATGAACTACTTACCTTAGCAAAACCACAAAATTATGTTTTAACAATGCATTCACCTCAGGAGCTGGTATCACTGTGTGATGTGTGAGTGGACTCTTAAGAATGTGTGCACACGACTGAGACAAAATTATTGTAGGACTTGAAAATATAGCTAGACACTGTCCTTTTAGCATTGCTTTAGGCCTGTTACAAGTGTTCGGTGCTTATCATGGTGAGTTGGGCAACCTTACTCAAGAAAGTGTTGGTTTCACCACATGGGTGCCTATGTAATCTCATTGAGTTCAACAGAATCAAATCAGATAACAGTATATAGAGATGTACTATAATGATTTCCTGTGTAATTGCTAACAACAAGAAGAAATCTTTAAATAATAAAGGTATAGGGGTTTGGGACAATATAACTTACATAATGTGCAGGGCTCTTTTTGAAAAGAGCGTCATGCAATGACATTAGAGCAAAGGCTTATCAGCACTGAAGTGGACTCCAGAATTTATCCTAATGGTAATGAAACAAGGTACATGGATTTAAATATGAAGGTATTTTATATGTTGCATTATGAAATAATCCACATAAATTTGAGTAGAATTAATTAGAACACCACACTGGACACATCTTTGCAGCCTATAGTTCTTCCAGGGTCCTTTGAACTCTATTACATACGGTTCTTTAGTTTCTAATTCTGTTTTAAAATACTGTAAGTTACAAAGCATCTTAGATCTTTATATTTCATATATTTACAAGAGAAACCATTTCTTTTGGTAGGAGGTGTGTTCACTAATAATGGTTCTATTCTTTGTAGTAAATAACGTATTTGCAAACCACAAACAACATAGTAGAAGCTGCAGAAGGGTTGTGGTGTGATAATTAAGTACAATGGCGACCCATATGAACAGAAAATGCCAAGGAGCTAAAACAAAGCAACAACAGCTTTGTTTGTTGACAGATGTAGGAGCCATATTGTTAGTTAATTGGGTAATGGTGTAAACATTTGCAAACTCTGCTGTCCCTCAGTGAATTAAGCAGCACGCTGAAATTATGGTGAAAAGCTGCACAGTCCTTTTGCTGCAGGTACTCCACAATGCTTTTAGCTAACCTTCTAAGTATGAAGGTACTGAGGAAGGGACATCATGCTTTGCTATTATTTAAGGCACTTGAAGTTTGCATACCTTAGAGTTTAGGTTAGGATATGTATCTTGAATTACACTGGAATAATAGGTTTCCATATGGTTACAGTCTAGAAGATTGTGTGTCCATTGCCTAGGCTTGCTTTTCAGATTTTCTTTCCAAATGTAGAAGAGGCTTCTTCTTGTTCTTTTCCCAGTTTTTCATGAAAAAAAAAGGTTGCAGGCTGAAAGTAGAGAGGTCTAATTAGTAGTGGCTTGAACTGAAAAGAAGGAAAATTGCTTCCCTCAGGTGCACAATGCCTTAAATGCTGTGAAATGCAGAGACTCCCATTTACTTCCTGGTCTATGCCTATGTGCAATAAGTGGACTGTAGCAGAATACCAAAACATTTTAAAATGCTACAAGATACTTAATTAGCATACTTCTGTAATCACAAACTTAAATGCACTACTTTGGCTGTTTTTTACATAACAGGTTTGCTTTCTAAGATAATAACCTTTCAATAATTTAAGCAGCATCTGTGCAGGAATGCATAATTGGACTGTAGATAATAGGAATCTAAAATTGAGTCTGGTTTTATAAATTATTTTTCTCTTCAGACATTTAGCAATAGCTCACCAGGGTACATGAAGTTTAGGAAAACATGTTCCTGCTTTGGGAATCAAAACAATGCATCTGCTTGGGGCTTTTAAATTCTGTTACTATTTTTAAATTCTATTGCAGTCAGAGAGCTGAAATTACACTGATTTCAATGGACTTAGGAAGTGTTAAAGCTTTTAATATTTGTTTAAATAGTGAATTTTCTTTAATTACCCAATAAAAGAATAGAAATACAAATATATTTTAAATTGGCCTGATTTAGCTGGGGAGGAGGGGAAGAGGAGCAATGCTAGTTTTGTTAATTGGTAACAGGATTAGTAAGTTATGCTTTTAAGAAAAAAATACATTAGTGGTTCTTATTAATTCATAGTATTTGGTGTGCTTGACACCTTGTTAAAAAAATAATTTTAGAAAGCAGTGGCGTGATATGATCATAGGTAAAGCAAATTTAACTTTGGAGCAAAGATGTTAATTGGCATGCTTTTGCATTTACACCTATAGCATAAGACTAATAATCTGGTATTCACAAGCAAACTTCTGATAACTAGTGTGCTCACACAGCAAAAAAAAAACAACAAAAAAACAAAAAACCCCCAGAATTTCCAGGGAAAATAAGTTTAAAAACAAAAGTGAAATATCTCAGCAAATGGTAAGATCAAAAGAAATAATGTTCATCTTTTTATATGAAGCTTTGCAGTAGTCTTCTGAGGGATGTCACAGTGTTGGATATAAACCTGAATGTCTGAAGGACACTAGGATCCTTGTCATTATTTTCTCTATATAAATAATTGTGTAATATTTACAAATGAATTCTATTTTCAGAGAAGTGATTTATCCTGGAGGCAGCAGTCTAGCTTCTAAATAGAATCCTCAACACAAAAGTTTCTTGCTGACTATGAACTGACAATTGCATATGTGCCTTAAGTGAAAGTCAGTAATGGGATAGTCAAGATGCTGAGCAGCTTGCAGGGTCTGGTGCTGAAATCCAAATGCTGAAGCAAGAAAGGGAGTAGGAAAATAAAGGCAGAGTAAGTTTCTCCTTTCAATGGAGAGATCATGTTGGATTGGCTGTGCTGTTTACACCATTAGTTTGACTGAAATTTAAGTGTGCTTATCTGGGACTACAGTTTTATTTTTCATCTTAACTCATGTGCTGGTAATCCTTCCAAAAGATCTTAACTTTGACAAAACCAGATATACTCATGCGCTGGTTTGTGGTAGAAAACCAGACCTTCTTGGAATTAATGTTGGGGGTTCTGTTTGTTATTAAATGGTTTATTGTTATTACAAAATAATAAACCCCCACAAAACATAGTATGTATTTCTTAATCTGCATCCTGGGAATTCATACTCACAACTTCAGTTAATCACTGACAGAGGGACTGGAAAATCTCCGCAGTTAAAATCTGCCCTGTGAGGATAAACAATTCCAAAAAAGGCTACTTACACATTCCCTCCTCTTCTTATCTTTACAGGTGACCCAGCTGGATCCAAATAAATCATTACTGGAGGTAAAACTGTATCCTCAAGAAACCCTTTTCCTAGAGGCAAAAGAATAGATCAAACAAGATTGTAGGACTAATCATCCCTTGACAGCCAGAGGCGCAGCATCGAAAGGAAGACTTCTGTCCACACCACCTTGTACTATCATCCAAGTCAGTTCAATGTCACGACTTTGCCTCTTGCAAGCATCCCGAAAAATTGACAAAACATAGCTACTTAGTTTCACATACATGACTATATGTTTCCAACCTCATTTAAATGAGCAGAGGATAAAATTCTGCTATGAACACTGAACATTATGACTCTGTTGCTCACTTATCATCCAGCTTTTGTTATAATTAATGCACTGTTAAAATGTGAGTGATTGTTAAGTAGACTTACTCCTCAGATGCCCCTTTTTCACCAAGAAATCTTGGACATTTCTGCCTGTACTTTTGACACTAGAATGCTGTATATTTGATATCTCGCTGAGCCAGTGCTCTCATATATATGCATTTTATTTCTGTGTTTGAATTTCTACTTTGTCAACTAATTTAAAAAGGCAGAAAAAATTTAACGGGACATTCTCAGCCATGGAAATTTAACAGTATTATGGTAGAAAGCATATAATTTTTGTTAGTACTTTCTGACTTCTTTGATAAGATGTAAGGTTTTGTTTCAAGAATATAGTTTGACATATATGCGAGATATTTATTTACTGGTTCTGCTTTGGGTCTCAGTTCTGATTCAGTTTAGGAAGTATTTTCCATTACAATGCAGTGTGTGAAACTGCTTATTGCATGATGTGAATATTTAAATAACATTAGAAATGGCCAGTACCAGAAACCTGGTATCTTGCCAACACTTCAGGAATCAGCTGATATTGAATATCAGCTGTTAAAAACCTTTCAAATACCAGATACAAAAGTTCTTTATTTCTCATTGTGAAAGAAAGAGCAGTTCCCATTTTAGCAGTTCTCCTTCATTCTGGCACTTGTTTGTATCCTGTTACTCTGCCGTTTTAAAGCACCTTGTTTGTTTCATCAAGCAATTAATATCTTAAGAGGTGGTGTAATAAGAAATCTGCCTTATTATTGCACACTTTGGACATTTTAACAATAGGTTACTGATCCCCTCTCAAATTAAAGAAATCCTAGTTCTCTTGTCTGAAATGTATGCACCAGCTACCTGCTATCTGATATGGAAAAAAACTGGTACTTTAAATTTCTCAGCCATAGAATGAGCATACTGAGTCGAAGTCTGTAACGTACACTTGATGCCAAACCTGCATCAGAACTGGTTTGGTTATTTTTTTTTGCCTTTTTGTCTTTTCTTTTTCTGTTTTAATCTCTGGGCTTACAGGATAGTGCACAATAGCACTACAGAATCATCATAAGCAGCCTGGCACATTGTTTTCCACACGTTTGTATGTAACTCATAGTGTTTATCGTAGCAAAGTCAGTCCCCATTTGAAAATTTTATACCAAGCCAAACCCAACTGCACACATCTTTTAGTCTTTCTTTATCCTTGGAAGGATGGTGATATAAAATTAAATGTATGCCTATTCTTAGGGTATTAGTGAAGCTGATAGATTGTTACTTTTACCAAAAAATGGACATTTCTGAGCGGGGAAAGCCTTATTCTACCTTTTGCAATTCTGTAATCAGTAAGTGCTACATCAGACACTTTTAGAAGTGAAGTATCTATGAGAAACAAAAGGGTTGGAAGTGTAAGCAAATTCTAATCATTTGTAGTTCACAAATAAAAGAATTCATAGCAAATAGAAAGCTAAATGTATGTGTAATGGAAAGCTGAATGCAGACACTTCATTCTAAACTTCTGTTTTCTTACAAAGAAAAAATCCACTGTGTTTATTAAATAGGAAATTAACATAGATTGCAAATTGGGGTGATGCTTTTTCTACAAACAATCACAGTAACACATAGAGCAGGGTTTTAAAGTGACGCATATCTCTTTTTTCCAGATTAGTTCTTCCTTCTAAGCTGGCTATTGAGGAAAGGAATTGCTGAAATACTGCTACACAGAGCAAAGCAACCTTTCAGCTAACTTGGTTATATTAATCTGTTCTGTTTAACTTCTGTTTGATCTCATCAGGCTGTTTTCTCTCACTCAACTTTATTTCTGTATTTTGACTATATATTCTTTACTTTGATACTAGTTTCATAAAGTTATTAAATGTGGCTTGAATATTTGTTGAACTTGTTGAAGTCAGTGCTCCAGGGTTTGTTTGGCCTTTTTTTTTTCCTAAACTTTTTATTATTTTTCCCCTATTTTGTTCATACTGCAGAACACACCATCATTATCAAAGTGCTCTAGTGATAATTAACTGGAAGTGTTCAAATTGGTGGCATTACTGTCCTCTGATATAAAGACACCAAGATCAGTATACAGGGATCCTTCTGCCACAACATAAACAAGTGTATCACTCTTTAATAAAACAATTATGATTTTGATCATTAAATACTTTGGGCCTGATTTCAAGAAGCAACCTTCTAGAGTCACCTTTCCAACTTACACCCTCAATGCAGACCGATCCTTGTGTAGAAAGATTAATATTCTATGCCATCATTTTTGCTCTCTTAAACCATGGTATTCACTTCATACGCTCTGCTGGCATGGTTAATCTCTAGTCACTTTACAGACTAATTTTGTAATTCAGTATTACCCTAAAACTGTAACACTTGCTACAGAGCATGTCCCTGATTCTACCTTTTTATCTTCAGATTCTTCACGTTAGTGGATTATCATTAACATGATTAATGCATTAGTTTTAAGTCTTAAGGAATTACTGTTAATGAATGGAATCTTGTATGATGTGCTTTCATTATTGGCCTTCAGAGCATTGTGAAGGTGGGGCACGCTCTGGCTTTTGAAGAAACTTCCTGCCTATTGACATTGGTGTTTGAAATCTTTACTTGAGAATATGCAGAACACAAGTGTTTGCTCTGTATTCTCTGCATATGCACTCTTAAATTTAGTGAGAGTGCTGAGGGTGTTTCTAATGGAGCTATGTTGGGGGTTTTGTTTATTCTTTTTAATGTAGCAGAAAAGGACTTTGGCTTTCGTAAACTGTACCTACTCAGTGACATTAGAAACTTAAAATAAATTTTAAATTACAATAATATTTCTACTAAAAAGTTACATGATTTCACTCTTCCATATGTGGGGAAAACCAAAATCGCCATGACTCAGATTCACAAGAGGACTAAAGCACTTAATTATCCAAGCCTCACATCCAGACTCCCTAAACAACATCAGGAAGATTTAGGTGCCTTATAAATGGGGTGCCCACAACAAGCAAAAAATACATAACTAGGTCTCCAAACAAAGCAAAGGGAAGGGTCACTACTAGGCGGAACCAGACACCGCTTAGAACAATCAGTAGGAAATGCTGAAGATGGAGATGTCTTGTACACACTGTTCCTCACTGGAGCTAAGGCTTCCTGCTCTCTGCTGACCCACGGTGCCTCCCTCTGCTCAGGGTTCACAGCACGGAGACCATACATTGAGGTAAGCACAAAGTCTTTTCTTCCAACATTTGACAAAGCACAGGATACCTTTTTATTTTGAAGCAGCGGTGGTGGAGGCTCTTCTCCCAAGTCTCCCCTGCAGTTTTCACTGAAGTTTTCCTGAGTCGTGTGGGCCTGAGCAGAAACAAGCCCCTGTCAGAGATTTCAGCAGACACTTCAACACCACCATAGCATAGTGTACTTTTCATGTGTGTACACTCTCTGCTGTCAAAGCTGTTTGACTGCCAACATACAGAATTCTTTAAGCTCGTTGAGAGGGAAGGTGCAAGCAGGGGTATCAGTCTTCAGGCGAGCAGAAAGGTGCTTGCCTGGGATGAGCTATCCAGCCCTTTCCTGTTCATTGCCGCCGTAAGTCTTTTCAGGTAAGTGCCCTAGGAGGAGAGACTGTATGTTGATTCTGCACCCTAGTTACATTTTCTTATTTTACTTGTATTAAAAAAAAAAAAAGCAACAGAGCAGTAGCAATCATTTTATGTTTTGTCTGGACAGGTCATGAAAGTCAGTAGAAGTTACTGTATCTTGTACACAGCATGACCTATTGTTCTCTATCTGAAACCATTTCCTCACAGGTTCCAGGGATGGAGGAATACCATAGCTAGCACTAAACGTGTCAGGAAGTTTTATACTTGCTGCAATCTGGTATGGATCAGCACTGCTGCCAGAGGAGTCGCCTCTGTCCCCTTCTTGTACTAGGCACCAGGCAAACTAATCTGTTTAAAAACTAACCATTTTCTTCCTGGAGTAGTTTTCAGACTGAGCCAGCTCACAAAGTGGCTGTGTACACACCAGCACCAACAAAAAGCAGAAGGTGGAGCATGCAGGTGGTGAGTAACTGAAGATGAGAGGAAGAAGCAGGGCTGCGCCCTCTGACAGCAGTGCTGAGTTTTGTGGAATTGCATTCACCATGGTTCTCAAAATACTTTTTACCACCTTGTTACTACCTTTACATTTTACATTCATTTTTTAATTTCAAGCAAAATAAAATTTTGTGCAGGTTTTGCTGTCTGAAGTTTCTCCAAGTTCTGTGAAAATTGGTAGCCTATTTAAGAAATATAGTAAGCCAGACAGGAGGTGCCTCGAGTGTGTGCAGTGTGCGCAAGGCTCACTCTAGATGTACCTCTTGCTAGTCACTGCAGACCTCAGAGAGCAACCTGAGTACCCTACCTGCAGGAAAAAGTCTGAACAGAAATTAATGTCTTCTTAGATACCACAGAATTTACTCCTTAGCAAGGGTTTTTCTCTGTGGATTCTTTATGTGTAATAAAGACTTAAGTCACACTGCAGCCTTCATATAATTCAATCAAAATGTCACTCAACTCGTGGTTATAGGAGTAGGCTTCATAAGTTCCTGTGCTCACAAAACTACTGGTTAACACGATCATTGTTTTGTATTTCAAATCACAGAATCACAACCACAGAATGGTTTGGGCTGGAAGGGACCTTTAAAGGTCATCTAGTTCGCTCCCTGTGTAGTGAGCAGGTACATCTTCAACTACATCAGTTTGCTCAGAGCCCTGTCTTCCCACCAATGAGTTTCATTTACAGTTTTTCCTACTCTGGGTTATGACAGTCTTGCACAGTTTGTTGCTATTCCCTTTCAATCCAGTTATCCTGAATGAGTAGTCTCATCCAAGTCTGTCTTTCAGTTGCATCTGTCATTGTGCTGACTCACATGGCTCAGGTACTTCTTGTGGCCCTTCTGGAGTCCTTTAACACGTGTACTCTGAGGATCTAAGAGAGTGTGTTCAAATAGTTTTGATTACAGCCTTAGTCTTTTACCTGTGACTTAATTTCTCTTTATTGTCTTCCTCTTTATGCAGTTTTCTTCTTAAAGATAAATGCTACTGTGGTGAGTTTGTGGGGTGTTTTTTTAAGTAAAATAGTGAACATATTTTCATTGACCTCAAAATGTGTTTCATTTTGTTTGCCTCTATGACTTATTTAATCAATTGTCACAGTCCCCTTTAGCATAAGCTACTGTCATTCATAGGTACTTTATACCTTGTAACTACAGCATCCTATTCATGATGGTGCCTTTTCTAAATTTACCGATATACCAAATCTGTTGTCATTTAAAACCTCCCATTTTGCTTCAGCCATTTAGGAGTTGTAAAATTACTCCAATATGTACGTAGAAACACTTTTCATTTTGTCTAGGTCTGTTTGCCTGTTTTACATGCTCTGATTAATCAGGGCTTTCATTGCCTAAGGAAAAGCAAGCATTTCCAAAATGTGGTGGCAATTGAGAAGGGATTACTTTTTTTAAATGACAGTTAGAAACTGACATCTACAGAGGAACTTAAATTATTTTGTGGATCAATATTTTAAAAGTCTAAGGTTTGGGGGGTTCTTTAGAACATAAGTATAAAATAAGTATAACCTGTGAATTGCAGAGAACACTTGCTGAAAAATACTTCTATGTTTTCAAGGTGCAGACAAAGGTGAACAAGACATTGTGTGACTTGCGGTATCCTCTAACAGAAAAAAAAATATCAAGGCTTTCAAGATTGCAATTCTTTGTAAAGTTTGTCAATCCATTACCACTTTTAGTCTGGTTACCAGTCTTCCCTAGTCACATGGAAAGTGGGTTTATGCACGTGTATTAAAAGCATTAAAGTACTATCAACTGGGAAGTCTTAGTAGATAAACATTCATTTTATGAGTCATTTCAAGGCAACTGTGCAGCTTACTCCTTTGGCAATTTTATTTTGGCAGTTACAGCATTCTTCATTCATTATTCCCTGTATTTTAGATGTTTTCAAGTATATTTTTTTCCTTCAGATAATGCTTACTATTCTATTCTTGTCAAAACACAGCCACTATGCAGGAGCAGTATTTATCAATCAAAATCCATCAGATTCAACAGAATACACATTCTAACCAGTGAACCCTCTGGGAATTCTTAATTTTGCTTTACAAACAATGTAGTTTTATCTACCTGACATCATCATAATCTACTTCTGGAATCAAACCAGTTCTGGATCTGGTAACTCTACTTTTTATTGAAAAGAAAATGCTGCTAATAGCGAAAATAATTAAGCAAAGAAAAATCAGATTAACACCACGGAATTCCATAATCTCATGGCTGCTTGATGCTTGCTTTAAGATTCACTGAGGTCAAATAAAATAGTCAGATGTACTCAGCTACTGCAGTTCTTAAGAAATGGCACAGCAGACCTGACTGCAGTGCACACAAGGCATGCTCTCTGTGCTGGAAGAGGCAACAGTATTGAGAGTCATCATGTTGCCCTTCTACCATCCTGTAGTAAAATAATTTCCCCTAAGCAGCCTGAATCCTTAGGAGACCAATTAAACTAACTTTATGGCAGTTATGCACTACTGGGTTGGTGAAAAAGAGCTGGTCACAGCAGGGTAAGAATCAAGCTCAAATGAAGAGCAGCCGAAGCAGAATAGTATTGAAGCATAATGTCAAAAACACTGTTAAAATGATAAAGTATTGTTACAGAAATACTAACTTAGGTTTGACCTTTGATTTAAAATTCCAGCTTCTAATGGCTTCTTTCTTCTAATAAATGGCTATTCCTATTAATTTAAAAACATTATAAAATAAAGACATATATTACTTGCTTAAAGCAAGGAATTATCTTCCAACAGAAAGTGGAATTGGTTTTAGAATTTAAGAATTTTAGAATTTAGGAATTGGTTTAATGTGGGTTTAGTAACAAAAATATTTCAATTACCACAATCACAGATCTATTTAATTAGCAAATCCACTTATCTCAAACAGATAAATTGATTTTCAGGTTATTTATATGCCACTAGGAAAAAGACTAGTAATTATTAATAAAGTAGGTAAGGTTCATACAATTTTTAAGCACAGAATTATGGCTGAACATTTTATATACGTGGTAGAATATACATTTTTGCTTAAGCACTGCAGAAAAAGTTTGCCTCCTCACAACTAAAGAGGAAATAAGTAATTTTACTTATTAATAATGAAAAAAAGAGGCTCTGTTCTTAAAAAAAAACCAAAACAAACTATTATTCGGACTTGGCATTACATTAAAAAAATATACTTAAACGTAGGTCCACTGTAATAGTAGTCTCAAATTGAATGATAAATTCTAATCATACTATCTCAGGGGAAAAAAGTGTAATGCAGTGCTAACAACCAAAAAAACAAATGGAGTCCTCCTCTTGATGGAGGATTTCTTCGCAACCAGTTTCTCCTGTCTGAAGTAATGAAAATATCCAGAGATAGAAGGAAAACCTCAACAGTGCTTTTCATTTTATGTCCTGGAAATTCAAGCTCTCTGAGGAACAGTTAGGTAGTATAGGGAGAGCATAACAACTGACAATTAGCCATTCTCTGTCCTCTCTTCCCATGGTTTTAACCCATTTTAGGTAACACCTTTCCACCCTTCCCCATCCGAAGAGCCCGGATGTGCTGTTGTCCCTCTCTCAAGCTCCGGTTGCTGTTGGTAGAAGGACGCACGTGGCCAGCAATCCCTTGTCATCTGCGATTTCCACTACTACTCCCGAAGTCTCACAACCACCTTCACAACCAAATCAGGACTTTCAAACTCGTGTTTTGAGAGAGAGATACCTAGTTTCCTAGCTGCTCTACCAGGATTTACCTATACACGCTGGGTACAGGTCGCCCCTGAGGGAGCCAAAGGCCACCTCAGCCTTGCCGGGTCCCTCTTAGCTTCCAGGGCCTTTTCTACCACCCAGAAGGGTGCCCTGAAAAGAGCGGGAGAACAGCCGGTGCCTCCTCTGTGGGCCATCGGGGCCGGCGTTTTTTCCGCCGGTGTCTTTCGGCTACAGGAGCCGGGTGCCGGTAGAGACCGAAGGATTCCCTGTCGACGCTCTGTCGGAGCTGGGATGCGGGAAGGCGGCAGCGACCGAGCATGGCATAGGTTGCGCTGTGAGCAGTCTATGTCTGAAGGGCGCCAGGGTGAGACGGTGCCGGGAAAAGAACCGGTGCCCTTCCCGGGTAGCCGTGTCCCCACCATCGCCGCGACAGGGACCACTCTCCTCGCTCCTCCTGCTCGTTTTCAGGCGGCACTGGCCTGCTGCTCAGCCCGAGTTTGCTTTCTCAGGGACGGGCCCGCTCCGAAGCCTCTGCGAGCGAACCACCCGTCCTCGGCGGCCGCGGCGCTGAGGATATGGCGGCCGCTGGAGCGGCCCACACTGTGTCCAGCGGCTGGACCCCTTCGCCGCCTGTCCTGCCTGCTTCTCCGGAGGGACGTGCCCCGTGGGGAGCGGGACACCCGTAACCCTCCCGGGATCGAGCCGCAGCGCCAATGCCAGAAGTGGAGGCGCCCTAGCACACCGCGCCTTCGCACCTCCGGGTCGGCGGGCTCCTCCACGAACGTGTCGGAGCCAAAGACCAGGGAGAGAAAAGAAAACACCTCCCGCCCCCAAGCGGGTGCTGTGCCCTCAGGAAGGCTTTCGCGCCCACCAGCCGCCCCGCAGCCCCTCCTGGCATGAGGAGAAGCTGTAGAAGGGAAAATCCCCACCGGGCACCCGAGCGCCGGCGGCGGGCGGAAGCGTTATCGCCGCCCTGGGAAGCGGAGCAGCCGCCAGGCAGGCACCGGGCCGCGGGGCGAGCAGGAACGATACCGCGCACCAGGCAGCATGGCCCCGGGGGAGAGAGCCTCGGCAGGGCCGCCCGGAGCAGCGCAAAGCCGCGACAGCGGTGCGAAGCCGCTCCCCGTATCTCCCTGTGCTCGTCCTCCGCAGCCGCCGGACAGCAGTGCCGGTGCGGAGCTGGACCCGTACAACCACAGCGGAAAGTGCCACTTCGATCCCCGAACAAAAATAACAAACAAACAAAAAATAAACAAACAAACAAACAAAACCAACCACCAACAACAACAAAAAATTTTAAAGGATGCTCGGAAGGGGAACAAGAGCCTGAACGAGGCCGCTCGTTACCGCGCCTCTGGTGAGCGTGGGGGCCAGTGTGTGCCTTTCCCCACGGGCGTGGGCGGAGAAGGATTCGCTCAGCCTGGAGGGGCCCGAGAGGCGTGCACGGAAAAATGGGACATTACCGGAAAAAAAACCAAAACCAAACCCCACCACTACATGGAACCGAAAGCCTTCGCATTGCCCCAGCGCTGCCCAGTCCCACAGGGCGATGGTAAGCGACGCAACACGGAGAAGCGGCTGAACGGACGGTGCCGTGGTAGATTGCAGATGGTCCATTATTAACTTTTAGAGAAGTCTATGTTTGCATAAGGGCCCCTGTTAAATAGTGTATGTTAACTATAAAAAAAAAAAGGTGGTTTTTTTTCCCCTTAGTGTGTGTGGGTTTTGATGATGCTATTAAAGCGGCTCTCTTCTTCCGCCCCTCTGCAAACACTCTCAATATGTCTCTTTAACGATATAGGTTGTATTTATGTATCGCATTCCGACAGGATTGTTAAGCTCCTGAGCTCCTAGGGCAACAAACACGTAGGGGGGAATCCTCCGGCAAATCCGACTGGGGCTGTCACGATCATGAATAAAAATAAAAGGCTTAATCTTCTGCTTTCGACTAATGAAACAACTTAGCCTCCAAAATATGGAAGAGCTTCGATGTGCTGAGCTGGGCCAGGGCAGGGCAGATCCGGGAGCCGCACAGGGAGGGACCTGCTACGCACCTCAGGGTGCTTGTCCCGCTGCCAAGGGCGGGGACACGTCCCCGGCCGCCCCCTCGAAGAACGGGCCACCGTGCCCCAGAAGACAGGAGAAAGATCGAGGGTTTTTAATTACACTCCGTCCCTTCGCTCCGTTCATTTTTCTGCACCCTTTGCAGCGAGACACACTTGGAATCAGAGTGGTTGTGACATTTTGGTGGCAGCTTATTGTGCGGAACACTTAAAGTTTAAAAAACAAGCCCCATAGAAGTTGAGGGGCTTAAAGCAGCCCCCTTTGTGGGGCAAGACATAGAGTTTTGATTCTGGACAATGGTGTTTCTCAAATTTCTTCCAAAAACCTGCACCCCATCTGTGATCTCAATGAAATCGCTTTTTTCTCTCCCTTCAATTCATTTGGCAAAGGCGAAGCAGATGCATGGGACGGGGTCTGAATTTTAATTATTAGGTTTCACCTGAAACAAAACAGCAAATCCTTTTTACCATGTGTTTGAAGTTAGGAGACGGGTAGGGGAATATAAAATATAATTAAAAAGCTCTTGGATCGTTAGGGAGCTGACAAGAGCCTTTTTAATGACCCTCTCGGAGCGCCCTATAGTAAATTAGCAGAGTGGAGCTTCCTGAGTCTTTCTGCCTCTGAACTGCGGCCTCCTGTTTACCTGCGTGTGTGAGTGAGTGTGTCAGAATGTGTGACTGTGAATGTCTGTGTGTTTCTACGCCTCAGACCCGCGACTGCAGGGCATCCTGCGGCACACGCGTGTTTTCTCGTTCCAAGAAATCTCTTTCGACATGCTGTCTCCCCCCCCGAGCTTTCGCTGTCCCGCAGCCACCTACACGGTGGATGGGGAGCGGAGGGCGGCCTGTGCCAAGCCCCCCTCGAACCCAGTCCTCCGGTGCGCGGAGGTTTGCAGTGTTCTGAACGCTCCGCGCTCCCTCTCACCCCCCCTCCACTCACTCCCTCCGCGCATTATCCCAAAGTGCATTTAACCGTCAATAAGGTGCGAAGGGAAAATTGTCTGTCACTTTAATCCATGCCCGAGGGGTTGGGAAATAAAAAGGGAGAGGGAGAAGGAGGGAGAGGGAGAAAAGGAAAGGTCTTAAAGAGCCTAAAGTCCGCACAAAAGCTGTGGGAATTCGGAGCGACCTCCGCTCTCCTCTGTGAGCAGTAAGCTCCCGGTGCAGGGCAGTGCACTGCCTTCCAAGGTGTTCCGCTTTGGTGGAGAAGGCTCCTTTCCTCTTCCATCGGGGAGCGGCACAGCGGCTCCGGGCGGGTGACCCCGCGCTAGGCTCCCCCTTCGCGGGAAAAGGGAATTCCTGCCCTCCTCATCATCATCTGTGAATCCACTCAGCTTGTCTCGGGGGGGCGGGTGAGAGAAGGAGAGAACAGCGAAAGGGGGGTCGGCATCGACACCCTCGAAGCCCCCCTACCCCCGCCCAGAGGGCTGCTCCCGGCCGGGGGTGTCTGGCTTCCTCTCCTCCTCAGGGAGAGGCTGCCTCCCCCGTCCGGTCCGCTCAAAGCAGTTAATGTTTCCTTCCCCTCCCCTGGGAAGCTCCATCCCGAGTCTCAGCCAAACCCAGGGGGGTTCAGCCAGCTAAAAGGGCCCGAGGGACGAAACCCGGATTTTTAATTTTTAGCTCCAGCACACGGGAGGGTGTGAGGGATTTTTCTGTGTGTGCACTTCCCCCCCCGCCATGTGTCTGTGTGCGTGTGTGTGGATGAGCACAAGCTCTCAGAGAAAAGAAATTTTAGAGTAACAACTAAAGGCTTTCTTGTGCAGTTATTTTAAGGGCTTTGTTCAGTGCCTGAAGGGGGATGCTCCCATTTGTTCGGGAGGGGATTCATCACATGCCCCTTTCATGGGAACCAGAGGTTAACAACCTAATGAGCACTTGGTGAAGAGATGAAGCGTGTAAAGAGCCCGATTTTCCCAAATCCTGGGCTGCTGTCTTGGGGATGTGCTACTCTAACCTCTGCTGGGCTAATAGTCTCAGCACTTCCAGCGGGGAGGCCCCGGGAGGCAAACCAGATCCAGCAGCGCTCAGTCAGGGCAGCAGGAGCCAGAGATCCCGTTCGCAATGCCCCACCGGGGAGCCGGGGGGAAAGGGGGGCCTGGCCCAGCCGCTACATATGTTGGGTCAAGTCTCCCCATTGTGAGCGTGTAAAAAGGTGTAAAAACTCAATCATCTGTAGCTTGCTTTTTTATTTTTTAAGGGAGGGCTTACCCTGGATTTGCTGCATAATAGATTCTTAAAAAAGTAGAGGGTTTGAATTAAAACTGTTCACTAGTCACTTTTAATTAGACCACTCTGTTTAATTAGCAAAGTTGAAACATGCAATTAAAATTAGCTCAGTTTAGCACATATTAAAGGAAATGGGGGGACGCGACACAGGCTCGTATTAAAGCGAGTCGGAGGAGAAATGGCGGAGAAGTTTGAGTCTAAGTGAAGTGACTCCGTAAAGGTGATGCAGCAGAAGACCATCTGTCAGAGGACCCACTGTCCTCCCCTCCACTACCAACCCTCTCCTAATGTCTCTGTAACAACCGTTCCCTCACCACCAACGCATGTCACCGGACCAGTGCTGTTGGATAGTGCAAAGAGAGACTGCAGATGTGTGTGTTTAGAATACGCTGTTTTCCAAAAGCCCTGTCTTGGGAGCTGTGCCGGACCCGGAGTGTGAGCCGGTGGGCGCCCACGCCGCCGGGCTGCGGGGCAGAGAGGAGCCCACGCAGGATTATTTGGAGCCTCGATTTTCCTTTATTTCCTTCCACAAATCTCTCTCCCTTGTCTCTTTTTCCTCCCCCACTGGGAGCCGGGAAATTGAGTTAATAATGTTTCAAACAGTTGAGAAGCCCAGGCTAACGGGAGCTCCGTTGCCTGTTCCGGGAGTTGAAGAGGTTGTCTGGACTAGGACGAATGTGCTTTTTTCTTGAGGGGAGGGGTGGGAAGAGGGGTAATTTTCATTCTTGTAATATTGGTTTGGGGATAATTACTTTTAATGTCAAAAAGATTTAGTTTAATATCATCTCTATTAGGCTGCTGGGCGGATAATTAAAAGTGAAGATGATAGCAGCAGGGAAACAGATGGCATTTGCTTACTTTGATTCAGTAGGTAAATAATGAAAAAGTCAATGGCAAACCCCCTAGAACAATTGAAACCTTAAAGAGCACTAACATTAGCAGGTACTTACAAACTGTCTTCAGCTAAGAACGAGATGAAAATACACTAATCAAGAACTATATTTCTCTGGGATGCTTCCGGGAGCTGCGCTGCCTCCGGGCGTACGTCTACCTTCCCCTGCCTGGCAGCCAATAGACAGGCTCTTTTTAATTAAGAGTTTACTACTGTAATTGGGGGAAGATGCAGCAGCCCCGCTGCATGCGGCCCTCTTAAACTTCTGCATGGGAGCAGCGATACATAGCGGCACCCTTTAGGTGACTCAGTGGGAGTGAGGAGAATAACACTGGGAAGATCGAGTCTTTTCTTAAAAAACAAATATAAAAAGCCCGTTTCGTGTTTCACCCAGCTGACCCCGCTGTGAGCACTGGCTACCGGGCCCCGACTTAGTGCCTTTCGGGACGCTGTCAGAGTCAAACCCATAGCGGGAGAATAGAGCAGCCTCCGAGGCACCACGCTACGAAACGCGGCGTTTCTTGTTATTCCCGCAACGAAGTAACGTCTCTCTGAAAGAGTCTGGAGGGCGCAGGGTGTCCACACCGGGAGGGGATGATGAGCCCCCTCCTCTCCAGCCCTTGTCGCCCCACCTGCGGCATGCTCCGCGGGGCCGGCAACTGCCTGCCCCCGAATCCCAGTGGGCTCTGGTCCTGGGGGGATCCGTTCGCCCTTGGCCTGGAAGCTGGCTCCGGAGCCCTGAGCCAAATCTGGGCTCTTCGTCCAGAACCCGGCGAGCCTCTGCTGGGGAGGATGCAAGGACCTAGGACCACAACTGGCCTCTTCTCATGGCTTGGACGAGGGAGGTTGAAGGAGGTCCCACAGCCAAGCTGGAAGCTTTAAAGTTGCATTTCTCTGGGTTTGGAGGAATTAATTTCTGTTTCCTCGCAACTTCTTGGTTGCTCCGGTCCCCACCACACCTTCTGGTGCAGCGGGAGCACGGCAGCTCTCTGGGTTCCTAAAACAAACATCCCCCCCTCCAAGAAAGACACGAGGGCAGGAATGTACGTGAAGATTTTATTGTCCCTCATCAAATAGAAAGGAATTGCAAGAGAGAAGGGGAGAAGAAGAAGATGGGCAGCAACAGCGCAGACCACCCCCCACCCCCGCCTCTCGTATACAGTGGCACGTAGGCAGGGCTCTGGCAGGCCGGGACAAAGCTAGGTGAAGCTGTATCCCATTGCAGGTCCTAACCATGGCTCTGCCGATTCAGGCTGACTCTTCCCCAGGTCCTGTTTTGGTCGAATAAAACCTAGGAAATGCGCGCACTGCTTGCCTGGGTGCACAGTGAAAGCTTCCGAAGGAAAACAAGGAAAGGGGAAGAATTATTAAGACAGATAACCCGTGAAAAGTGTGACTCCAGGTTCCAGGGCTCCCCTTCTCTAACGGCACTTTGTAGGAAAACAACGACAAAAAAATTAGTGGGGTCCTGTCTGGATGTGCCACTTCAGCGACCAGCGTGGAAAGAGGAAAGAAGAGAGTTTCTCTCAGCCCGCAGGAGTGTGACGAGTCCGGAGAGGAGGCCTCGGATCCGGGATTGGGAATGACCCCGGCGAGGATCGGCGCTCCCTGGGAGCGGCTTCTCCCTCAGCCCTGGAAGCCCCGGGAACTCCCCTGCCCTTTTTCGACTCGGCCCTTGTCGACGAGGGGAGAGAGAAGCAGAGGGTGGGAAACCATTAAATGCTCCTCAGATATTGAGGGAGCTCTTGACAAGTGTCCTCAGGACTTGCTGATGCCTAGGGCTGCGTTGCACATTCTTATAATAAACGGTGTTAGTATTTGGTTGGTTGGTTTGTTCTGGGTAGTAGCTTTTTGTTGTTGTGGTGTTTTTTGTTTTTTTTTTTTTAATAAAGCCCCGACTAATTCTACGTTGGATTGATACCGAAAGTAATATATGAAAAGTAATACACGATTAATTGTTTCGAATGAGGGAGTGTCTTTAGAGCTGACTCGGGATAAGCATCAGAAAAAGGCACTGGGTGTTTATGTACACAGTGTTAGGACATTGTGTCCTAACTCTGCCCGTATAGTCATATAGTCACTGGAGGATGTGCTGCGTGAGCCTACGGAATGTATATGTAACGTCTTGGAGTAGAGATGCTACACGTTATGTATTCAAACTTCTTCAACGACATGAGGCTCTGAACAGAAATCACCACATTGCACCGGTGGATGAACAACCACTGCTGGGGTTTGGTGATTTTTTCTGCTTTGTTTGTTTGTTTCTTAGTTGGTTTTGGGTTTTTTTGGTTTGTTTTTTGTCACGGCTGTTTCCAAATTAGATCGTTTAAATCCGCCATAAACACTGAGGATAACCTAGCCCTCTAATTTAAATTAAAGCTGAAAGAAAAGGGAACCGCGGAAATCACTGCAAACCGTGTCCTGCGCTGCTGGGGATGGCAGGCTGCCTGGAGGGGGAAGGAAAGCATTTGCCGAAAAAATCCCCACCGCAAAACCAAACAAAATTGCCAGGAAGAAGGAAGAACATTTTCTCCATAATGAGCCAACATAAAAGCTGTTATTTCAATGTTTCTCGTTCAGTCTGATCGAGTTATAGGAACTCTCATTTAAACCAGATCATCTGAGTAATTCTCCACGGAGAGTAAAAGTAGTGGTTGCGAATAAAATTAAATCGGATAGTTTGGCTTCGTGGCTGTTTTAAATAATGGTGCTATAAAGCCTGAATCACGAGGAGTGGGCAGCAGAAGCACACACAGAAAGTCATGTAGGAAAGCGTTCAATTCGTAAAAAAAACCTCAAAACCCCCCAAAATAAAAAGGAAGAACGGTGTTAAGCGTAATAAGAAATACTGAAAAGTTTGAGACCTCTGCTACCTTGCAGTTGTGCTTCTTGCAACCACAGACGGAGTATGACAGAAGGGGCAGGAAGCATCAGCGGGTGCTGCCTGCCCTGGGCCGGGCTGCCCCACGGCTCTGCGAGGCACACCGCGGCCGAAGATGGGGCGGCGGGCAGGGGCGGCGGGCAGGGCCGACGCGCTTAGAGCAATGCAAGGTTTTCTTTCCTAACGACTCGGGTGCCCGAGAGCAGCGGGGTCAAGCGGGTCGTCCGGGGGAAGCCCACCTGGGAGGCTCCGGGAGAGGGTCCCGCAGCCGGTGAGGATGCTGAGGCAGCGGGAGGAGGGCGGCAGCGAGCACCGGCTGACGGTTCCCGCGGCGGGGAAGGACTTTGGGACACATGTAACAAAGAACTTTAAGAAGTGCCGAGGAGGATAGTGGTCCCTCAGGGGAAACAGGAGGGAGAACCCTGGTGAAAAGAAAGGGAGTTTTTCCCACCGAGCTGCGGAAGGGCTACCTCCTCCCTCTTACCGGCGAAGGTGACGTCAAACCAGGGTGGTTAATGCTAAAACAAAAGCTTCGGAGTTAATATACAGTTACCAACCCGACAGCCTCCTCCTCCAAAATGAGCCCCTCGGGTTTACTGTCCCCCCAGGGAAGGAGCCTGTTGAACACGCAGTCAGCTGGCAGCGGGAAGAGCCAACTCCACTTTCTGGGGAGCCAAGGGCGCGCAAGGCCCCCCCGGCGGCAGAGCAACGAAAGGACCGAAAATCATACTCACGTCGGGCTTGTCCTGCTGCAGCATCGGCTGAGGAACTCACCTGGAGCCGTGGAGTGAGAGAGGGGAATGGGGGACAGAGGAAGGGGACAGTGGAGTGGAAGGAAAAAAGGAATATAGAAGGTATAGAGAAGGAAGGAAGGGAAGAGAAAGAAGGGAAAGGAATGAGAGAAACATCTTTACATGCTATCACAAAACAGAATCTCCCAGGGGAGGAGGGAGACCATAAATCGCATGGTCACCTTCCACGGTATGTTCCCCCCTCCCCTTTCTGACAAGTGACACCTCAAGCAGTTGCCCGGGCAAGTGCCGTTCCCAGTGAACATCCCGAAAGCAGAGCCAGGGTCCGTGGGAGTGGGGACGCCGTTGGCACACGCAGACGCACACCCGCGCTGCGCAGCGCTTCGCTCCGCACCGCTCCGCTCCACTCCGCACCGCCCACGCACGGAANTAATGGCAACGCGGGGCGCAACAATAGCGCGAGTGGTGGCGGGCGGCGCGGCGGCCAGCGCGCTCTGCCTGTAGCTCCGGCCGCGCGGGCCGCACGCGCTAGGAGGCGCGGGGCGGTGGCGTGTCCCCTCCCGGGGGGCGCGGGGGCTCTGCCGTCGGCTCTGCCTCTGCCGTCGGCTCTGCCTCTACCTGCTCCGACTGGTCCGACGGCGGCTCGCCGCGGCGGGTGAGCCGAGCTGAGCTGGGCAGGGGGTGGGGACTTCCCTGGGCTGCTTGCCCCTCCGCCAAGCTGCGGTGCTGCTGCTCGGCAGACGGGGTGATTTTTTTACATTTTTTTTTTATTTAACTTTCCCCCTGGATTTTCGCTTCCGCGGTTTGTGGCGACGGATCCTGTCGTCGAAGGTGCCGGATTGCTCTTTGAAGGGACACTTTTAATCTGTGGTCGTAGTTAAAGCGGGAAGGGGGAGCGGAGCGTAGGGAGCAGCTCGGGTTTCCAGACGGGTCCCGTGGGAAGCGGCTGTCCCCCCGGCGCGAACGGGAGAGCTCGGCTCCTAGCCCGGCGCGATGGACTTAGTGCTGCGCCGCCAGAGGCACACGGAGAGCAAGGAGGCGAGAAAGATCTAAGTTTTATTGGATTTTCTTGTCTTAGATTTGCTTTTCTTGGAGCGGAGGAGAAGGGAGAGGGGCGCCGAAGGGCTCCCGACGGCCCTCTCCTCACTTGAACCTCACTCCGGAGCCGTGTGTGGGAGACAGGGACTGCGAACGAAGCGAGGCAAGGGGATACGCGCTGGGGTTTGCATGCCCGTACCGGGGGTCCCCTGTGCTCCCCACCCGTGATTGCACCTCTAGGCACGCCGAGGGGGCTACCCCTGCCCCGCGTTGCTCTTTTTGGGGGAAGTCAGATAGAAACCGTGATCGCTTTTTCTGGACCGGCTTGCCGCAATGGAGCTGCGGTCGGAGCTGCCCAGCGTGCCCGCCGCTCCTCCGCCAGTACCCCCTAGCTCGGTGGCAGCGGCAGCAGCGGCGGCGGCGGCCACGTTGCCGGTGAGCGTAGCCGGGAGCTTGCTGCGGGCTCCGCCGCTGTTGCTGCGGGCGGCCGAGAAATACCCGCGGACGCCGAAGTGCGCCCGTTGCCGCAACCACGGCGTGGTGTCGGCGCTGAAGGGCCACAAGCGGTACTGCCGCTGGAAGGACTGCATGTGCGCCAAGTGCACCCTGATCGCCGAGCGGCAGCGCGTCATGGCGGCCCAGGTGGCGCTGCGCCGCCAGCAGGCGCAGGAGGAGAACGAGGCCCGCGAGCTTCAGCTGCTCTACGGCACCGCCGAGGGGCTGGCCCTGGCGGCCGCCAACGGCATCATCCCGCCCCGGCCAGCGTACGAGGTCTTCGGCTCCGTCTGCTCCGGGGGCGGCGGCGAGGGAGGCGCCGGCGCCTCAGGTATGGCCGCGATGTGCGCCCTCGGGGAAACCCGGGACCGGCGGTGGTGGAGACAGGGAGGAGGCGGGGAGGGCGCGGAGCAGCAGGCGATATCTCTCGGCGGAGCGGGCCCTGCCGTCAGCCGGGGCGCTCCACGGGACCCGCCTGAGCAGCCGCATTAACAGTCTCTCGCTTTCTCATCCCCCTCCCTCTCCGCCCCGCAGAATCCAAGATGCAGAAGTTCGAGCTGTTCCCCAAGACGCTGCTGCCGAGCCGCGCCGTCACTCCGCAGCAGACGGGCGGGAAGCCCCTCTCCCCGGACGGCGAGTCCGTGCCCGGCACCTCCTCCCCAGAAGCTCGCCACGGCTCGGGCTCGGAGAACGGGGACGGCGAGTCCTTCCTGAGCTCGCCCGTCTCCAAGGGCCCGAAGGAGGGGGAGGAGAGCCCGGGCTCCATCAGCCCGCTGGGTTCGGACTCGGGCTCAGAGGCGGACAAAGACGAGCAGGACCCGTCGCCCTCGGCCGGCGGCCGGCAGCGGACTCCTATCGACATCCTGACGCGCGTCTTCCCGGCGCACAGGCGTAGCGTGCTGGAGCTGGTGCTGCAGGGCTGCGGCGGGGACGTGGTACAGGCCATCGAGCAGATCCTCAACAACCGCGGCCCGGAGAAAGGCCCCGAGGAGGGGTGGGCTCGGGACGGCGCCGTGCAAGGCCTTCCACCCACCCCCGCCACCGCTGCCGCCGCCGCCCACCACCGGCCTCTGATAGCCGGCGCTATGGCCCCCGCCATCGGCACGCTGGGCAGTCGCTCGGCCTTCTCCCCTCTGCAGCCCAACGCCACGCACTTCGGGGCCGAGGCCGGCGCCTACCCGCTGGGCACCCACCTGGGACTCAACCCCCTGCGCCTCGCCTACTCGGCACACAGCCGAGGACTGGCCTTCATGACCCCCTACTCCACGGCTGGGCTGATGCCCACCCTGGGGTTCCGGCCGCCTGTGGACTACGCCTTCAGCGACCTCATGCGGGACCGCTCTGCCGTGCACAAGGAGCAGGTCTACTCCGGCGGGCTCTACGGGCCCATGGTCAATAACACCCCTGAGAAACAATAGCGGGGGCGGCTCCCCAAAGCTCGTCTGGGTTAAGGGTAGCGTAGGTAGGCACAGGTGGACGGACACAGGTGGCTTTCTCTCCTCTCTTTCCCCCGTACAGGTGATGATTACGTGCAGAGTGTGGCACGGACAGATGTGGGTGTGTAAAACGGTGATCAAGGTGCACTTTCATTGTCCAGACATGAGTCACTCTTTGTTGCTTATGGCCATAAGCATGGATATCCTTGGTGCGTCGTGGGGTGTGTGCGTGCACATGCTCACACACACTCTTTCCCACACACATACATATATATATGTATACTAGCAAGTGTATAATGTTATAAAATGGAAATCTAAGTTATTAATGTAACTTGTAGGTGAACTTGGTATTAACGTTAAGCTAAAGGTTAGACAGCTCATTGTAATACTTACCAGGCATATAGATTAAACATATTGTCAAACTGAAAGCTTTTTCCTTCCCGCCCCTGGAAATGTTACGATCTTGTATATAACATTGGAAAGTAGGTATATTTGTAACTGTCCGTAGGACCCTGGCGCCAATGGTGTATGACGGTTTAATAAGCCTCATTCGTGATCTGCAAGAAAATTGCTTTCTTGTTCCAATGTAGCAAACTTCTTGCTGTTTCTAACAGGTAATTCTGTGTTTCCATTTCATAGAAATAAATGTTATTTTCTATTAAAAAAATTGGTCTTATAAATGACAAGTGATATTTTATGAGATGGCAGAAGTGTGTTTGGGAAATCCATTTGACAAGTATAGTCATTATTTAAAGGAGTATATGCAGTTAGTACAAACATGTTTACTACATTTTTATCATGGTCAAAACAGATAATTCTGCTAAAAATTTATAAATAAAAATGAAGTGTACAAATCAGAGCAATTTCCTTATCAATGGAAACTGCCAAATACGTTTATTTTTGGTTCTGGTGGTTTTATTATTTACACAAGGAGAAAAAAGTAATTGGTGTAAATTTAAGCAGGGTTTTTTTTCCTTCGATATCTTGCCTATTTTTGTCATATTTAGGAATCCGACATTGTTGCAGAGAAGTGTGGTTAGAGCAAATGTCCATCTTGCTGTCCACAGGTTGTGTAGCAGCAGATCTGAAATTTGCATGTGTGTTTTGTTTCTCTAGCCAGATAAGCAAAGGGATGTTTAAAAGTGACAGTTTTTCAGAACGTGTTTGCAACAGGCATGAAGGAGTTCAGACACGACAAGCTTGGTGTGTGTGGGGTATGTGCTGGGCAGATTTTGCTGATTTACTTCTGGAGCTGTGTCCTTCCAAATCTCCCCCTCATTTCAAGAGTTAAAGGGTATGCGAGTGGGTTGTTTTAGGTTTGTTTTTGTTTGGTTGATTTTGTTTTGTGTGTGTTTTCTTGGTGGTGATGGTGTTTTTTATCTCTTTTTTTTTCTTGTCCAATTTTTTCCTTGTTTTTTTTTTCTTGTCATTGGTATCCAACTATTCTTCAAGATCACAATGTGAGAAAGGCCTTCCTCCCTTTATTTACTTATTGATTGCACTGAGTCTCAGGGCAGTGGCCATGCCGCCCTGCACCCAGAGAGCCTGATCCTTCCAAAGGCTGGAGCACAACTTTGCTACCATTCCTGGGAGCGTTTGGCTCAGGAAAACTATTGCTCACAAAGAACAAGTTCAGTGCATGGTTGAATTAAGACTGTAAAAGCTCCTAAAGTTGGTTGGTATGGAAACCTAATCCCACTGAACCGCTCTGTGGCACAGCTGGACTGTTTACTTTCTCACTTCAAATATAACTGTGTAAACATTGGCTCAGAGCTGACAGCGCAGCTCTTACCAACCAGTTAATGTACTGGTGGGGCTGGAAGGAGATGTGCCTGCCACAGCTATTGAAGGAAGCCCCTGGGTAAAATCAAAGGACAGGAGCAAGTAAGATGCAATTCTTCCTTCCCTTGAGCAATTGATCAAGCTGGATACAATTTTAAGATTTTGAGTTTTATATATATAAAAAAAGTAAATATTTCGGATTACACCTAGGTAAATACCTTTAACCCTGATCCACCCTGGGAGCAGCCAAATCAATATCACAAGGGAAACTTTTTAAAGTCTCGTGTTCCAAGAGCGAGTGAAACTTAATATTACTACAATAAAATGGTTTAATAAAGAAGGGCTTTAATAGTGAGCTAATTTGATTGAGTTTCCTAATTCCACTTTAATTGGAAAAGGAGTTGTCTGTTTGGTTATAAAGTGCTAGGGTTATGTTAGACTTGGAGGGAAAAAAAAAAAGATGAACTTTGAGCATCTGAATAAACTTTTTTCCCTCTTTTTTTTCTCTTATTTCTGTTGGCAGCTGACTTTGTGCAGGATGGGTTTACATATCTGGGATTATGAATGGACTACAAAGAGCTGCTACTTAAAGAAATCAGGTCGCCATATTTCTCCCATTTTAGCCCTGTTGAGAAGGGCTTAGGAGCTGTTGATTTAACTCAGCTCCCCATTTAATTATAAAAGCCATTCTTGTGTAGTTGGGTGAGCAGGACAATTTATCAGAATTGCTGCCGTGTCTTGGAAGTTGGATTTGTACAACCGACAATGTGGATCACGATGATTAACTTTCATAGGGTTAGTTTAGGTTGTTAAACTGGGGGAGTAGGAGGAGGAGGAGGTAAGAGAATCTGATACATTGTTCCTGTTGAGGTAACTCATGTAGATTAGGAAAAAAAGTAAAAATCCTTTGGGTTTGAAGTTGCCTTGAAGAGGTTCGTATACAGATGCCTCTGGCAGAACATAAAATATTCAGGTCCTTTTTCGAGTAAAATAAAATGCTGCCACTTGAATAAAAATCCTCGGAGCCGAGTATAAATTATTTGTAAAGCAGAGAGGCTGCGGGCGAGCGCTAGCAAACTTCCCTGTTAATTAAATCTTAATCCACGGCTCTCAGGAAGCGGTGGGGCTGTAACAGCGGCTGCTGTACATACAGTGGGACACGTTCCGGAGTTATATTAACTTGCACTAGTGTTTAATATGAATCAGCCCTAATCCACAGCATAATAAAGATCAAATTAGACTAACCATTTAGTAGCGAAATGACATTCCTTCACCTAAAATGAACCGCTGTCTGCTCGCTGCCAGGCTGAGAGAAGCCGGGAAGGGGAAGAGAAGGGGGTGTGTCTACTTTCACAGTCTGGTTGTTTTATTTTTAAGTCCGAGATGGGGAAGTTCTACTACATTCCCACTCTTCTTTTTCCAGAATCATCTCACTCCAACCCCCTCCGGGCTGCGAGGCAGTTTCCAGGCCGGGAAATGGAGCATCAAGTCCCGGGACAGCTAAGGGCGCGTGTGTCCCGGGATTTGATGCCCCGTTTCCCAGCCTGGAAAACGCCCTGCATATCGGTGCTGCCTCTGAAAGGATGGAAGGGACGACCCTGGGTGCCCCTTACCGGGTAGGGTCCTTTGTGCCGGCGCTGAGCAAACACAGCTGCTCCCGGTTGTAGCCGTGTCCGCGGTGGCATTGCTAGGGGTGAAAGCGGCGTTTACCGCTTCCCACCGCCCCAAGAGGGTGCGAGCCCAGGTATCTCCCTCTCCCGATATGATTTCACCCTTTGGGAAGCCCAAAGCGTTCACAGGGCACTTATGTCAGGCACACAAACTTCCCACGTCCTCCAGGCAAGGGGACACCTCTAATCATGCGGGTGTCCCTCTCCCCTCCCGTGTTGTTATAGCATCCCCATGGCAACAGCAGCAATTACTTTTATGCCGGAACAACAATAGGAAAGTATTTAATGTATTTAAATGTGATTAAGCAGGTGGAAAAAAACCCCAACCCACAAACGAGGAGGCGCAACTCCATCGGACTAGCCGGCAAAGCGCGACTGCCGCTGCAACCCAGTACGGCGGTTCCCGCTGCCAGGGGCTTCCACCAACCCAGGGGAACGTTTAGAGCTCAGCATATATAACCAAATGGAGCATAAATAGTTATCACAGGAGCAGAAAGGGCTGTTTGTACTGGTTTTCTGCGGCTTTTAGGATCAGTTAAGGCGCGTGGAAATTAGTACCGATCTCCGTACTCCGTTTGAACGGAAATACAACTCTGATGCAAAAATTGTTTGTCTTGTTATTGTTCCTTTCCGATTTGCTCTTTATTGCTATACTTTTTTTNTTGGCGTAGGTTCGGAAAACAGAAATAAAAATAAAACAACCAGAAGAAAAATCCTGAAATTGCACAATACTGGTTCGCGTTTCATCTCCAAAACGAGCTTCTTTGGAAAACAAAATTTAAAAAAAAGTATAAAATTAACTTTATTATATGTTATATTGTGAAAGCTATTCATTCGCAGCCGGTACCCCTCATTTCTATTAGTAGAGAATCTAATAATTAGTGGAAGAGACTCTTCTGCCTCAGGGTGCTGCCGGGGCGGCAGAGGATGCCCGCTGAGATCTGTCGGGGCTCGGCCAGTAAAGCCCCCGGGGCTGGGTAACTTATCGTGATCTTGAATTCACCCTTTAAAGCGTGTGGCTGTTTAGCTGCATTCGGAAGAAATTATTGAGAGCGGTGGGAAAGGAGGGTGTGGTGCTGCTTTAGGGAGGGGGTGTTAATGAGAGGGGTGCGGCCAGGGGTGGGAAGAGGTTAAAGGTGGGGGAGTGAGCCAGTTTACCATGACTGGCGCGGGTGCAAGGGGACAGAGCTGGACAAAGGTAGGTTTGCAAGGAAGTCCAGTGTTGGATAATACTAAAGGTGGAAGAAGTGTGGAGAAAGGGGAAGTGGTGAATTCCAGCACAGAAGGGCTGGGCAAGGGGCAAACAGATGTTTTAGCTTCATGATAGCTAGCAGAACTGGGATGCTGTAGTAAGGGCTGTCGAAATACTTAGGAGTTACTAAAATAAGATCTCAGTGCCTGTGTTACAGGAGTGCCGTGAAAATGTGTCATTTGCTGAGTATTGAGTTTGAAGGACAGGTGTTCGTGGAAAGTGTAAAACAGCTCCTTGTGCTGTACTAAAAGTCACTCATAACCTGTGTTTCTTGAGGGAGCCTTTAAGACTTGATTATGCTCTGCACGGACTGAGTAGGGGGGTACTGTGTGGCAGGTTTTGCGTTCTCAAGGAAACTATGAAAGGCTCTTAATTGCAGATATAGTAATATTGGGTGCTGTACAGAGGTCAGAAGATTCAATTACATGCCCATTTGTAACCCAGGTCAAGGGCTGAGCACGTGGCCATCAGTGTAAAATGGTGATGGGTGTTCTTAGAGTGACTCATTGATTGTTCATGTGGAAGCAAGTACCTCAAGGGAGATGAAAATACTTAAAGACAAGAAGATATTACTAATAGTCTTAACTGCACCAGGACATTTGCTAACCATTTACAACCATAACAAAGTCTGAGGCCTGCTTCATATATATATATATATACATTCTAGAGTAAACTCATGTTCATCTTTACCCCAGGTGTGAATTTGGCAGACATGGACAGGGCATGATGAGACACCCACCTGGGGGATAATTCTGTTTGGAATGTTGTTTTGTGAAGTATTGGATTTACCTGTATGTGGGAGCTGAAGTCTTATCTGAGATTTTATCTTAACTCCCCGCAAACTCCAAATTACAGGGAGGAAAAAAACATTGCTTCCTGACAACCCTGTTCTGATGGTGTAGAAGAGCAACGTATTGTCATATATTGATTTGTGGATTAATTTTCTGTAAGAGTTGGTGATATGTGGAATAAATTCTGATACCTGACTTCACACAGAAGTTCTGCTTTCATGAACTTTTTAATGCAGATCTGTGGGGTGTAAGGATGGGTCTTTTGGCATGTCCTCAATATGCTTGTACTAGTAGTTAGTATGAATATGGATTTTTTTTCTTTCTTACATTGCATTCTTTTTGTTTTGGATCTTAATAATGTGCTGTAAAGCTTCTGAGAGTTATGCTGAAAGTTGTTTCTCCATGGTTATTTTTTTTCCCCCAATACATGAATGGATGAAAAATAACTGTGGGAAAAAGCATAGATGAATTTCAGAAAAAGGTATAGAAATCCATTGAAAACAGGTTACCCGAAGACACTTTGCCCATCAGTATTTACAGATCTGCTACGTTTATCTTCAGAAGGTAGTTGACCAATTAACCAGACAAGAGTAATAGATGGGCAGGATCTGTGCAAGTGCAAATTTGAGTAGGTTTACGACAGCAGGGCAGGCTCCTATGGGGAAGAGAGAAATGAAAAGGAAACTAGAAACAGAGGGTGTATCTTTTCGTGTGGTCTGACAGGCAGATGGAAAGCATGAATTACAAAGGCTTTTAAGAAATCTGCTCGGGGTTTATGTTTGCAGAGAGATTTAACAAGACTGGTTGGCCTTAAAATGCTGAGGTCATTGCTGAAATCAGATGTTTGGAAGTGAAATGGGGTACTAGCCCTGAACCAGAATATAGGAGAAGTTCAGAGTCAACAAAACAGGAGCAGGGCCAGCAAGGCAGGGACCCTATAAACCATTCAGCAGATACAGAGAAGGGTTTAAAGGCCAGCAGGACCTGGAGTCAGGGGAGGAAAGAGGGTATGACCCCTGCTAAAGGGAGCTGGATCCAGGGACTGTGAGCTCCCAACCAAAGAAGCAATGACAGCATGAGAAGGCAGTCAGAATTAGCTCAGATTTGTGCAGCAAGGACTTACTGCTGAAACACCTTTAAAGGGAACAGTGGTATCAAGATGTTACTTCCCTTTCTTGTAAGGGGGATATGGGATATTGATTTCCTCTCATGGCTTGGGGAAGCCTGTGGTTTACCTTGGGTAGAACCTATAGATTTCCTAAGTTTTCTAAATCTCCTGCTTGAAAGGTTAGCCATAGATATTTACAGCCAAACAAATGGGGCAAATAGTGGAGATTAGAATTTTAAGAGTCTTTCCTTTATAAGGGGAGAGTCAGATATCTTATACTGGTTAGGAGAATTAATTAAGGATCTGTTCAATAGGAGTAGATGGCAAATGATCAGGCACAGGGAAGATGGACTAAAATTGCAGTGCTCAGTCCAGTCTGCTAGAATAAAGTTATGAGATGCCTCCCTTTTTTTCTGCTTAGGGGGTTTAATGATGTTTAATTTCTCCAATTATTCTTTTTATCCATATTATGATTTATTTTGACACAGAGAAAATAACTCGAATGCAGTGGGGCTAAGAGTGGAAAAATGCTCCAGGAAATTTGGCAGGCAAAACATGTCCCCAGCCCTCCACTAAAATCCGTACCCTTCCTCTTGAAAGTTTCACCTTAATCAGTAGAGATTAGAGAGGTGTTTTCAGTGTCTCTTCTCTACAAGAATTGTGTTATAGCCTTCTTCCTGTTCAATGGGTGAAAAGGATCCCCAAACACTGGTTGAATTCATATTCTCAGATCAATTGGAAAATAGCTTAGAGCATAAATGTAAATGGCAGTATAAGACTTGCTGGGTTTGGGGGAAAATTCATCCATCATGTGGCTTACAAGCACAGTCTTTTGCCCAAAGTACACTAGATGAATGTTAACCCAACTGTAATTTACTGGGAGTGTAATGGTATCAAAATATTCTGGATGTACTCCACATCCATGTCAGATACTTGGAAAACCATTACAGAGTTATTTCCTAAGTGTTACATGAAAGTGCCTATGAATTCTGATACCACACTGAAACTAGACCACTGGGATCCTGTGCATCTTTCACTTTGGCTTCCTCATTTCCTTCCTGGGACAAAGTTTAGCTGTTTTTCAGTGTCTAGTACCCTGGGCATCAAAAGGAAAGGAACTTGCTTTATGTTGGAAAGAAAGGTTACATACATGTGATCTGAAAAGAGCTTGAAACTTGTGTGAGATGAGGATGTCAACATGGTTAGCTAGGAGGACTCTTTCTAATTGTAGAAGAGGGCTGGCAAAATGGTGTACTTAGCTCTCAAGTGGGAAATTGTTCTGTTAAGCTAGAAGTCTGTGGTGATGGAGGTGATGAGCAATAGGTGTGTTTTTAAAGTCAGGGCCAAACAGTGAGCTAAAACTACCCAGTAGTCTTTCCTCCTGTTATTTGATTCCTCATCACTGAAATGTCTAAGGAAAGATAGTCCTGATTAGATGGTCTGAACTGAACAACAGCAAATTATGTTCCATAAACTGTGAAAAGCTAAGCCTGACCTGGTAAAGTCGCTGTTAAAATGTCTAGTTTTCTTGGATGCCTCAGCAGGGTAGATGCTGCATCTGATGGATGTCGCTGATACTGGGCAGAGGCACTCTCATTAAGAAATTGCCTGCTGGAACTCCCTCCAGCCATCTGGCATCCAAAATGCACCAGCAAAAAGGATCCTGTTCGTGATTTTCAGTAAATGTTTTACACAGAGCCATCTTTGTTGACTGTCTTCATTGTTTTGCAGATGTTTATGGTATCACGATTTTTTTCCCAACCTTAATTGAAAGTCATGCTCCCTCAATCCAAGGATTTAATTTATTATAAAAAATGAATTTTGCATAAAATTTGTCTTGAAGAACATATATATTTTTCAGATATACTCAGATTACTTATTAGATTTGAAATATTTCCAATTTTAACCCACTGGACTACAGCTTTTTTTTAACTGATTTTCATTTAAAAAATTCTGCATACAGATTACTACTTTGACTGTTTTGTTCTTTGTTTTCTGAGTATTGCTCCTTATTTTTGGAAAGAACAGGTTGTAACTATTTTTCTTTAAGCCTTTGAAGGTTTCATGAGCAACAATGACAATGAAAATATTTTATTGGTGTCAATCGCCTTGTTCGGTGGTAATTGGGTTTTATTTTGTCACAGATGACAATGACTCAGTCTCTTTTCCTCTCATTTTAACTTCTGGTGTAAGTGAGGCTCTCAGATGTTAGACTTAAAGATTCTGGCAAGAGCTGTCTTTGTTTCTGCACAGACCTAAGCACAGAATATTGTCTTAAAGCAGGATATACAGCACCAAAGTGCTTCCTGTGGTAGCAACATGCTGCTAGTGCTCAGTGGGTGTGAGCTCCTGATCTGTGCTGAGATTAATCTGAAAATGAAATGATTCTTGAAATTGGTATGACTTCAGCTGAGTGTGGTACATTTAAAGTGAAGCATATTAACTTCTGATATCTAGTGTTTTGAAAGGTACAATTATCCCTTATCTTTGCACGTTGGTTTATTTAACTTTCACTACATTATTCTCATGGAATAAGAATGAGATATTGCTGTTGCAGAGGAGCACTGGGACCTTGCAAATGAAGGAAGCTGTGAGGCTTTGCAGTGAAAAGTGCACATGGGTTTTGGAAGATTTGGCTTGTGTATGAAATTCTGCTGCTGATTTACCAACACTGTGTGACCCTGAGGTACTCAAAATATTTTTTAAAGTGTTTACTAATATTTACTATCTACATTTTCAGTAGGAGACACAAGGCTTGAATTGCAGACTTTTGTACTACTTGAGTATTTATTTTTAATAAGGGCACTAATTAAGTGTGCAATCTCTGTTGCAGGGAAGCTCTCCTGGACTCTGTCTTCATTCATTAAAATGTGTCAAATTCTTCAGACTTTAGAGCAAAGCTCTAACAAAGGCAAAATAAACTCTATGTCCTGAGCATATACTAACATGTGCCAAAGAATATATTTGTTAATAAGTACTTCTTCAGTGATAAAATACAGCAACAATGGATTGTATATTTCCTCACTTCCAGCCACATGAACAGAGTCTCTGACTTCACTCAGGAAGCTGTACTGTTGTGAGACACGGAGAAGTAAAATACCCTCTGCTTTATAATAAGTCATTCGAGCTCTGTCTAATTAACACTTCTTAGTGTTAATTGTAACCCCCTGTTCTGTGTTTTTCAGGGACAGTGTTTCCCAAGTACTGCTGATGAAATGTCAGGCAGAGATAATAATTTTGTTTTCCTTGCTATTATAACATTGTGCCATAGATATAGTTATATACAGAGATACATGCCAATCAACCAGCAGAGCAAACAAGAGGAAGAAGTAAAAATCTTCTCCTTAGAGAGGTCCTTAGGCAGACAATGAATTATGAGTTTTTCTGTGCCTAGAGAACTTACAGTGAAAATGACTTTTCCTACTGGCATACTTTGTCATGGTTAAAAAAATTTTTTTTAACTGGATTGTTTTTTTAAATCAATAAACTTAACAGCATGGAGTGGTGGAGTACAAAAATGCAGGGTTTTTTTTTTTGCATAATATGGAGAATGCTACAAGCTTCTGACATTGATGTTACAGAAATAACATTGGTCAGTATTTGCAGAACAGCATTTAATGAACAATAAACACATTAATATTGTAGGAAGGGTGAAAATCCTGTTGGCAATCCAGCAAACCTGCTTATCTTGGTTTTGTAGTCTGAAGGGAATGAGAGAGTACTCAAAGAAAGTGGGTACATGAGATTCACTGTTAAAACACCACTCTAGTGCTGGCAACACTACAGAACTATTGCAAAAGACAAGTAAAGAAGGAAGGGTATGGGACACCTGTGTGTACTTATGTTTAGGTAGGATTTTTCTTTTGGAATGAGACTTAAAAATTGAAGGTGGAGTTTGGGCTGTGGCAAGGGAATGTAGAGCAATTGCTGTCTCATCCAATCCTGTGCATGATGATGGAGGAAGTATCTGTGGTTCAATATTTTGTAAGAAGACTGAGAACTGACTGAAGATAAAACTGACTAACCAACAACTATAATGAAACATGAAAGAAAAAAAAGGGCAGTTCTGTGAATGCCAAGTGTAAGATTAAAATACAACATCCAGTCATTTCAGTCACATTCTGTACAATTAAATAACAAATATTTTACCCTTTTAATGTGTACAGGGTCTTAAACTTAGGCTAAGCTTTAGTCTTTCAAATACTACAAATTTTTTTCATGTCAGCTAATGTAACACTTGAATTTGCAGAAGATTTGATGACCCAGTGAAACATCTGGAGGCACTTTGACAAGTTACTCCAGGGAGACCACTGGTGTTTATAGCCTGGGGGCTATTTTGTAGAGTTTTATGCTGTATTACTAAACACTGGGGATGAGGGAGGGAAAAGGCTGAAAATCTATTTCCCTGGACTGAAGATGACATAACTACAGGCAAAATTTCAACACATTTCTCCTTACCTACATTGAAATGCATTGAATTTCTTGTGAAGTGCAGACTACTTTAGAGAGTGGCAGAAAAATCAATGCCATTTCATTTTTTTAATAGCTACAAAACTGTTGTTTTATTATAGACTTTTGCTTTATCTCTAAAGAAATTAACTTTTTAATTCCTTTTGTCCACCTAGCTTGGCTTCTCAGCATTTTGGTTATTGTATAGCCACATTGTCATGTAACAAAACGCTTATCAAAAAGTTTACCTACAAGCAGGGAGCAATAACTGTCCACTGAAATAGGAAAGCACTACTAATGCTCAAACATTACAGAAGAAGAATAGTGTTCTACACTTCTCAGGTCTAGATATTTCATTATAATCTTCAGTATTTTCATTTTTTTCCTTTGCATGAAATAGTGATAGTGAATTTGATTAAATCACTTAAGCCAGTTAAGTATTTTAATAATTTGTTTGTCAGACTGCCATAATTCCTGCACTTTGAATTTACCATTGTTTGCTTTTGTGAGGTTGTTCAATTGTCTTACTGGAACAAAAAGGAAACATTTTGCTTTTGTGAAGCACAAATACAAGGCAGGAGAAGCATGAAGCTGAGGTAAGGCAGCAGCTTGCTCCAGTGTCTATTTCTGAAGAAGAAAACAGCTGGAGGGAAAATAGAAAATGCTGGCAGGGGCTTCACTAGGCATAGTGGTGGGGTGTTAGCTGGGAAATAGAGAGGCCCTCTGCAGGCACAAGTTTCACCAGAGGACCCAACTGGGCCCTGCCAGGCTGGGGGCCCATTTGTGCCTGCATACTGGGAGATGGATATGTGGGGTGGTGGATTTATGTTCATATGTGTTGATTCACTTCTAGCTTCTGTTAAATGAAATTGTTTGAAGATGTCCATGATTTTTTCATGATGTTGTAGAAGTAGCCAGGACAGCAGGCATTGTCTGGACCAGATGCAGAAGTGCTGGTGAAAAAAAAGATGTGGGAATCTTTTTACCTATAGTTTTGGGATGCCATTGGCATCCTGTTGGCTTAATACTTTTAAGCTCTGTCAGGCACACCTACAGAATCTGAGACAAGACAAGCCTGGCAACAGGTTCTAACTCTTACCATGTTAAATTACATTGCTAACTTCTATTTTCATGTTCTTTTGGAAAACCTGCTGAAGCCAGTTTAGGATACTGCACATTTCTTATGCAATGCATTTTTGAGAGACTCTAAACAAATGATAAATTCACAGATACTTGCAACCATGTATGAACACTCCTAGCTGAATTCAGTGGGAGTAGTCTCTCTGTGTCTATGTATACATACACAAATGTCAGTGTATGCACATATCTATCATCCCTTTGTGAATTAATTTACTATTTGTAGTTTCTTCACCAACTAAATTTTCTAAGACAGCAGTTCACTCTGCATCCTGTCACGCATGCTGACCATGTGCTGATTTAAGGTTGAGGATAATTTAGCAGGGGTGCTCATTATGGCAAACTTATTCTCAGGAGATCAATGAAAAATGGATGTTTTGTGATGAAGTTTGTTTTGTGTAGATTAGAAAGATAATGAATGATACATATGAGAGATTAGAATGTGACATTAAGACCAAAATAAACATGTGAACCAGCTCTATGAAAACCACACTGCAAAGGTAGGATATGAAATCAGGTAGTAGACCATATGGCTCTATATCTGAGATCCAATTTTAAACTTGAAATGCCAAAGGCAGTATGATAGACCTGAGCTGGTGAACTCCACCATCTGTGGATTTCTGTGGGTTTTTTTAATGCATATGGACAGTCTCTGACTTTCATACTGACCTGCTTTCCATGTCTTTGAAGATTTTACAGTGTGCTTTGAACAGCTCAAAGCATTCACCAAAAATACAGTAATAACAAGCTAGAACATTCTTTGTTGGAAATTTTTCATTTTGATGTTAAAAAGCAGGTAAGTGTTAGGATATTTAACATGGTGCTTGAATGTGGAAAGACTCATACTATAGTCCTTTCTGTAGAACTGCTAGTCAAGAGGAAAATAATTATAGTTAAAAATATAGCTGAGAAAGTGTAAGAGTTTGTGGTGTGTTGTGTGTGGGTTTTTTTTAAGCTCTCCTGGGACATCTCGTGTTATTTCACTAATCTCACTGAGGGCCTCAGAACTATACAATAAGTCTTGCATCCTTCATCCAACTCTTTCTTGATGTCCAGGTAGGTTTATATGAATAAAAGCCAATGGGATCCTTATCCTTCTAGAAGTCTACCCCAGTATATAAACAAAGAATTATAAAAGGAATGCACAATATGCATACTGGATTTAATCTTATTAATTGGAACTCTGTCAAAATGAAAGCTGACTTATTTAGAGGGAATAATTCCTCACTGAGGAAAAATAACCATTTTGACAGGCCATATAATACATGTCTTATGGTTATCTATCAATAATTGGAAGAAGACGTGGCCAGGAACAGGATAAAATTAAATTATTGGGCATATCTGATCCCTATGTATTATCTATTCTGAATTCAGTCAAAGCTAAAAGTCCTCTCAAATCACACTTGTCTCCATCTCTCCATTATACTTTTGTTTTCTAAAAACATTACAGAAAATTACTGCTTAAATGTTTTTATTTTCTCCCTTTATGCAGGAATTGCAAAAATAGGAAACAGCACTTTCAGAAGAAGCCATCTAAAAAATAAGGCTGAAACTAAAGAAAAAAGTCATGGAATCATAAAATGTTTTTTTGTTAGAAAGGACATTTAAAGATCATCTAGTCCAACCTGCCTACAGTGAGCAGGGACATCTTCAACTAGATCTTGAATGTTTCTAGGGATGGAGGTTCTGTGTGACCTGGTCTAGGGAATCCTACTGTGGCAGGGGGGTTGGACTAGATGATCTTTCGAGGTCCCTTCCAACTCCTAACATTCTGTGATTCTATCCAATTGGAGAAACCTGTGCCAGTGTTTCAACACCCTCACTTCAAAAACTTCCTTCCTTCTATTTAGTCTGAATCTCCTCTCTTTTAGTTTAAAACCATTTCATTGTCCTATTGCTACTGGAGCTATTATAAAGTCCATTCCCACCTTTACAAGCCTCCTTTAAAATTTCATTAGATATTTCACAGTTTTATAGGAGTGAGATCCAAGGGAACCACAACCTCACAAAGTTTGGATCTGAGTATTATAGTTCAGACCTTTTTATTCTATATATATATATATATTAAAGTTGTTATTCAGTGTTTAGTATTTTTAAAAATATAATTCTCATGAAAATATTCTAGCCAGAAGACTGCATATCATGTTTTGGACAGAGCTCTTAGTATACAGCTCATAATCTGACCAAAAGAAAGGAATTTTTTTGACCTTCTATGGTAATACTATTTTCTCCTCTACCTAATTTGTACTTTAATTGGCACATCTATCTTTAATAGAATCTATTCAGTGACTCTGTTCATTGCTCTGGCTCTAAAACTTCAGCCCTTCTCTCTAAGTTAGGTAGCAGATTCCTGTGACTGCACACGATATAATTTTCAAAGTGCCTTCTACCTCATTGCCATTAAAATCCCTTTGGGGGGAAAAATATCTCACTAGACACTGTTTCTTCATTGTATTTTTTTTTCCCCCCTGAGATTTAGTTACCAAGAAGCAGTGCAGGATCCTTGAAAAGGCTCAGGAAGCAGTCTCTCTCCTGAGAGTGACTAAAATATGGTTAAGAGAATGCAGGAGTTTGGGTTTGTAATATTGGTAATTTCTCCTAATCCTCTTTGTTTTAGCAATCATGTCTGAAACTTTAAAGATGCCTGCCATGTCTGCTGAGCTTTTGTTCAGATGTCAGTAGTGGAAGTGCAGAGGTTAAGAAGTGTCCCTTTTGTAAGCAAATGCAGAAGAAAATGGTGCTGTGGTTTGGGACCTGATTGCAACTCAGAAGGCTTTAGTTAAACGTTCTGTTCTGTTAAAAAGCTTCTGTGGGCTCAGGGGGGTTACCTATGGGACAGGTGAAGCACCACATCCTCTTCAGCCAAAATCCCCTATGTAGTGTAGTTAGAGTTTGAAACAGAGAAACAAGAACAATTACTGCATTTAGCAAACATAAACTATGAGTATTGGCAAAGGTTGGTGACTTACTGAATATCTTGTAGTACTGAAAGGATTTTTCTAAAATCTGACTCTTGGAGTCCTGATATTAGCAAACTTTTTGGCTGAGTTAAAAATGAAGTCATCAATGATAAAAGCTTGATAATATGAAGGAAATTAGATAACTTAAATTTTATGTTTAAAGCAGTCCAAGACCAGATCTGACATACTTTGGAGTCCATGTTGGCAGTACCAGAAGGCAGACTTTTGCAAACTATCAGAAAGCAGCCAGTGTCTCACACTGGCTTCCAGGATCCATAGTTTTAAATTTAAATAATTAATGTAGTTAATGAATAATAAATTTAATAGTAATGATTAAGGCAGATGATTCTCTGTTCAGTTAAATGGTCACAGCCAACTGAAAAGTGTGCATGGTGCCTACATGCTGCTCTCCTCCCTTAAGTTTGCATGCATTCATCCTCTGACAAGCTTGTTTAATACTGGGGATGATTCACTTTGCCCTTACAGTGATTCCCTGTTTCCTGCCTCACACCTCGTTGCAGCAGTGTGCTTGGTTTAGAGAAGGACAACTAGTTAACTTACTCTGTTTTGCTCTGTTGTCCATGGAAGCACCAGAAACCACAATTTTCCTTCCTAACTGCAGTGGAAACAGACATGCTGCTCCCTTCTAGCTTGTGTGCCATGTTGCCTGCTCTACGGCAGTCCCCTAGACCAGGCTCTTTCAATCCCTCCAAGATGTTAGCCCCAAAGTCCATCCTGGTAGGAGTTAGAACAGCTCAGTACATGTGTGCAAATACAGGTAGTGCTGGCTTTGGAGCAGGGTCCCTGCAGGGCTCTGGAACAAGAGGGGAAACTCCCCATCTCTTACCTGCCTCCCACCCTTGTCATTCAGCCCATTTCCTCACAGAGGCTTTGTGAAGGCTGTAGACCACAGAGCCTTTTTTTTTCTTCCTCATCCTGCTCCTCCATTCCATCTGGTGTTTGTTTTCCCATACTGCCTCTTGCTTGCTCCCTTTGAATACTGTAAGAGTCTTATACTGGATGTTTTGACAAGAGGATGCTGTGTAGTATGGGTCATGGAGCTTGGATGAGGGTCTGCAGCCTCTAAGCTACTCTAACTTCCGCTGTCATGCAATGGCTGAGATGTGCTGCTGCCTTGGGTTAAGGCCTTTGCACAAAGGGACCCAGACTGCCATGGAATATCAGTCCATTGTGGAGTACTCATCTATCTGATGGAAGGGATAAGGTCTTGTACTATCTTTTTTTTCTGATGGCAGCCAGAAGCTGGGCAGGACTGACCTTATACCTTTGTGATTCCAAGCTAGTTTGTTGTCCCACTAGCTGTGGGAGGCATAAATAGAAACATTCTGGACACTGAGGAAGTTGTTCCTGAATTACTTATGCAAGTGGGAAGTAAATCAAACCCTTCTACTTGTGCTTGTTGTTATTGCTTATTATTTAATTATTTTACTTTTGACAGAGCAAAACTCCCATTAAAATGCAAGAGCCTTGTGCAATTAACTGGGTTGCAACCATTTTCTCTGAAATGTTTCTTGATGCTTTCCAGCACAAAGCTGATGGGATTTGCTTCCCCCCGTGTTTACAGTAGTTTGTGAGGTAAAGAACCTAATTGTGTTGTTCTTTCTTTCTCTGGATCTCTTAGGAGGCAGTCAGTGGCCAAGGTTGTGCTTTGGCACAACTTTCAGCCAGGCTCAGAACATACACTGGGTCATTACAGCAAAGTAAGTTATCCCCAAGTGCGTCTCAAGATGGAACTGGTGAATTGAAGGCTTGAACTTTGGCAAATTCCCTACGGATATCAGTTATACATGTTATCTGATGTGTTTTTATAGTACTATTTCCCTCTTTCCACAAAGAAGAGCTTAGTGGAAGCTTGGTCGTGTGATACGTTTGTTACTGAACTTGTTTGAGCAGTGTCTTGATTCTGCTGCCACTCTGTGGTCAAAACTGGTCTGGTGCTTCAGGTACTCCTGTTCCTTACTGTGATTTGTCTAGTGCCAGCACAGTCCTGCACGGAATTCACTTCTGTATCACTGTAAACGAGGAGTAACTGCCCTGAAGTTAAAGGACTCTATTTGTGTCAGCAGTGCAGCCAGATGCACTTGCAGCAATAAAGGTCCACTGAGCTGAGTAGCTATTGGGCTAGGAAAACCCAACAGAGTCCTTTAAAATAAACTCATAATTTGTTACTGTGTCCATATGTAACAGGTAAATAAAACTGACCTGTCAAGGATAAACCTCATAGACATGTGCTTGAAGTCGTGACCTTGATGAATAGCTGCTGTTGACTGGGCTGTTTGAAATACAAGCAGAGGGAGGAGTGTTAGTAGGGTTTCTTAATCTTGGTTGTGGTTATGTCCACAACTCGTATGCACCCCAAGATGATGGCTTCTCCCTCTGTTATTAAGCTTAAAAAGTTACAGATCTCTTCCAGCCTTGCACATGGTTTATGTTTTGCACATGCTACAGAAGATTTTCTATTCAGCAATAAAGCACTGTAACAAATAATCAAATACAGGTATACTTAACAAGGAAGAAAAGCTTGTATTAGCTCTGCTTTTTAGAAAGTAATATGGTAATCATTTATGTTTTCCCAGTTTGGTAATATCCAGGAGGTTCCTCAGTCATTAGCTCACTTGAGTGAATTAGAAATGTTTTATGGTAGTAATACAGTGATACGTCTGCAGGGACTTTCAAAGCAAGTGAAATAGAAAGCATAAATTACTCTGTGGTTTGGTTCTGCATTCCTTGTTCATTCAGGATTTTCACTGGCTTCAAGGAATGCAGGAGCAAGCCCCGAATATTTGTAAGGAAATCAGGGTGAAAAAAATTTTGCCTTGAGCCCAAAGATTAAAAAAAGAGTAAAATATCAGCACTAGAAATTGACAGAGGGAGAAAATTCTAGCTGCTAACGGAACAGCAGCTGGGAATGCAATACTCTTCTTATTAACATAGTACAAAAGGCAATTTAAATAAAAAGGCCTATTTCTGCAGTTTTCAAAAGTTTTTATTTAATTTAGGTAAAAACAAATATGCCACAAATGTTGAACTGACTTGCAGTCATCTGATGACCTCAGATCTAGTCTCAGCTTTATACTCAACAGCTAGTCACATAGTCTGTCTTCTGCCGTGTTACTAAATCCACAGTGCTTTGGGAAGGGGATCATTTTTGTGATCTGTGCAGCATCTGGGCTAACACAGACCCAGGCTGAGGTAGGATTCCTGCTACTGGCAACACTTGTCCCCTTTCTACTCTGTTCTTGTTATATCCAATTTTGTTCTCTTGCTGACCCTGTTGGTTTTTTCCAGTTGCTTTGAGGTAAAACATGTCTTACTCTGTATTGGCAGCATAATGAGGTCCCTAAACAAATGGATAAGTTTGATTCTTACTGATTTCTTAAAAAGCCCTTTTATTTATTTATTTTGCACCAATATAGATTGTAGCATGCAGTGAACTGCTGATCCTTGCTGGGAGCTGTATTGACTGCACTTGATTACAGTAACACAGAGAAAATGAGGAGTTAGCAATAAAGCCTCTGGCCTTATGTGTAGGTCTTGATGTTGGCTGGAAGCTTTGCAGTCAGTGAGCACTTCCAGAGACACTCTCTCCTGTTAGAGTTGCTATGTGAACCAAGTTCCTGTGTGGTTCCATAATTTTATGAAACTTAGGCTACAGTTGGCTATTTAGTCAGAGCAGTGACAGTAATGCATATGACAAATACACAACATTTGCACTTAGTACAATTGCATAAAACGCACTTCCTTTGGAAACTGGGCTAAAAATAGAAACCTTTTCCCATGCCAGAATTCTCTGTTGTATCTAGTAGAGGCTTTTTGCACATTCAGGAGTATGCTGAGCTATTCATTTGCTAATTTGTTTACTTGGCACTCTGGTTATACTTCCATAGGATTTTGTGAAACACTTTTATCATGGTGATGATGAGGAATATAGCTGGATAAATTCATAGAGATGTGAACAGCTGCTTTGTTGTTGTTTTTTTTGTTACCATATTTTTTAAATGTTCAAGCAAAGTGTTGGTTGTGGCCTGTGTAATATTTTAACTTAATGGTTATTTAGTGAAAAGAATAAAATGTTGTGTTACCCACTGAAAATGATGCAAGCCTAAGGCATACTGGGATCAAGGTGGGCCTGTGTGTACAATGATAAATAAACGTTGCAGTGACCTTGCACAAGCTTCTTGCAAAGGATCACTCTGCCTTTTCCCTTCTGATCCTATTCCAGTAAGGCAAGTCAAAGGGTAGACAAGAATAAACCTGTATTTTGGGTCACTGAAACTCACTCTCCAGGTCTGAATTCTGCTGATGTGACTACAGCACAAGTGGACTTAAGATTTGTCTTTTTATAGTACTGTAAGACAGTGTGATGATGATACTTGCCTCCTTCTGTGTTGTTCTTGTTAGCAAAGCCAGTGGTTAATTCGGATCAGTCCAGGAATGAAAAAAAAATTAATGGAAGTGATAATTTGAAGACCAATATCAGCTTTGGAGTAACCAGATGTAACTGTTTCGGTTCCGTGTGTGTGGTTTTGTTTTGGTGATGGATTTTTCTTTTTTAATTCTTAAAGAGAGGCAGGGAAAGATTCATTTGCAGTAATGCCCAAAAAACCTTGTTAGCCAATGGTGTTATGTATACTGGACACATCTATTAACAATCTCCTTCAAGAGTTCAGTGATCTGTAAAAATGTCTAGTGTTGCTCTAATTTTTGGTAAATAGTATGAAGCAGGAAAGAAGACACGAGACCCTAACTCAGAGGGTCACAGAAACAGAATAAGAGTAGCCCACATTTCTGAATTGTTAGTATTTAATAATATAACTTCCTAACTGAGGCAATGATGCTACTGAAATAGTTATTTCCACTTTCCAGGGACCCGTTGTGCTCAGCTGCGTGAGTGTCAGGCCACTAGAGAGCAGCAGAGACTGTGTTTAGAGCCACTCACAATTGTCCGTAACCTTCAACGAAGCAGCATTTTTGTGTTGTCTAACCTTCAAGTGCCAGATACTGTCTTATTTTGAGACCCATTTTTTTCCCCTGTTCTTTCGCCTACCGTTCAGGTTTCTCTGATAGGGTTTTCCCCCATGTACACACCAGATATGTGCAGTCCAGTTGTACCTTCCTTGGCTGGCTTTTGTTTTCACTGTAACTAGCACGTTAAGGAAGGAGCTTGTCATCTAAATATGCTGTGGGATCATTGGTGATGCCAAACCCAGAGGGAGTTTCTGAAATCTGTCCCTTTCCTAGAAATGTTTGTGTGATGGTTAGTCAATTACCCTAGTGAGCCAATCTGTAATGATACTGCAGGGATTTTTATTCTTTCTTTTGACTATATTCTCCATAGAGCAGAATATCTAAAAGTACTTCTAGAATGCTGCCACTGTGATTACAGTGGCTTCCAGGGTCTTTGGCACCAATTGTTAAACAAGAAGCAGCAGATAGATACAACAGACAGGCAATGGGAAACACTCCTGTGTCGGGCACAGTGTGGGCCCTGAAAGGGGAAATGTCATTGGTTCCTGATCCCAGTCTGGCAGAGGTCAGTTCATGAGGGACAAACTCAGGCACTTTTATTTATTCTTCATTGTGTTGTGAGGGGGGGGCAAAAAGTGTTGGTGGAGTATGGATTGTGTGGAATAGCCAGATACTGCTTAAATGGTTTTTGGCAAGAAAGATTAGAGTAGGTGGATTGGACAAATCTTGGACAGTATTTAACTGATTAAATAAAATATTATTATAACTATACAGAAGTTCTCAAGGTTCTTGAATGACAAATCATGGTGATTATTCTCACAGACCAGCGGGTTGCTGTACCATCATCCCTGTACCCAGCATTATCAAAGCATTTCTTTATACAGAAAAAGATACATCATAGACATTATGATCTGCTGAATGTGACGCCACCACAATGTGCGTTCACAGTTCTGATACTCTGAGGATTAGTTTACAAATCTTTTTGATTCAGTAGGAGTAAGAGTCTTGGTATTTCTGGAAATCCCTGGGTGTTTTTGAAATTTCAGGTATCTAAAAACCTTGAAAAATCTACCTCAGTGTCCTATAACTTGAGATATTTATATTTCAGTTTTGGAGAAAACTGACACTGAAGTCTGCAGAAGGTAACAGTGGCAGCATTATTATTGGTGGCATTCTATCTGAAGAGCTGCAGATTACATTATTTAATATCTATTTTATCTGTGTTTCGGAACTGATTTTGGTGTTACAACAAAGGCAGACTTGTCTTACGAGAATCAAAATTATACTTAATTGAATTCTGCTTTGGGAGTTTCTGTCAATCACACAACTGCATCAGTTGAGAAAGTTGCAGTCATGTGTCTATGATTAACTTCTCCAGAGTCACTCTGAGTATTGTGTATCATGTTTCATAAAGAGATGTAGTATCTTCAGAATAATTGTGTTGTACTAAAGGATATCTTTTGAATGTCAAAAATAGCTTCATTTTCTCTGAGGGGACATAGGACGAGGAAGCATTCTTAAAGTGAGGGCTGTGATTATTTCTAAAATAGGCATCTCCACCTGAAGCAGTCTTGACTACCTTCCTCCATGTGTAATTCCTAACAAGAAGGTAAAAAGGTGAAGAATTCCCTGCCCTGAGAACATCCTGCCTTTAATGACAACCTTTACACCATCTAGAGGTGGGCAGGTGGTAAGTTAGCAGTAGATGTATACTGCCAATAAGTAGATGAGTGAATGCTCATGGTGCTGGGATATTTGAGCCATATATTGTAAGTGCATATCAACCCTGTGAATTTTCCTATGTTTATGTAGTCAGGTAAAGGGAATCATGTCCTTTTTGCTATTATATCACTGGTTTCTGAGTTTGTTTAATCTTTCTTATTTCTCTCTTACAAATAAGCAACAACAAATACAGACCACTTTTACTTCAGAATATGAACCTTTATAAGAGTTTTGAGTACTTTAATTTGTATGCTTCAAGATTTGTAACTTACCAATTTAAATTTCTTGAGTGTCATAAGATTGCACTTAAGATCCCTGAACAGGGTTACCCCTGCACTAGAGATCTCTAACTTAGAAGGGCAGCCAATACAGGTTTTGCACCCTTGTAGTTAGTTAGTCAATGTTAATATTCACTTTGCTTTTATCTCTAAATTGCATCAACTGTCTCCAGTGACATTTAACTTACATATGTGAAGGGATTGGCATTTTTAGATTGTCAGTGTTGTTGGGTGAAAAAACCTGATTTTTGTCATGGGACATCTGTTTTATTGTTAATTAGATGAAATAGGAAAGACATCAGAAGAGTGTACACAATCTATTTCATAGTTCCTGCTTAAAATCTTACTCTGATCTCTTGAAATTAATGATGCTTTACAGATTTTCACATTTTGATGTGAATTTCATTTAGGAAGTTTCAGGAACAAATGACAGAGTTGTTATCCATCTGTGCCTCTGCCTTTACAATTCAATTATTCCCTGCCATTGTACAGTCTCTATTTTGAAAACTACCAGAAGAGAGAAAACAATCAAGGACTTAATTTATCATTTAAAAAACCAACTCAACCACAACTTATATTATCACAGCTCATGTTTGTGGTTATCAAAGTAAGAAGTGCTATTCACATTGTCCCATCAAGACGAGTTGATCTTTTTGACAATTGTGAACTTCTGGATGTGTTCTGATGGTTACCTGGCTTTTTTCCTCATCCTGCTGATTATTTTTTTCCATTCTTTTTTGTTTTATTTTTTTCCTCCCTTTGTTCAAATTATAGTATGAAGACTCAGATCAGCTTTTCTCTTTTCAGCTGTTCTTAAAGCTGTTTTTCAGCTGTCCTGCTGAGCTGTAGAAAAGGAGGCAGGTAGAAAATATATTCCCCAGGAGAGGTAGAGAATTCGTTAATTTGTGATAACTGGTGATATGTCATACTATTTCAGAAGGAAGGCAAAGGAGGTCTCTCATGGGGGTAAAGGACGATGAGGCATTAAAAGCAGCAATTGGGACTATTGTAATGCTATGGAAAGGTGTATGAATGGTAATCCACCTTAGCTGGAGATGGGGGAGCCATCAGGTAAGGCTGAGGTGGTTGCATCTTTCTTGCTTACTGTAATGCATCTATTACTTGGGAATTGAGCAATGGATAGATTCAGAAGAACTGTGAAGTGCATGAGGAGCTAATTCAGTTCTGCCTGCTCCCTTTGCTTTTGAAGCCTTTGTCAGGGTCCTGGTGTGGCCTAGTGCAGAATTTGGTGATGGAGACGCAAAGGATGTGTGCTGGCTTTAGGAGGCCTTTGAGTAACCCTTGAAACTCGAAAGGGGGAGAAGCTCTTCTGCAGTTCCTGCCTTAAGAAATGTAAGGTAAAAAATATATAGAGACTGCAGAGCAAGTCATGGGCTGTACAGTTGGCATTAGACTCTATCCATGCTTGCTAAGTACTGGTGAAGGGAGAATATAAAGAAGAGAACTTGTGGTGACAGGAGGGATGGATTTTGAAGTCCCTGAAGTGATGTTAGCAGGAAAATGACTTCAAAAATGTAGTCCTCAGCTGTGTGCACACAGCTCCTTTTCCATCCTTGGAAATAGAACCCTGAACTCCTGAAGCAGTTTACAGAGGCTCTTTTTCTCCATGTACAGGGAGCTTGTATGGTTCTCACTGGAAGGTAAGTTTCTTGAGTCATGTGAGTGCTTTGTGGTCAGTGTCAGTGGTGGCTACTCTGGGGAGAATGCAAGAGAAATCTGAAGAAGGATGTTTGAATTCACTGTCTCCTTGCTTTGAATGTATAGAACACTTTCAATAATGGAAGAAAATCCCTACCCCCTCCCCAAGACTTTCATAGATGTTTTCTGTCCTGACCTCATGAAAACATTGCAGAGCTATTATATATGGCTCTCAGAGTAAGGGTCCTGGCCCTTTGCTTCAAGTACAGACATGCACATTATTATCTTATTGCTAGCTCAAAAAATTTCTTAGTTCTTCCAATACGTAATATCCATTAACTAAAAATATAGGTCCATTATTGTCGATGCTATATCCCCCTCCTCCCCCACTTTTTGGTCTGGGAATTGTACTAGGGATAAACTTGGCAAAATGCTTTCATTAGTGTGACTAAGGGAAGCTTACAACATGTTTCATTTTAAAGGGAGCAAGATTGATACCCTTTATTAGCAAGCTGGAGCAATCCATGCCTTTTCTTCTAAAACAGCTCCATATCTGTTTGGCTCTGGAGTGCACAATCTTGATGAATTGTGAGTTAACTTAATGGAGAGGAAAATGTGTGTAGTGCTGTGTGAGGGCAAAAGGGAAAAATACAGAATAAGAATCGATGGAAGAGAGAAGAGACTTGATGGAAAATGAAATGGCCTCTTCCCAGAAAAGCTGATGAAGAGAAAATAAACAAACTGGCAAGCAGGCTCAGAGAGGGAATACAGAAAACTACAAGACAGTCACTGAGGGGAAAGATAGATCACAGGCACAGAGAACAGATTTTGATTTTTGAAGAGCAGAAAGTGTGGGAGTATTTGGACTGAGGCCTTGGTTCTGGCCTGGCTCTGCTCAAATTAAGCAAGAAAAGTGCAAAATAGGAAAAAGGTGAAAAAGTTCCTCTCTCTCCTGAAGTACTGGATCTAAAAAGGCTAGAGATTTAACTCTATTGGCAAAATATTTCAGAATATTTTAGAATGTTAGTGTCTTTTCCTGTGGTTCTGACTGAGAGGCAGATCCTCATGAATGGCAGTTTTGTGGTTTTTTTTCACTCTATAGGTTTCTGCAACCTGGGTACACTCAGAGTTAGTCTGTTAGTGAGCTGGCTAAATCAGTGTTATTACTTCTGCCAGGGTCGTAGTGACAGGCCAGACTGTCCTGATGGCTTATTAACTAACCTCTGCTTTCAGAGTCTACTGATACTAATATATAAGCCAGAAAAGACCTTGCTTGGCTTTCAGAGTTAGGCAATTATCAGGAGTGGCTGTTGGAGGTGAGAGGGGAAACACTTGAAAATTGAGCTGACTTGATGAGGAAATCGCTGAGAGACAGAGCAAAAGAGCAGGACTCTAAATACCAATGTGCTTTTGCAGTGTGTTCCAGGGGAATTTTATCTCTATGATAATGAGTAGAATATAAAGATCTATCCCAAACTTTTAGATGAAATAAATCAATATCACTTTAATTTTTTTTCTTTTAAATTCAGAAGTGCTTACAGGAAACTAAATCCAAGATCAGCAGCTACGTGTTGTTTAACTTAAATGTATGTGTAATGAGAGTTAACTGTTATTTCCATGTTACACATAGTAGATACATACCTTGGGGGATATGCTTATTTGTGTAAGGATAAATATCTGTTGTTAAAGTGTGCTGGGGCAGATGTTGGTGTAAAACTGGCAGCTATGTTTCTAGATCAAGATGTTGAGCATTCAAGCCCATGAGGAGGGCCCGTATTTGTATCCAGTGCTGCCTAGTATGCCTAACTTGAAAGATTGGAAGCCATGCCAGAATTTTTGAGATTCACCTTAAGAAATAAGAGGTTTATTTGCTGTTTTTATTTATTTTAATAATTTTTGGACACTTTTCTTGATCCTTAAGACATCCCTTCTGTCCTTCTGCAACCTTTAATTCTCTTCTTCAATTCTGCATTTCAAATTGTGGGAACTAGAAATTGAATGTGGTGATATTCCCATGCAAATATTCTATTTGAGTACTTGGGAATTTAGGAAAACTACTAAATACCATAAAGCCATGATAAAATCAGTCTATTGACAACAGAACTTTTTCTTATCATGTGGTCTTTGTGCTCTGTTAGAAGGAACAGCACCTGAAGCTAGTAATCTTGCAGAAGGTAGGGGACAATGGAGAGGAGGGCATGGTCTCTTGCAACATCTATTGTATAAGAGATCCCACTGTCCTTCAGCTGGCTGTTTTTATAATTACATTTACTGAGAGATGGAGAATGGCAGAGCTGGAGAAAATGACCAAAGGGTCAAAAAGCATTTCAATAAACTGAACCCGGAGGGTCAAATAATACTTATGAGGATTGGGAGTGGAGCAATGCTGGGAGGTTGCCCAGTATCTGTGCTGGCTGGTGAGAGAGGAACTCTGGAAAAGGGACAGCAGAGCAGCTGTGGGTGCTCAGCATCTCTGGAGATCACCTAGTCCAGGGACCCTGTGCAGAGCGGGGTAGGCTACAGCAGGTTGCCCAGGGCCTTGAGTAACAGGTGGAAACCAGGTCTGAGCCCTTCTCTAGCCTGAGAAGGAAATCAGCCTGCCACTGCAGAAAGTGGCCTGTGAATCTCAATTATAATACCACTAACATGGATTTCTAATTAGTAGAAAATTGACCCTCATGTTTGCAAGCCTTTTCACTAGAGAACTGGCAGCTATCTTTTAGTAATTCTGAGTGCATATCTATACCTGTAAACAACACATCAACATTTAACAATCCAAGGAACACAGGAAGAGAGAAGCAGAACTCAAAACAACTAACAGAAGGTGCAAAAGTTCACAATAGAAAAAGGTGGAAAAAAAAAATCCTCAACCTTCCAAATTCCCTGAAAGCATTTGAAGTAGGACTAAATCTTTAATGACGGTGTCTTGGATAAAAGACTAAAATATTTATATCACCTTTTTAACCTGAATTTTATAACAATGAAGTTTAACATATATCTTCTATTACCTTTGTCAAGTTTATGACTAGCCTTCATTTATGGATCCCTTAAATATGTATTAGACAGTTTTACTTATCTTGTTTACATGGGTTTTCTCTTTGGACATTTGTCTCCATCACTGCATAGCATGTTTATGGTAATTTACTATAATACATGTATATCAGAGGCAGTTTAAATGACACTTAGCCTTGAATATATTTAGGATTTTTTTTTCCTGGTAGCCACTAGGAAGTCAAAAGATATATGAAAAGCTATTAATTTTCAAATGATAGCGACATAAATGATATTAAAACTTGTATTTGGTCCTGGAACTGTATAAGGGAGACATATATAACAAATGGGGCATCACACAGTCAGTTATTAAAGAACTAAATTAGTAAGCCCAATATTCAATTTTTTATTTTCACGTGTCAAGATAACGTGGACAGTATCTTCATGATTAGAGAGAATGAAATGTATCTGTTTGTGTCAGCTTTAATCACTGACTTTAAGACTCCTTAGTAAACTTTTGCTTTCAGTTAGCTTCATTTCCAGCCCTATGGAAAGGCATTTCCCTTGTGTTGTTCAGAGTGCACTGCAGGTCCTTGCATTATTGTCACTGTGTCCAAAGGGTCAGAATGGACTGCCTCTGAGAGGGACGGATGTTGTGCTGGTAATGTGCTATGTCATGTGGCAAGGAAGAGTTTTGTTGCAAAGGTATTCCTGTGAGTAGACATAGAAAAAAATATTAAGCTGGGAGGTTGTGGCTCAGAGTCCCAAAACTGCTTTACTAGTTGGTGGCTGAGCTGGAGGAGAACAGATACTGCCTAGACCTGAGATGTGCTTTACCTAGTAAGCTACATTGCTTTCAGCCCCATGGAAGGGTGTCATCTAGCCTGCAAGTCATTGTTTTGGAGAGAATGAACTGTATTTCTGCAGGTTTTGTGAATAGGGTCCAGTTAATTCCTGTGTGTCAGTACATGACAAACATTTATGTATCTTTATGAAACATAAAACAATGTCTGAGTGTAACAGGGACTGAATTCTCAGAAGTTTTTAAAAATGCCACCACAAGTTTACCTACTCTTTTTGGTGCTGGAAAACCTTTCATAATCTGCTCCCTAATCTCATTCATTTAAAAAATATTTATAGTATGGAGAGACTATTAAGAACTGACAACTTGTTCAGAAATCAAGCTCTGTGACCTTTGATGGTGTGATTGAGAAAGACTTGGAGGCATTGGGGAATACCAGAAAGCCCAGATATCAGTGATAATGAAGGTAGGAATGCGTCAGCACTTCAGAAATGTCACAAAAACGTGCACTGCATCCCCTCCATCCCAACCCAGGCACGTGTACATACTGTGGTGCTGACAAGAGAAAAGCTTGCTATTAGAAATTGTTTTCTTTGAAGACATATTTAGAGAGAAGTGTGATGTTTTTGAACTAATAAAATTGGTTTTTGCAAGTAAAGGCAGCATCCTTGCCACATGTATGTGAATGTGCAATTGTGGATCACTGAAATTTGCTATATTGCAAATGCAGAAAGTCATCACAGTGGAAACAACCTTTCAGAGGAGGAAGCAAGGAATGAAGTTCCTTTAATGAATAAACCCAAACTGAATGATTATGTGTATGCATTTGTATTTGCTTTCTCCCTTTGTTCTTTGTTCTTCCTTTAGTGATGAATTTGCATGCAGACTGCTAGTGATCAGAATGCAGAGCTCCCGTACAGCAGAGTTGTATGCTGGCATTGATCTAGTGGTCTGTGCCAGCTCAGTGGTGCAAGATTTACTTTAATTTCCTCTTTCCTTTGTTCTTTTGCCTCTGTGTTTTAAATAAAGACTTTTATTACTTCCAGAAATTTTGAAAAGATCCTAGCTATTTTTTACCCAAATAACCACGACCCGTTTCTCTGTGATAGATAATTGCAGTGCTACTGATCTGGTGGCCCCCACTCTTATGTATATCTGAAATCCTTGAAGTTATTAACTTTTTGGGGAGCTGAGATTTTTGGTTAGACTAAATGAGTGAGCATTTTGAAGTTACCAGGGTGTGCAGTTGGAAATTTTGTGCTTCTGGGAAGAAATCTCTGACACAATTTTGACAAAGGTCCCAAACCTGAGCAAGGAAGGACTGGGAACATGGACTCTACACTTAGACATCAGAGTTGATCAGGATCATAGAGATACTATATGCAAAGGCCGTAGAGCATATGCGACATAGCCAACCCCTCTTTCTGTGTTGTTAGTATTGGGCTGATAGAAATATTTTTGGCTGTGCATTATTTAACTTGGTTTGCCTTTTTTACATGGAAAGAAATGGAGGTTGCCTTTTGCTTGTTAGTTTTCCTTGGAAGGGACAGCACAAGTGCCTTCATAGAAGTGGAAGACTTCTTACATGCTGATGTAGTTGCAAGGGTTTCTGTATCTGCATTTCTCTGTGCTATAGTTGTGTAACTGCAGTGGTACAATGTGTATTTACATGGATAGATCCAGGGTCAGGGGTATCAGACTGTCTGATTTCAGCATGGTTTTTTCCAGTGAATTTATTAGGATTGTCCTCTTGAAGAATAAGTAGAACAAATTTTCTATTCTTTAACTTCTTAACATACATGTTTTCTGCAGGAGCGGTATATGGTAGTTGCTTCCCCATACATTTGTTTTCCAGCTGGATTTCCTACAGAAATCTTTATGTTGCTTTAATAAAATCTCATATAGGAAAAACTGTGGAAAATATGTTCTTGTTTTTGTTCCACTGCTCCCCCAAGATGTTTGTAAACCTTGGCCATCTTTCAGCTTCTGTCCTTATATCACCATTTTCCTTTATGTTGAGATGCTGACAAGCATCCTTGTAGATGTCCTTTTAATATTCCTGTCAAGAACCATTCTTGTTGCTCTGCAGGTGTGCAGCAGCTAAATGAGCAAGGTAGAAATCCTTCCAGCTTTCTGGAAGGTGGTTTCTACTTTTAGAAGAAACTCCAAGAGCTGATGGCCTCACCTGGTGCTTGGAAGCTTTACACCTCCTGCTTTGCAGCTGGAATTCCTGAGCTGTCAAGCACTTGTTCTTGGAGGGGAAGTAGATTCCCTTCCCAAGCTAGCAAATGCATAAACCAGTGTCTCCTTGAGCAGCCATACTCTCAGCATGTAGGCTAGGCTTCCAGTAGCACTACGTCATTACAGCCCAGCGTTTAGTTGTGGTAGCTGCTTAAGCAGTAGTTTCTCTTGTTGCAGGATCTAATGACAATGTAATGGACCATGACTGGAGTTATGCACCTCAAGGTGTTGTGATGGAGGTGAGCACAGTGAGGAAGGTTATCTACTGGGCAGAGTCTGCAGCAAAGGAGAGAGAATGCTACTTTTAATGAAGAAACTGAGCAGAATTACAAGCAGCAGATTAATTACTTTCCTCAAAAGGAAAATGTGCTTAGTTTCAAACTGGTTGTTCCAGTGAGCCTTATATTGTATAATACTCACCTGAGACAGAGGCTGACAGGCTGTCCCAACCTTTAATTGACTAATTAATAGTTATTAATTAGTATTCCCTGCAGTTGTATTCTCAACCATGAGTTAATTGATTCTGATGGGGAATTAAATGTCCCATGTCAGAGATGAGTGCCCATAATAGCATCTGAGGCAGTTATTTTGTGCAGTGGACTAAAACCTGTTTTATGTGTGTGTACACTGATACTAAATTGCACAAACCCTTGGTTTTGTTTATTTAAACCTATTGCACAGTGCCTGTTGGATCATGTGGTTTGTAAACACTTATTGGAGACACCTACTTCCTATGTAACTGGGAGAGAGGGGATGTCCTTTTCAAACCCTGTGCTCTGATGTTGAATCTACTTCTCTCTGAAAATCACTGTAAAAACATCTGCCTTTCTAACTCACTTCTGTTGTGAGTTCAAATCCTCAGGTGATGAGAACTCACTGGTAGATTTGGTAGTTAAGTATTCCAGCACTGACAGGCTGCAGGATTTTACAGCAGCATAAATATCATAGTGTCTGTTCAGTTTATTAGGTTAAGAGATTTTGGAAAATAACCTCTAATGGGCAGCATGATTTGAAAGGCAGGTGCAGCTGACAGAACACACACTAGTTTTCCAGTTCAATTTATACTGTTTTCTAAGGTTGAGTCCCTGCCAGGCAGGAGCAGCTGGATGGCACTGACTTTGGTTAGCCAGTGTTATGCTGTCCAAATGTTCTTGTGGTGCAGTAAAATTTCTGAAGCTGAAGAAAACCTTACTCAAGGCTTTTCAGCAGTTATCTGTAGGCTTGTCACTACTCAAATTCAAGCTGTCAGATTCTGCAATATTATAAGAGCTGCTAGCATCTTTTAGTTCAAAGTGGTAAATATACATTAATACATTAAATGGAACTATTCAAACTCTGAAGCGGTGTGAGTCATTGCCATATTATAGGCAGTGTGCAAAACATGCTGGATAAAACCCACACCCTTTCAAAGTTGCTAAGTAGTAGAACTAAGATATTGCCAAGAGTATGCAAAGAATATCTGACATGATCTGCAGGAGGTGGGACTTGCCTTGGATGTGGCTCTTCATGATTGCTGCCATCTTACAAGAGTAGAGTGGAATCCATGTTTTCTCATGATGATTGTGAATGACAAACTCAGAAGTGAGTGTGCAGTTCATCTCCAAAAAACCCCACCAAACCTTCCTGTCATCTGCCCAAGGGATATTTTATATTGCTTATATCCTTGGTTGTTGATTAGAACTCTCAATGGAGAAGAACCAGAGATGGTTAGATCTTCCCTAAAATGATTGAGAGGTGAATGGGCTTGAAGAGAGATGAAGGAAACTGATAAATGGTTCTGAATTAAACACTTTAGGCTAAGCTACCAAATGCCTAATTAACATTTAAAAGGAAGAGAGTTGCCCTCCAGGTGAGAAAAAGGGATGCTAAATTATTTTGAAAAATTCAGATGTCAGGCAAGGATGGGGAAGATTTACACATTAATGGGATCCTCAGCAGGTGAAGAAACCTTGGAGTGATGATGGCAGACAAATAAATGCACCCATCTGCACCTTCAGATGTTATCACATAAGTTTGGGTAGTCCCACACTATTTTTTTTTTTTGGTCAAAAATAAAAATGAGCAAAGACTTGTGGTTGGAAGAGATGGCCTGTGAAAGAGCTTTGTGTTACTTTTGAAACCCTTCTATAGAGCAGGCCTTCTCACCTGGACTGACAATATAGCAGTTTAAAGCATAATCTCTGGCCGCTTTTTAGTGTGTGTGTGAGTTTGTGTGCCTACAGCTGAAAGTTGAACACTTGGGAGGGTCCTGATATCTGTGAACTTGAAGCAACAAAGACCAGGAGCGTTTCTGGTGGGATGTGACATACACAGCTGAGCCCAGCTCTGAGTCTTGCTGAGACTACCCTAAATATGTAGTAGGAAAATACTTATCTGGCTAGGCTTTATTTTAGACCTTGAAGTGGATGATTCTTTTTAATCTTATTTCATGTTTTTCTTTCTAATTGTTGTACAATTTTTTTTCCAGTTAGAAATCCTTAGAGTGAGCTAAGATTTAAGGTGGACTAATGCACCCTGCCCATACCTCTCTTGAGAAGCTATACCTTGTCCTGGAGCACCCTTTCAAGGAAATGTAAAAAATAGTTGCGTGTTATGAGGTGTTTTAAATTTAACTCCCATTTACTTTAATGAACTTTGAATTAAACTGAAGCTGGTGACAAAAGCAAAAAAACAATAAAGCATTCTGCTGTCATGTTTTTACTGAAACATATTTTACATGAAGGATCCAATAGTCATGGCAATAGTGTGTGGTTTGTTTTTTTTTTTTTTTCCCCCATCTGTGTCAATATGCAGGGTTCTAATAAGCTTGCTAAACATTTCTGCAGAATTATCTGCTACAGCTAATTTCTCTAGGCAAGGCATTTGGGCCTGTGGAGAAGCTCTTAGAGATGTCAAGCTTTTTATAATTCAGACAATTTTCCTTGGTCAGTAAAAGCCATAGAGATCCAGTCTCTGGGCAGATTGTACTCTTCAATTGAGATGTTAAACTTTGTTCCCTTTCAGAAGCAGTGTGAGTCAGCTCCAGGCACATCTAAGCATTATAGCGGAACTAAAACAAACATAAAGTGGAACCAATCCTAAATATATTTGCATCTAGATTTTGGCAGACATTGTTATGGCTTTTTGTATTTTATGTGCCTTTTTCATTTCCCTGTGAAATATTTTTTGCTAAACTTATAAGGTTTTTAAGCCACTTTAAGTTGTTGACTCTTCCACTTATGCTAATGTTGCCTCTTGCTCCAGTACTTTAATTTAAGAGAGAGAATGACTTACAGCTTTGTCTCTGCCTTTCCTAGGCATCTGCTAGCAAGATTATGTGCTCTTGAGAGTGCAAAACAATAAGCAAAGGAAAAAAGAAAGAAAAAGGGCAGTAGATTGTTTTTCTTCCTGTGTGAGGATGTATAACACCAGAGTCAAGTTTTTGGAGTGACCTAACAGTTGTGTGCCTCACATTTAACTTCACTGCAAGTGGGACAGCATCATAGCTAAAAGTAGAAGCCTGTCCTGGCCTTGTGCACCTCTTCATGATAAAAAAAAAAAGGAATTGATACAGTTTGCATAAAAAAATCAGAGTTAAGTTAGCTGAAGTACTGCTCTGTTCTTATCTTTCCCCTTCTTTAGCTACCCCAGCCGCAAGAACATCAAACTCAATTTGTGGATGGGGTTTTAAATGAGTTTGAACTGACACTAAATTGAGCCTAACCTTTGAATAGGTCCAGAGCTGGTAGGTAGAGCTCCATTCTGTCTTTATTGATGAGTCTAAATGTTTCAGGGTTTTATTAGAATGGCTTTGGTAGTGACAGTGCAGCTAAATAATGTACTTTTAGTGTTTCCATAACTTTTCAGGTCACACTTTTAAGTTGATATCTACAAGATGGCATTTAGCTAATGCAAAGAAAATGGCTAAAACATTTCCACCTCCTTAAAATAAAGAGGTATGAGGATTTTTGCCTTATGTTGGCTCTTGATAGCAACAGGAATAGTTTTCAATTACTGTGAAGAGTGCATAAAGAACACTGATCTGGTCATCTAAGTAGGTATTTAAAATACCAAATCTATTTCTCTTGTGATGATAAAGTGGTTTTTCAGCAGTGTATTTTTCTTACAGCTTTCAAGGTCAAGTTTAATCAAGAGTTTCAGGTACTTTCAGTGATTTTTTTTTTTGTTCCTTCACTTTTTGGAAATACGTTGCTAGATAGAATTTTCATACAATTATAGAAATGTTAATAATGGATATGCCATTGAAACCTGACTTTTGTTTTTGAAAAGCCATATATAAAACAGCTAAGTTATTCTACTGAGCTTTTATTCCTTTGGGAAGATTTGTTTTTATGGTTAGAACTGGGAATGCAGATCCCACAGTAGTTCAGGACATAGTGGTTGAGACATACCATGATAAAAAATTCAGAGGTGCTTGATCTGCATGCATACAAAGGCATATATAAACATCTTTCTGTGGTTTCCTCTCATTATAGCACATATAGAGTTTCATGCCATTAATAAAGTTCAACCCTCAAGGGAAAAAAGTGGTGGTCTAGTGGTTAGGATTTGGTGCTTTCACTGCTGGGGCCTTAGTTCAATTCCCAGTCAGGGAAGAATCCTGCTCTGTCAGGGGAGTTGGACTAGATATCTTTTGAGGTCCCTTCCAACTCCTAACATTCTGTGATTCTGATCTGATCTTGAGTGACCTGGTCTAGGGAATCCTGCTCTGGCAGGGGGTTTGGACTAAATGATCTTTCGAGTCCCTTCCAACTCCTAACATTCTGTGGTAAAACTACTGTGAACATACCAGGAGTGATCCTTACCACAGTGCCTCTTTTTACCACTTCTGCAATATCAACAGATAAAGCTAAGCGTAGGTACCCTTTATGCTGCTAGAAAGGTTCAAAGAAGCTGACATATAATTCAAGTCTAATGTAGTTTGGCTCTTTTTTTTTATTAGAGAAGCTTTTTGTACAACAGAAAGTTCTTTATGGACAGGAAAGCTTTAATTATAAATATTGCTCTATTTTGGTGCTAATTTATTATTTTTTGACAGGTAACTTAAGTTCTGCCCCATAAAGTGCTGATTGGTATTGTCAAGGTTTTACACAACCAGCACCAGGCCACACCCCTGCCCAAAACAAAACAACCCAAGGGAACAAGCTGAAACAGTGCTCTGCCCTCTTTTTAGTGGCATAGGGAATAAAAGACAGCATAGAAACTCATAAGAAATTCTGTACAAGAGTTAGTGTTATTAGGTGCTAGTTCAACCAAGTTTGGAATTCTGCTCTATGCCCCAGTGAAAAGTCCTTCCATCCATGAGAACATTTTTCAGAATAAGGGGAGAACAATAAAAACAAGCTTCTTAGTTTCTAAAAGGCCCTATCCCAAAGCAAAGAAAGATTTTTAAAGAATTTGGCTTGTTGCAATGGAAAACTGTTCTGCTGAAGTTTTGCAGATCGAATGTGCCGGTCTACAGCTGTACAAATTCTCTTTCAGAGAGGATGAATGCTGCAATTTGCTAATGTACATTTTGCTTTTCATAATATTCACAAAACCAGTTTACGGTTCAGAACATTCACAAAGCTGCCATTTTTAAACTTTGCTTCTGAACACATGGCATGGCTTTCCCACTTTAAAAAGCAGGTTTGGTGTGTTGTTGTGTTTTTCATTTATTTTTTTGCAGGTGTCTTTTAGCTAAACAGAACACTCTCCAGCCTCAAATGAAGCAGAAGGTTGAAGGGATGATCCAAATGCCTGAATTCCTTGGCTAGAATGCCAGTAATTTTTTTTTTCCCCCCCTTTTCAGTATTTCTGATTGTTCCTGAGGTTGTATTTACTGTAAGTTTATATCCTCTATGTCAGTGCATATTCTAATGCAGTTAATGAAGTTGAATGAGGGATGTCATAGTTAATATCCTAACACTGAGTGAGCATTTCTAGTGTCTTCCTTAGGTTGTTTGCTATGAATATGATGGTATCTGTGTAGTCCAAGTGTTAAGTTCTGGTTCGCATTCTTTAAGTTGATTATGGTTTACCAGCATAAATTCCAAGCGCAGATAACTCTGCAGTATGTTGTGAAAATAGCTGCAGTGGAGAGAAACTTCTCTTGTGAAAACATAGATGAGTAAGTTCCATAAACCTATTTTTGTCACTGGTAAAGATGGACAGTACCTCTTTACTAATGCCTAGCAAAAGACAGTGAACCTTTTGGAACATTTTTTCCCTTTTTGTTGCTGCTAAGAGCAATAAATAACTATTGCACCTCTTCATAGTCCATCCCTGTAAGTGCTTAGAGGCAGAGGACTAAGAGGAACCTGACTGAGGCAGAGGAAAGAGCTCCAAAGAGAAGTACAGCAATAGCAGCTGTGTGGATGCCCCACTGCAGGAATCAGTGTATTGTTTTAATGATTTCAGCATTTGGATGCATTTCTTTGAAACACACGCTTGAACTGTTGTTTACTAAACAGTTGCCAAGGCTTTATGCATTGGGGATATTGTGATGGAGGGGAAAAAACACATTGCCACAGATGCAGTGTAGTTTATTTTATTTTGTCTGTCTGTATTGACTCAGCACCATGGCAGATGTTGTCTTTTCAAATAGCTTTGTTTTCCTGAGGCATAGTCTATACTTATTTCAGGAGGTTGTAGAGGAAGGAGAGCAAATAAAGGACTTCACATGAATTTCTGAACACAACTAGTCTCACATTATTTAGGAGTAAATTTTATATCCATGCATGTTTTTGCGGATGGCCTGAAGATAAATGGAAACTTGAAAGTTTTAAGAGAGAACAGTATTCCAAAAGGATGAGGTAGTATTTCTAATAACGTGTGTGAATGTGTGAACTGGGCCTTGAAGTACTATGTGCAAAAGGCAAGTGGGCCCATTTTACAGGTGAAAAACAGAGGTGTAGCCTTCAAGTAGTTTGTCCATTGTCTCAAAGTCTGTCAAAGCTAAATATAGGATAAACTCAACCTTGCCACTAGCACAGAATTTCCTGGGAGTGCTTTTAGGGTGAGATTTGCATTATTCCATTTCTAAGCCTGAGGCCATCAGAGTAACATTTGTTAGGTCTACTGTAGTGATTCGCAGTCTTCACTTAGCTGTTTGCTCCTGTCTTCCAAAAACTTAGTGTTTTCTCACTGAGGTAAAAGAATGCAGACCTTGTTGAAAGCTAGCAGCAAAGGCCCTTCATACTGGAAAGATATTTCCTTGTCTGCATGCTACATGCTCCAAAAGAAGAACCCACAGTATCTGATTCAGGATTACTTTCTTACAGCAGATTTTCTTTGTCACGTATTTTGCTGTTCAGTTTTTTCTTTTATTCCTTTTTTTTTTCTTTTTCTACTACATGAATACAGAACTCCCAAGAACCTGCTGTTCTTCCTGCTCTGAGAATATACTGCCTCTTGGTGAAGGAAGTGAATGTCTATTTGCCACTAAGTTAACTTGCTTCCTTTAGAGATGTCACCAACAAACACCTGGTTTGTTAAATACTTGAAATACTTGTAGAAGTTGAACATCTTGGTGAATCAGGGAAGTGTCAGGCAAATTTCAAAACATTAGGGCTAAGCTCTTTGTTTGAAAGTTGGGAGAAATGCTATGTAGCCTCTTAGGTAATTTGTATTCAGTGGATTCTCCCTCAGTGTCCTGTTATATTAATCCTGAGACACTTGTCACAAGTCAGCCAAAGGATTAAGAGAGAAAACTTTGAGTTGCTTAGAATTTCCTAGCCATATGCTTGGCCTTAAAGGATGTGTTAAGTGTCAGGTGATTCAAATTGAAAAGCTCAGCAGCTTTATAATCTCCTGGTCTCTAAAGTCACTCCAACTGCAAATGCCAGAAACAGAAGTTCCAAGACTGGCTCATTGCTGTCTGTGTATGGTACATCTTGTTACTGCTGCTTTAGGAGCAACGATCCAAAAAGAAAAGCTCTCAGCCATTTCTTTCCTGTCATAGAGTAAGTACCTGAAAATAATTATGCCTCTTTACTGGAAATATTTGGCATCACTGCTGTGGCTCCATCATTAACATTTTCTACATTTTCTTTCCAGACTGCCAGTTCTTTTTTATTACAGCCTTGTTAGTGTGATGAAATGATGACAATCTCCTATTCTTGCCATGGATCCAGCCAAATGGCTTAAAAACGTTTGTCTACACAAGTAACTGAATAAAAGACTGAAATGGCCAATTAATAACGGCACCTGCCTTACATTATCTGTAGAGCCTGGCCATGTACACACCACAATCTCTGAAGGTTTTATACTTTGCATCCAGGGAGATACACTTCTGTTTTAACTAAATCCAAGTATAGTTCTCCAAAATATTTTTTATTCTTTAAGGCCTCACACTTCATCACTTTCCAACATTTCTAGCATTTTTGCTGTTTGGATATCAAGTCTTTGGCAAAAGCATCTGTGCTTAATGTGCCTCTAACAGAGGACAATCTATCTAATTGAGGGCTGCTCTTAAGCCATATTCTTTTATGACCATCATGGAAACGTACAGCAAATACCCTGGAATTTTGAATGGGTTTGAATCAAACTCTTGGACAATGCAAGTCAGGATCTTGCTTTTTACAGCTGCTCTGTATACTGGTTTTACTCGTAAATTCTAGATTATTTTTGGCTTTGGAAAAGTTTGTATCTACTTCACCTTGTTTTTTTTTTTTCTACTCAAACTGGGCACAAGTGACTGAACATCTCCTTTAGCATGGCTGTATGTCCCTGCATTAGCTGAACTCATAGGTGAGCAACCATGATGATATTCAACCACTGTCAGGAAATAAAATATCGTTTTAGCATCAAAAGTGACCAGTCCTATGCCTTTCCCACTTCTGTGGCTAAGTCGGTTTTCTGATCCAAAGCACCCTGACTTGTAATGTGAAGTCAGGCATTTAAGGTGTCTGTTTTTGCTTCTATTAGTTCAGTGTTGTATAGCTCTTTGTTCTTGCTCTACCACACATACTATTACTAAAAACCAAAACCCCACAAAAGGTGTATGACTTGCTTGGTTTATAGCACTCAACTTTTCTGTCCCTGTTTATCTACTCTGATGTTCTAGATTTGTTCAGTTTAAACTGCATGCCTTCAGGGCAGGGCACATCTCAGTGTGTATTAATTAATTCTTGAACCTTTCTGTTCACTGCAGCATGTCAAGCACATCCTCTTCTGACTATCTGAGACCTGATGAGCAGTAGGAAGGTTATAAAGCACTGTTTGAAATGGGTCTCTGTGTGGTCATTAAAGTGCATTCATTGTCTGCCTATCAGCCTATCTCTTCTTACTGATTTTTTTCCCTTCATTTCTCCTTGATGCAAAATTACTTTTGTTTTCTGACAATTTTTAGTCCTTTTCACCTGACCAACTTCCTAATTTAATTCTGCAACAAAATTAATGGATATACTTTTACGCTCCCCTCTTGAATAGTCTAGCTCTATAGAGGGCCAATGCTGACCCTACTATTGCTTTATCAGCTTGTGGTTGTAAGGAAAAAGGATGGATTCTTGAGCTGGCTTCTCTTATTTGTAGCAGCTTCCTGTAGTGGCTGCTTCTGTCGTATAGGTCCTCTCTTGAAGGATTTAATATGAAAAAAGTGAGTTGAGGCTTCTAGTCACACCTTTCTACATTCCTGCTCTTGGTACAGGTACTAGCTAGCTGTCATCAGCCTCTGGTCTCCTGAAGCTTTCTTCCACCTATCTTGCATCTGTTATCACATCTTTCTCTGTGTGGGGTTTTGGTTATTCTGCTTGTGTTTTCCAGACATCCCAAACCCTGTGGCATTTCTACTGTTATTAGGTGCTTTTCTGTTTTCTCATGTTAGCATACTATCTTAAGAGCTTGTTAGAAGCGTTGAGAACTACAGCAGTGAAAGCTATTTGTCTTGAATGTGTTCTTGAAAGACTATATAGAGGTAAGGACCTTGTAAATCTGAAACAATAATTGCATTATGCAGAGTAGGTTTGTGTTTCAATTTGTGAAGAGGAAAAAGAACCAGAGAAAAAGAAGTCAAATTTAGCTGCCTGATACTTTCTGTTAGCTAGGTTTGCTGCAGTATTTTCATGTTAGCCTAGTTAAAAGTTACCACTGAAGTCTGTGTGCTTTTGATAATGTCTCTTGGAGCAGAGTGATATTTTAATTGCTCTCCTGCTTGTCTGATGCTTCAGCCAGGTATTGGCAATTGAGAGCGAAAGGTACTGATTTGTCAGCAGTGATACAGCTGACAACAGTACAGTTCTGGATATCTGGAGAAATAGCAAAAAAATGGGATTGCTGCCCTTAGAAGTACAAAAAGAGAAGGTTCTTGTTGAGATAAAACTTTAGGACTTGGTGTAGGAAGTTGTCTTTTTTTTTCTTTTTACCGCATGCCAAATGCATGGCTCAACTTGTGTCTTCAAACACCCTCATGTACCTGTCTGTCTCTTATTGCCACAGTATTTCATTTAAGAAACATTTTCAAAGTAGAGTTCTTTCCTGGCCTTACAGGTGCCTACAGTTTCCTGGACTGGTATCTGCAAAGCTGCTTGTGTAGTAGTGTCTTCCTACCATTACTAAGCTACCTGCTGCTCCTGTTCAAGCCAACGCCCCAGAGCTCTGGAGTGCAACATGGAAATGTCTGTCTTGTAAATCTGTGCAACTGCGTAAGTATGCTCAGAGCACACCTGGTGCCTCCAAAGTGGAAGGACAGTGATGAGGAGGCATGTATAAATACAGAGTGGGAATGAGGGGGGTATTGAGTGTGCTAAGACATGGTCACCTGAAACAGCTGACCAGACCAAAGTATTGAACTGTGGAAGAATGGAGGCTTTGGTGAATTATGCCAAACAGGGGGCAAGGGGAGTGGGTCTGTTTATTAGCCCCTCAGTCTAAAATATCAAATCACTCACTGAAGTACTTCAGCCTCTTTCCTCTCCTCTACACCTTTCCTGAGTCCTTGGCATCACATGCACTGAAGGGAGTCCATGAGTGCCCTATTTGGCATGGGAGTTTCTGAGCAGCAGCCTCCATCAAGGTTCAGAAACAGTGTTGAGTGGGAACTGGGTCTCTTCTGAGAGTGGTGAGGATGAGGATGTTGACCTTGTGCCACATCAGATTTGCAAAATCTTTTGATAATCTTCGGCATGAAGTGTGGGTTTTGTGTTGTGCTGGGTGGAGTGGTCTTGTGTAATAGCCATATGCTTCCTGTGTTTTTCATATTCAAAAAATTGTTGGTGCTTAGCAGATATAATTCTAGACTTCTGTGTCTGCAAGCAAGCATAGAGAGGAGATGAGCTGCTAAATAGAATAGGTTTATTTCTGATAATTTCAACTGAATTACCTCTTCTGCCATCATCTGAGAAAGAAATCAGAGCCATGAGATTTCAGCGGAAAAGAAAAGCGGTAAAATGAGTATTTTATACTCTTTACCACTAGATGTCAGCAGTTCCTTTTGAAATGGCACTGGAAATGCAGCAGTAAATGAACTGACTTGTTCACATCCAAACTTCTCTAATATAAAAACATTTTCCCCCAAGATCAGGAACTGCATAAAATATAGCCAACAGTTGAGGACTGACAGTCTCCTCCTAATTATTGGTGAGAGTGGCATGAATAAATGTAAAAGCCACCATCACATATTCTCATAATGATCTGATTTTTAATCTCTTTTTTGGTATATATTTTTAGAAGCATGAAGATTGTGTGAAATTGTTTTATTCTATTAGTTTGTAGATCAAGAGCAGTATCACTGAAATCTGTATTGGTATCCACTGCAGAAGTACCCCAGTGGGATGAAAATAAAACACGGAGTGTTCTTGTTGCTGGTTTTCAGTCTGTGTTGCTAACGCTGGTTAAATTAGCATCCTTATACAGGTCCATTCCTTTGACCTTGAGCCAATATCAAAACTGTTTGCAAAAGCATCTGTAGACTTCATTTATTTTAGCTTGAGAATCAGCAGGGGGAGCTCGCACCCACTTGGTTCATCTTGTCAAATATTAAAGACATTTTAAACTAGGCCATTTTATTTACACACACGTACAAGCCCACCCACCCTCCTAGATATGTATATGGGATTCTTAGAGCTTATAATCTATACCATAGCAGACTGTTTGAAACTTCTTTCTCATATCCTCATGCCAGACATTTCACAAAAAGAGGGGTGAAATGAATGAATGTTTAAAACCAGCCCTAAACCTGATTTTCTTTCACTTATCTCAGGACAAGGGAAGAGTCAAAAATCTGTCCTTCCATCGTGTAGTCAGGAGCTGATATTCAGTTAAAGAAATGCAGTGAGCTGTGTGATAGCCCAGACCTCTAAGGAAGCTGGATGCTTTGGGAGTACAGTCATTAAGAAAGAAGTTTAAACCACACCATTGTCAATATTTTAGCATGAGATTTGTAAAATCAACATTTTTCTTAAATTGATTGGGGCAAGTACATTCTAATTCATCTAATTACATTCATACTAAGCTGCTTCCTTTCTGTTTCATGTGAATACAAATTAGGATTTTACCATAGGTTCACAATATTTTCTGAAATATAATTTGGATGAGTTAGTGCAAGTCAGATATAGCCTGTGGAAGATCTTTTCTGCTACAGCTCTGTGCTAAACGGCATTGTTTCATTATATTGTGCATACCTTTGTTTAAAGGATTCTGTGAAATTACTGTAAGTCAGAGAAATGTATTTTCTGCATGCAGATCTTGAGCCACTTTAGTTTAGGAAGAATTTTTCATTCATTCTGGCAGGGGACAGTTAAGTGACTTGCCCAAGGTCACAGAGAAGATAGCTGGCATTGCTGGGAATAGACACCTTATCTCCTCAAGTTTCCATGTGGTGCTCATCCATAGTGCCATGTCATTGCCCTGGTTTCTATTTTCTAATGGCCTTTAAGTTTTCAGACGTTTGTTAAGGTACCATGTATTATTTCCCCAGATACTTTTTCATTGTAACTGAGAATGTTTTAACCTGTTGATTGTATTGATTTTTGATGTGGAAATAGCAGGCTGCTCCATTTCAAACTGAATTTCAAGGGCATGAGGATTGTTAGAATGGAAAAGCCACTTAACTTAACACAGTTGCTCCTTCTATTTTTATCTCGGGTATCTCAGAACGTGAGAGGTCCTAGCCTTATTTTCTCTATCCTGGTTGGAATCCCGATTGGTTTAGATGATGAAAGAATTGGGAGGAAAAAGAAAAGCTTATCTGCTGCATAAGCAGACATATAGCTGGCCAGGCTCATGCTTGTGGTATGAGAAAACATGGCATGTATGTTTAGTCTCCCTGCTTTTGCATTGCCCTGGCTGGGTGCTGCTGCACCACTTCTAGGGCAGTTGCTGTGAGATGTTCCTCTCTGAACCAGTGACAAAAGGTGACTAGTGTTCTGAGGGTCTGGCTGGTACCTTGTAAAGCAACAACACCCTTACGTGATTTGTAGTCTTCTAAGCTCTGAATGCATTTCTCTGTCCTGTCTCCCACTACTCTAGGTTTATTTTTTTTTAATTTCAGCCCCAGGCTAGGATTATGGCTTTTGGGAATTGTCCTTAAGCCCTTTCCCTTTGGCTGCATAATTTTTCCATTTAATGTGGATTTCTCGTCTTGGTCAATTGCTCCTAGTCCTATTACTTCATAGTAATCTACATTTGATGCACATTTCCCTTTACAGGCCCAGACATCTCCCTCAGAAAGTCATTCCCTGTGCATGATGGACCTGAGCCAACATATACTAAACTCTGTGGCAATATTCACGTTCACAATGAATTTGAAACCTGAAGCTAAGGATGAAAACCCTTGTTAACTGCACAGATTAGTGAACTGGATTCTTGCAGACCTTAGGTATGTGTGTGGAGAAGAAAAGAGCACTTGTCCCATGAAATTTCTGTATAATGGGTCATAATTTCCTGATGAAGTTAAACATTTTTTTTCTCCACTCTCCAGAGGCTTTTGCAGTTGCCTTTCTTTGCATCTCTTTTCTGAATCCATAGGAAGAACCACTGACACAGAGTGCTCTTCTGTGTGTTCACTGGTTATTGTGTGCAGCAGAGCTATCATATTTTCCTGCTTGTCAGTAGTGCTCCACCTGTGGAGGACAGGGTTTTTCTGTTCCAAAGTTGGTCAAGACCAACCATGTGAGAAAAGTGAAGCTGTATTTTATGACTGTGGGGCACCAAGAGGAAAAGAGAAGGAGAAACTGTAGCTAGTCTAGGAATATCTTCTAATATTTTTTTATTGTTGTGATTTTTTTGATACCTTCCCTGTGGTATTTTAAAACTATAGACTACAAAAAAGGGTGTGTGTACTATTCCTCCCCTGCTCCCCATCAGGAAGTTTTTAAACCAACGAATTGCTGGCAGCTGTAGTGTGGCAGAATGATGCTGTTTAGGGTAGCTCCCTCTTTGGCAAAGGCTAGAATGAAATTGGGGAAGACATAAAATTCAAAAGAGCTCATTTAAAATCAAGTGCTGATTACCCACTTCCATAAATACTCTGGAGCACAAGAAATTTATTGCACTTGGACATATTAGCAAGCTGCTTTTTGGAAATGGATACAAATACGCTCTAAATAATATACTTTTGTTGCTTGACTGGCAGACAATCTCTGTATGGTTCTACAGAAAAGCAACTTGGGCAGGATTTTTCAGTAGGGTGGATGTCAGATCTTAGTTTTCACTCTTACCATGGTACTTAGGAAAATTCAGAAAGTACAAGAGAGCTTCAGAGATGCTAAATTTTCATAAACAGGATGATGAGTCAAAAAACCCCAAACAATGCACACTAAAATATACTACGTAAAAATTTCCTGACTGTGGTACTATTAAATCAAAGGAGTAGTTATCTGTAAAATAAACATGCAACATTTCAAATTTGTTTATGGAAAACTGTTTCTAGTTTTGGGACTAATGGCATGGGGTCAATCCAGAGTCCAAACAAAAGATACCAAGTTCTTAGCAAAACAAAAACAGAGTGAGAAGTCTGTGAGTTTAGTGTGTGGGGTTTTTTTCCCCCCTAAAAGTGACACTGTGTTTTATGAATGTAGCAAACAGGATTTGACAACAAGCAGGAAATTAAACGAGTTATCTCTGAATAGTGTGTATAAAATAGTCCCAAAATAAAGGAAGCAAACAGAAGCCAAATTAGGGTGATACTGAGCCTTCTGATAGCATACAGAAGACACTATTTAAAAACAAAACCAAAACAAAACCAAACAAAAACCCCAGAAAAACCTAGCATGAGTTTGAGAGACCATGTTGTGCTCTGGAAATTCCTCTCTGATTTATTTGCCTCAAGAGCAGGACCAAAACTCCCAAACTTACATTTTCCCATGGTTGTGTTTTCATCTGCTTCATCAGTGTTTTCTCTTTTTGAATGAGACATGGATGTGTCTAGAAATCAGGTGTAGTCTAGGTTTGCTGTATACTGCTGACATGGGTCTGTAAATGAGGACAAAGATGACTGAATATTAAGGATAAAGTCACATAACTTGTACAGGCAGTGGCAGAACCAGGAGCAGAACAAGGGGAACTGCATGCTCAGTCCTTTTGCACTTGGAACAAACTGTTCCACTTAAAGGCAGGGAAGGAATATGCCACTTAAGTGTCTTACTAGATGCATTATACGTTCTTAGTGCAAGTCTGGTAGGAACAGAAAGAGTTGGTATTTTACTTCTTCCCTGTGTGAAGATGCTTTTATCTAGGTAGCATTCTCTCTGATTTAATTTGTTTCACTGCTATGATAAGAAGTAAAGGTGGGAATGATACAATGATATGTCTGATAGCTGCCATGACCACGAAACAAAATTCATTTATTCAGAGGAGCAGGTATCTTTTCTAAGTTCTGTCAAAGTACAGAAGTAGACAAGGTATATTTCTACCAGATTGCAGGGATGTCAGCTGATATTTATTAATGACTTGAAAGATTGCTTCTTCCTCCATGTGATTTAAAATGTTTATGCAATTGAAGTTTTAAAATTTGTTTTAAATCTTCTGCAAATTATGGCTCCATCAGCAAACTTGTTTTCAGTTTGACCTACAATGTCAGGTATTATTGCACTGAGTCATGTACTGCATCCAGGCAAGAAGACAAACTCTGGCTCCTTATTTTCATTGACATTGTTTAAATGTAATGATTTTCAGCAGCCTGGTGCTGTTGTTTGTAGTACCAAATGATATTTGAAAGATAATTCAGCTCAGTATTTCACATCCTGTTAGATCCCATGTGGATTAAACAGTTTCACACTGTAGTCAAAAGAAATGTAAAACTAACATGATGTACTAGACAAAGACCCCAGAGAAAAAACCAGTTTCAGTCCTGTTGTGAAAATGTGAATGCATAGGAATGGATGGAGATGTCCACAATTTACAGGCTGAGAAACTAAGGTATATAGTGATTATTTGTTGAAGATCATAGTAAGTTAGACTTGGAGGCCAGAAGAGTATCCAAATCTCCTAATGCCTCTTCCAGCAAAATGATACATGTAGCTTTTTGTAATAGTTTGGGTAGGCAAATGATCATTTATCACCTCATCATGGATTAAGCATTGATCTTGGAGACTGGCATTCAGTGTTTTCTTCCTCATTACGCCTTTGGCAGGCTCTGTGGCATGTGAGAGCGCACTTCAGTTCTGCAGAAGTAATTTTTTTTTCCCCTATCTGTTATAAACTGCAATTAATAATGGTTACCAATGTCTTGACATGTTTGAATTACATGGGGGAAAAAAATCTGAAACAAATGTCAGGTGATATTACTAATTGTTTGACTTTTATTTTAATTGCTTAGATATTGGTAGAAAGTACTTCAAGCTAGGGAAAAAACACCCTTCTGTTAACAGAGTAAAGCAAATGGAAAATATGATGGATTAAGAGGTGTGTTGCTAATAAGATGTGGTAGCCTACTTGAAGATAGCATACTAGTACTGCTTAGAAAGGTTGTTAATATATGTGTATATGAGACAACATGAAAGAAATGTTTGACTTCATGTGTATACATGTGATCTTTCATTCAAATGATATTGAAACTTAAGCAGGAAAAAATACAGGTTTCCTAGATTTCATTATATCTGCAAGAAAACTGAGCCAATGGTAAGAACTACAAAAACTGTTGCACAATATTAGTTATGTCATGTAATATTGAAGAGATCAGACAGCAGAGAGAAATGATTCTTTGCTGAAGGGTAAATAGACCTGATCTGCCAAGAGAGTGTTTGAGCAGCTTTCTGGCATTAGAAAATGACCTCTGATGGGTGAAATAAAATTTTTAAACCCATTTCCACATGATGGACTCTGCCCCACGTATGATCTATTTTATTAGTGAATAAACTGATCAGCATACTGACAGTTCTGTAAAAAGAGTGTGACTTGGGAACAGGACTGGAATATTCAGGTCATTTTGGTAGTGTGCTAGGATGTACACAATGAAGGTACTATTTGTGAGTCCCTAACTATTCTGGGTCAGGTGATGACTTCATTGCATGAAAGAAAAAGCATATGCACAAGTTAGTTAACTCAGTGAAATTAGCATGCCCCAAACCCCTTTAATTTGAATGTAGATCGTTGGTGCATAGGTCTACTCTTGGCTTTTTAAAACTACCACATAAATCAATAAGTGACACATTATTTCTCTAGTACTTTGGAAACGATATTCTTTCCTATGGAGGAACCAATTGTTGCAATGGAGAGGTAAATTGTAGCAATACTCTGCCTCAGTAGTTTCTGGGTGGAAAAAAAAGACTTTTCTCACCTTTTTAGTTCATTGGTTGATTGTGCTGCTTGTACTAAAGGAGGATGTTGAGGCCTCTGGTGGAAGCTCTCTGGAATCAGAGGGCAGAGTACCAGTAAACTTATTTGCTTTCTACAGTGAGCATAAGCAGAAGTAAATCCTTGACAGTAATTTGAGAGCAATGGTTAATATCTCTGATGATGGTACGAGGCTGGACTTAGCAATGTTGCAATTGTGTGATTCTGACTTGTTTCTGGATTATTTTCTAAATGTTGTTAAAGGATACTTGGAATGTCTTGCCAAGTCTGTGTTCTGCTGGAAGCTTCTGTGAGATACATTGATGAGAGTTTGAAGTTCCTTATCTGTTCTGCAGTTGCTTAGCGAAAGTTTGATGTTCCTTATCTGTTCTGCTGATTGTCTATATCTGGGACACTGCACAGATATAAAAGTAAAACCTCAGAAAAGAGGAGGACTCCATGCTTCAGTGAGATTAGCCTTTCTTAGCAAGGAGAATCAGGGAAAAATAACTGAAAAAGAGAAGTAGAAAAGAGGGCAGGCAAAATAGTCATATATGAAACCTTTCAGTAGAAAGGTCTCAGTCTAAGCTTTGAAGACCGTCAAAGAAGGGACTCTGCTGAACACATGGAAGTTCATAGACAGGGACCTCAGCTCATAAGTCCCTGCTCTAAGCTTTAATTTAACCAATCTTAATTTCCTTTGAGACAACTAGCAAGATAGAAACATATCTGAAGATGTGGCAGTGGTGACCTATGTCGTATTTGGTATCAAGGTCCCAGTGCTATCAAAGTCAATGTACGCACAAGTCTTGATTCCCATGAGCTCAGATTTCCTGGAAACAGGTTTAACTTGTGTGTTTATATCGTATCTATATGTGTATATGTATTCATTCACTAACATATGCACATATAGATAGATACTTGTATTTGCTCTTAATGTTTCTTTCTGGGCTTTGTGCTTGCTTTGTTGATGTGCCTGTTTTTTTGACCCTTCACCGTTTGCACCATTTCATGTGGCAAGTTCCTTTGGGGCTGTGTTTGCCTCTCCACATACCTAAAAGCTGCTTGTGATGTTCTTTGTGATTGGAGAGGAGTTCACTGACCAAGCTTTACTTGACCTAGAGACAGTTTTCCATGGCACCTAGTCTGTCATGAATGACATATTGTCACTCTAGTAAATTTAGGGTTAAATATAGCAGTGGGGGAAAAATGATGAAAATGGTCCAAGTGCAGTTCATTCCAAAATGAACTCCCTGCTATTTAAAATTGCTTTTGATGTGGTTGATGGTAGTATTTCAAAAGCAGTAGTTAGCAGCAAATGGGAAGAAAAGCAACAGTGAATTAAAGATTTGAAGAGATAAAAATGGTAATTTATAGGTGAGAAAGATTAGGGATGTTGTTACTTTTTAGTTGATGAAATGACCTATCTAGTCAAATTGGATAATTCCTGTAGTGAGATTTTTTCTTTATTGTCAGTTTAGCAGAATCTCTCTCTTTCCTTAGTGAAAATGAAATGACAATTTTAGCGTTCTTAATTGCTTTGGTTCTTTTCCATGGTAGCAAGTGAACAGAAAAAATACTGCTTATGAACAGGTTATGAACTTAAGTCTAAAACCCATGCACTATTGGCACCAAATAAAAAAGTGGCTAATGAAACAGTCTTCAGTTTCTAATTTCACAGAAAACTGATGTTGCTTTAAGGTGCAGTTCCCGCATGGAATGCATGGGGTGAATGAATATTAGTAATGAGAAGCAGAGATAATTTGTGGTTGAACAGTGTGCCTGTGCTCAGAGTGACAGAATGCATAGCCAAAATTATATATTATATCAAGTTCTACTGAAACCAATAGTGGAAAAGTAGAAAAACATTAAAATAACTTGCTTTAAATAATCTTTTTGTTCAGATAAATCTGAGGTAAATTAAAGGTAATGTGTAGCATACTTGCAGTGATCCTTAAAGTTATACACTCCAGAAGAATGGAAAGTATTAACAATAAATTTTTAATATAGTGACTTAACTGATAGTAGAAGTGAATTAAGTAAATTAAGCTATAGGTGTCCAAGTGGGTATTATTGAAGAACAAATAAGTTTATCTAAAAAAAAGATTTTTGCAGTCTAGCTGTACATTTTGGTGACATGTACTGGTGTCTTTGGCTAGAATTCTGAGTCTTTATTTCTGGCTGTTTTGTCACACTGCTTATTTGTCTGTATGAAAAAATTCATAGTGGAAATCATGTCCATCATCTGGAATACTTTGCTTCTGATGGGCTCCTCATCTCTGCATGTTTCTAAAGCTTAAACCTCTTACTTCTGCTGCCATAGAATGATTTAGGTTGGAAAAGACCTCTAAGATCAAGTCCAGTTGTTGACCCAAACCACCTTGCCCATCAAACACAGTATTCAAGGTGTGGCCTCACGAGTTCTGAGTACAGAGGGATGATCACTTCCCTAGTCCTGCCAGACAGAATGTTTTGGGTACAAGCTAGGGTACTGTTGGCTTTCTTGGACAGTTGGGCTCACTGCTATACCATGTTCAGCTGACTGTTGATCAGTGCCCCCAGGTCCTTTTCCTCTGGGCAGCTTTTCAGCCCCTCTGCCCCAAGCCTGTAGCTGCTGCATGGGGTTGTTGTGACCCAAGCGCAGGACCTGGCACTTGGCCTTGCTCAACCTCAACCCACTGGACTCAGCCTATCAATCCAGCCTGTCCAGATCCCCCTGCAGAGCCTCAAGCAGATCAACAGTCCTGCCCAACTTGGTGTTTCAAAACTTACTGAGGGTGCATTTGATTGCCTTGTCCAGGCCATCAATAAAATTATTAAACAGAGCTGGTCCCAAAACTGATCCTGGGGAACACCACTTGTGACTGATTTACAAATGGGTTTAACTCCGTTCATCAAAACTTTCTGGGCTCAGCCAGCTTGCAGTGTCTTACCCAGTAAAGAGTACACCTATCTAAGCCATGAATTGTCACTAGCTCTGCCTCTTTCATACTGTTTTTTAAATTCATGTAACTGCCCCATAGCTTTGTGTTACAATTTTCCCCTTTTCTCTGTCCCCATGCTTTCTTTTTATGTTTCTTTCAGTGAATTTGTCATATCATGCAAAAAGATGAGATTTCTTGCAACCAGGCTCTCCTTATAGCTCTATTTCTTGGAGTCCTACAAATGTAAAAAAATGATTGGAAAAATACATTCAAATACAGACATTGGCCCTAGGAACTCAGAAGGAAAACATTTTTTTGGTGCCCATATGTCAGATGATGCTCTCTGGGTCAAGATTTTCTCTTTTGCTTTTTTCCAAAGAAAGGAAAGAAAAAGGATGTTGGAATTTGGGATGCTTTTGTCACATTTCTTTCAATGGTTTGTTCTCAAAACTACTCAATTCACTGTGGTTTGAGAGCTCTCCACTAGCTCAGGTTGTAGGCAGCTGTATTGTAGATTCTTAAAAACAAGTTAAGTTTCTGACATCTGAAGGAATAAATGTGCATCTGTGAAGGTAGTCACAGATTACCCCATTGTCATAAGACATTATGGCAATGTGGATGTGGTAAACTTGAGACAAAGAGCTGTCATCGTGAACTGGAGAAGATCAGATAGAGCAAGTAGTCATAGCCATCTATTGTCTGCAGTGCTGTGACAGGTTGGCACTTTTAGTTTGCAGAAGGAAACTATATTTTTTCTAACCTTCACTGCACTTACTAACCTGAAGATGCTGGTAGGCCAGCCAAGAATGTAGGTTGTTTCTTCCCCAGCAGTAAAGTCAAATGCACCCCTGTTGTGTCTGACAACAACACTCAGCTCTGTTGCCTTTTTAATGTTTCTTGTTTTGCTATTAGAGTAATAGAGGGATAATAGCTTTTATTCTGAAATGTATCGCTTGCAGTATTAAAGGATACTAAATCCACCTTCTTGTTGCTTAAAATACCTGTATAGCCATGGGAACTGAAAAGAAAATACCATTTGTATCAATCCAGTCTTTTTGTAAATTGGTTTGTTTTTCTTGCTATGATGTAGTAGGGATTTGGTTGTATTTAATTTATAGTTTTTAGTAACCTAGGGAGGACTCATCAGTTTCCTAATTTAACCAGCTGACAAAGATGACCTGCCTGCTAAAGACTGGTGGTTGGTGGTGGTTTTTTTGTTTGTTTCTGGCATAAATTCCAGAAAGGACTGCATGTTTTCTAGGGACTAGGTGATAAGCTGTTCTGCACACTATAATACTAACAGAAGGAAAGAAATGCATATGTCCTTTAAAATACAATTTGGGTATCACTTGGAATCTATTTTGGCCATACATATGAGTGAGACCAGCCCAGGGCCTTTCCTGTAAAGGTGGTTTAACTGATGAATGTTAAAAATAACACTTTTACAGATACTAGTGCCGTAATTACTACAGATCATTGTATTTTTCTTTCTTTGTACTTTCTTTAAAAAAAGCCCCCAAACCCCAAACATAAGAAAGCAGATTACAATAAATTAAAAAGGTGTGAAAAGGTCTTTTGATGTTATCTGATGTTATGTCAGCCCCTACCTCAGATACAGAATCAAGACTTGTGCTTGGGCTGCTGCAAATCATAAAAGCCAAAACAGACTTGGAGCACGAAGCGTTTTCTGTTTTTTGTCTCTTCACTCTAAGTCCTGACTTCAGTTGTCATTGTGGATCCTGGTAAATAATCCTGACATTTTCTCATTGCTTAAGTTCCCAGAAATGTAGGAGTATTTGAAAAGAAATACTTGAAAAGATACCTGTGTGTTCTCTCATATCTGAGAGCTGCAGTTTTTAAAAGCCTTGAGGAAATCATGCAAATCTGCATAATATATGCAAAAGTCAAAACCAAAATAAAACCCAAACAAAACCCCAACCAAACTGACTAACTGAGACCCACAGAATAAATGACTTTAAGAGTCATGCTGTGACTGGCACATAAGGTTTTTTGGAAACCCTTGAGTATTACTCAGTTGTTTCTTATGAAAAAACACTAGTAAATAGAGTTAAACATAACTGAGCACTTTGGGCTGTTCTGATTAAAAAAATATTTACTCTGTCACTTTAGTGTATGACATTCTGGCATGCCTCTTTCTCCTTACTTTTTCTTGTGTTTTCTAGATTATTTGTTCTTTTGGGAAATGCTCTTTCTACCTGTGTTTGAACAGCAGCTAGCAAAATAGAGCCAGGGTCCTGAATGTGATGTTTGTGGATTAGTCTAACAAAAAGTTGACAACAAAAGTTGAGGGAGTTGTCCTATGACAGCTGGTCTATGTTATTGCAGACTTCCCTCTAATTCTGATTTACAGGGCCAAACAATTACCTCATTTGAGGAGGTTTGAGGATACAGTGATAACACAAGACAATTGTTCTGGTCTCCCAGAGCAATACCTCTTATGATCAGAAGACATCAATGCTGTCAGTGGGTACCATTTGCCTGTGCTAAATTTGCTGCTGTGAAAGAGCGAACCCACTATTGATCCATATAGATCTGTGCTGCAACTAGAGAGCTGTACATTCAACATATGAACTTTCCTCAGTTTTCTCCCTTTGGTAATGATTAATGATGAGGGACCAGAAAAAGGTGTGAAGGATGCCTGTGCCTCAGAAGAACCTAACTGAATCAACATTAGTTTTCTTCCTGTTGTCTTGCCTGACCTGTAAGCTTATTATGGTAGTGACTGATGCCTGTGAACTTGGGTTTTTAGCTAAGTCATGGTGTTTTTCAAGTGTGAAGGATTAAATCATGACCTTAAGAGGTGGAATGGCCTCTAGCTTATAGTGCTTTAGTAACCCTGCATGTGTGGTGCAGTAATGCATGTTAGGTATCTCAGTCAAGCAGCGCCCTCTTCAAGACATGTTAAATCAACTTTAAGATGTTTGTGAATAATACTAATAGTTATGATACTTTTCAAAAAAAAAAACAAACCCAAAATCTCAGCAACCCACAGCAATATCTTCCATTAGTAACGAAGAATTGTGAAAAGTAATGACCTCATGTGGAGAAAGAAATCAAGATGTCAGCTTTGAAATTCTAGTTGAAAACAGAAAAAAAATCTGAGTACTGTGTGAACTGTACAAAGAGATGGATGCTATTGTGAGGAGATTTGATCAGTCATGTTCCAGGTTATTTTTTTAATCTGCAACTTTATACTTCAATAATTTTTTTTGGCTTGGGTGGGAAGAGGGTTGCTATGAATATTTATAACAAATCTCTTCTACCAGAGGACACATTAAGTCTTGCAGCATAACAAAACTGAATTACCATGAAATAAACTTTCTTAATTAAACCAATTAAATTTCTTCCTAGTATGTAATTTAGAAACTCTGATAAACCCTGGTTGAAAAGGTTTCTTCTAGCCTTAAGCTGGCCTAAGAAAGAGTGAACATCTGGCCTGTATGTGAAAGGCCTATTTAGGCCTTAGGCAGTGTGCAAAACATTAGCTGCTGTCCACAGCACTGAATACTTTGTGTGGCCCCAGGGCTTTGCTAAAGGACAGTGGTATCATTAGGGCACAATCATGTTTATGGAACATGCTGTAACTAAGCTAAGTGAGTCCTCAGACTTCTACCACAGCCCTTATAGCTGAATGAGGAGTGTTTCTGCTTCTTCACATTTTTGTTGTAATTCTACCAGAATAGATGGGGGTTTTAAAATTTAATTTACACTTTCTAAATGTTGATATTGGCAAGCAGTGTGAGGGTTTTACTATCTAGTGTTTCTCATTCCTTTTCCATATCACATTTCAATCTTTTTGCAGGTACTAGTATCCATAGGGTGTATTCTTAGCACTCATAAAAGACAACTTTTAGGGATACTATAAAACAATGATGCTTACAGCTCACTGGATGATTTCTGCTACAGGAACTATTGGCAATACTAATGGGAAGTGGTAGTCCAGTTGCTTAATGTAGCTGGAGGAAAAAATAACAAAACTACAATGTGGCAAACATATGAAAACTACCCTCCAAAATACTCTTGGTTTGCCAAGCTTAAGGCACTAATTCTAGAGAATTTGCATGTTTACCCAAGTTTGATAAAGACATGAGCCTGATGGTGTCACCTGTAGCTGTTTCTTGTGAGTCTGTTTCCCAAATGGGAAAGCTTGGGGAAATGATGTTGGGGTATTTCCCTTTTTTTGGTGTTTTGACAGGTGGGGGTTGATGTTTGCAGCATAGTTACTGCACTTCAGAAACATAGTCTTGGATAAGTGACACCTCTGATAGCCCAGAAAAAAACCCACAGTGACAGTGGAATTAGAAGTAAATAGCTGAGTTGGAGAGAGACTTTAAAGTGAGCTTCTGCTTGGGCTCCAAGAGCATAATCTAAGCTGTGTCTGAATCATAAGAGGTTGGGTTTTTTAGAAACACATACTGTTCTGCCTGAAAGTGTAGCAACTTTTATTTTACATCTGGACACAGCTGTAATTATCAACTGGGCCTGTGTCTAGGGATCTTGTTACTGCCTCTCTTCTTCCTCCTGATGTATTGAAGATCTATCAGTCAGTCAGTGAGGCGAAGTTACCACAAACTGAATAGGATTTTGTTATTTGGGGGCTTCTACTTTGAAGTAATGTTCTTGATCTGTTTGCCAGAGTCCCAAATCCATCTTGTTTAAGGGCATGATAAGAAGTGTCTTCTATTCAGTTTGTCCACTATCACTTTTCTTTTGAGCTTTCTACATTTAAACATAAATAAGATCTGCAGGGTTAGGGCACTGTTTCTTTATTAAATAAGCAGAGAAGCATGAAGACAAGCAAACAGAGAGAAGGAGCCTACTCAGTCAAAATGTGAAGGAGACCACATATCAGGGGCTAGTGGTGCCATCTTAACCCCTCACCCACCTCCACCTTCCCCACTAAAGAAGATAAATGGGGGAAAAAAAAAATCAGAGAACGCAAAGACCTGGTTAAGGCTTTTGAAAGAAGGTATCATCCCTTAGCTGATATTTTCATGCTTGTTTAGGAGCAACTTTGTCAAGAGAGAGGAAACCTTAAGGTAAACACAGGGACATTTGAAAAATATGCTGTCATCCAAGATTGAAACATAATGTGACAACCAATAGCCAGCTGCCTTAGGAAGAAGCTGAGGAGATGCAGTGCCTCAAAAATGAAGTATGTGTACATGGAAAACAGTGTTCACAATTTCTTCTTGGAAGAATCACATACATGTGCACAAAACCTTGCCTGGTAAGTGAGAGAAACAGCTCTTAGAGTAGGCTGAGTCTTGCTCATTAGGATGCAATACTGCTGGGAAAAAAAGTCTGTCAGCATGCCAGAAACATTTCAGAGGAGAACTGCTATAGTGGTTGGTTTTTCACTAATCAGGAGGTGGAAGGGATGAATATCCTTCACTCAGTAAATCTGTGATATGTTTGATGAGGAAATAGTCTGGTTTCTATAAACTCACCTTATGCTGTTCTTATAACCGTGGAGGTATTGAAATGCAAAATGCCTGGCACTGCCAAGGCTGATGAATGATTTACAAGTATCTTTCAATAATTTCCATTTCCTAGCTTGCACTGAAGAATACTGTCTTTTTTGCTGCTTCTTAGGAGGGGGAAATAGTCCCCTTGCTCATAAAAACCAAACACACATTTTGAAGAAAATAACAAATAAATCTTAACAACTCTACTGTTGTCTATTTCAGCCTGTTAAGTTTAGCAAGTGCCTGAGAAAAAATAGAGCTGCATAGTCCAAAACTATGTCTGATGTAACTTGACATGTCTTAATATAAAAAGAATTTGTATTTCACCAGTTCATCTCTTCTCCAAGAAATCTTGTCAATGATTTCCCTCAGCAAAACCAAGGTCAGCTTTTTGTTGTGGTGTGTGGTATTTTTTTTTCTTTATTTTTGTTTAGGAAAGGCTAGTCCTGCTTTGAGGCAAGCTGAAACAAACACATCACACACTGTTCTGTGGTTTGGATTTTGGATTCCTGTTCAGCTGTATTTGAAAGTCTTGTATTCATTTATTACTGTTGTGTCTTAATGCTGTTTAAACATCATGAACAAGTTGCTTTCTCTTTGAGAGACATAATCTAACATGCACTTTGTTTCACTGACCAAATTATTACAGGTAATCCAATGGATCACAGAATGATTGGGCACCATCTAATTAAGTATGCTTTATTGGTTACAGTGGCTTTTGTTTCCCTCTTCTGATCCCTCTCTTTTGCTTTGAAACTGTGCTATGAAACACCTTTGATAGAGGAGTTAAAGACAGCATGCAGACATCTTGAAATGAGGGCAAATACCCAAAATGGCAGTAAAAATGATTGTGGTAGAAGATATCTTAAAGAACACAGGAAACTTATATCTGAAAAAGGAAAGAGGATAATAAGAGGGGGCTACATAGATAACCCTAACAAGATGCATAATAATGTGGCTTGTTTACCCACCACTGTTCCTTGTCCATGCTAGATGCTCCTGACTATTCTCTCTAGCCCTTCTGCCCACTGTCTTGGGTGTTCTTCCCTTTCCAATCTCCAGCTGCTGCTGACTTCTGTACCCATCATCAACAGATGTATCTTTGACCATCACCTTTTCTTGAAATACTTCCACAGATCCTGTATCTCTATATAGCTCCATTACTGACTGCCTCCTCTCCTAATTTGTGCAGAACTTGCATGCAGGAAAGAATTATTATTTCAGTCATGTAACTAGGAGTTCAGATGGAGGGGAACAAGTCAATCCTCTAATATACCAGGTAACATAACTCCCATCAAGGTATCTTTTGAGAAGGTCACTGTAGAGCCAGGAACACTTGTTCTGAATTTATTTTCTGCAGTTACAACCTGGCTCAGGGTTGAGTTCTGGTGGACTTTTGTCAAGGTCTCAAGCAACCATTTCTTGGCTAGACTTTCGTATCCAGGATTCCTGATCTTTCTGCTTTATTCTTAAGTCTTCTAAACAGCAGCGCTTCTCTTGGAACTTCGTGTTTGGTTTTCCTAACCTGTCTTAGCAACTATTTTCTTCATTTTCCTCTCCATCTTTTTAATTTTGAGTTTTTACCACTTTTAAAAATCCTTGTCTGCTTTCTCTCTGGATGATATTGTCTGGTTGTATAACTTCACCTGCTATCTTTACACAGCTGAGATGCTGCTTTCTTTCTCTGCTTCTGACTGGTCTGCATCCAATTCCATCCTCTTGTTTCTCTCCCTGACAATTGCTTCTGGGTATCATGCCATCAGCTTAAACTTAATTGTATGCCTTTCTTTCTCCAACTTCTCCTTGTATGTCATTGTTGGCAATGACAATATTGACACCATCTTGGTGACTTACAACCTGAGGCAGGTTGTTTTTTTTTTTTTTCCGACTGTTTTCTTCTGTTGCAATAGACAAGTCTTACATGGAAACAATTACAATTAACAAATGAATACATGAAACTATATGAAAAGAGGAACAAGCTAATGTGATGTAGCAGAGAAGAGTGCCATTACACCACTCAAATTTCAGGAGATTGTGCCTGTGGCAAGAGTGGTCAAAGAGAGAATTGACAATGTGTTAAGTATGAGGACTTCATCCACTTTCATTATTTAATTTAAGACTTTGGGAAGGTGAAATCAAATGGTTTGATGTTGCACACGGTGTTGTTATAAATAAAGCAACATGTAATGTTGGAAGAACAGGTAGAAATTTAATTCCAGTAGTTCTTGTCCTTGTGAATTAATTCTGAGCATCACATTAGAAGGATTAGGTGGTTGGTTTGTGTGGTTTTTTTTGACTGTCTTCATTTTATGAACACAAACTGTTTTCAGATTACTTGTCTTTTAAACTCTATTTCTGAATACACAACTTCAGCCTTGACGAGCTGGATGTGTGTTGATAACAAGAGCTGAATTTGTCTTGACATCTTGTTTGGAATAGTTCTAATCAAATATTAACATTAGCAGTACCATATGTCTCTGTTATTTCCTTTATCTTTTCACTTAGTCCCACAAGCCTTCTCTAGATAAGAATTACACTAATGCATTACTTAAAAGTTCTTTTTATTTTTTATACTGGAAAGCTTAAATAATAGAACCCTGTCTGTGTAGCAGCTACAGATTTCTGCAGAAACAGCATGCTTAAAAGTCTCCCCAAAGAGACAGACCCAATGGAGGCAACTTCACTGGCTTATGTATTTGTGTGTCAGTTGTGATACAGGAAGGACTCAACAGTGACAAATAACTTTAACAGATATGGCTAAATCACTGTTTTACTGGGATTATGTGACAAAATTGAAAGTAGAACAGAATGTTTGATGTTGTAATAAATCTTTAATGAATGTTCCAGGTTTTTGTGATGTGTCAAAGGCAGTCAAATGCAGGCCTTCTTTCCTTATGCTAATAGGGAAACAGAGATAAATCTTACATTTTAATTGTGGACAAAAAGGACAAAAAAGGGTTAAATTCACCTTTTATGCATATAGATATGGCTTGACATGCTGAAGGACAGATAGAGGGAGGTGAAGGTAGTAAGGCTGCATAGCTAAGTAGGAGCCTGGCACTGTAGCCTGTGCCCAAGGTATGCATCCTCTGCAACACCGAGCTGACTGCAAGGCTGTGTGCCTTTACTGTTCCCCTTCCCTCCACTGAGAAATGTGTGCCAGAGATGAGAGCTAAACATTCCTTGAGTCCTTAGATTCTCCCTTCTTCTCTATTTGAATCAATGTTGTATTTAATTATTTACTGTTTGAATGGCTGCATTTGAAGTGCCACAGCCCTGAGTCTCTTTTTTGTAAGACCCTGTGCTGAAACCGCACTGGATCCCATTTCCTCTCTTCCGCAGTAGCAATGGTCAGAGGATCTGTCACATCTGGGAGGCTTAACAGTTTAGCTGATAAATCTAACTCGATGCTAATGGATGTGCTGTAATACAATATGGAACAGAAGCTAGGACCCTGTGGCCTGTCAGGGACCATGTAATTTATGACTGAAATGTCTCAGATATTTATGCTGATGAGAAATATTTGACGTTTCCTGCTAATGTGCTGGCCCACTCCCGTGGTCTACTAATTCTAGATGCATTTTTGGCCTATTTTTTTCCATTTCTCTCTTTTCCTATTTCTGCTATCTACCCTGTCACTCATAGGCTGCCAGAGCTCTTCTTTTGCCTCTGCTTCCCCAGAGTAAAAGGATCACTGTAAGAGTTTGCTTGGAAATAAAATAGATTCTTTAATCAGTTAAAGCTAGCATTGGTATCTTTCTAAAAGAGGTATAGTCCAACCTCAGATGGCTGGGCACGATTCAGAAGTCACTGAGTGAAATTACCTGCCCAACATCATGTAAGAAACTGGACTGAGGAAAGGATGTGGTCCCTCGATCCCCCAAAATCTATGACAATGTCAGTCTTTTCCTCAGATGTGATCACTTTGGTACTCTGTATCTGCTGTTAGAAGCTGTATATTTCCTCCATCTTGCATTTTTGCCAATCTGCATTAATCTTAAACAGCCTCTGCAAAAATATTGATTTGCAATTTCTTTCCAATACAGACTGTAAATACTAATTTTTTTCATTTCTGATTGTGCAGAAGACGCCTTCTTGCATTGTTCTAGCCACATACAGTTGGAATGTCCTGAATTAATAAGGCAAGTTTTCACTAGATTTTTATTTTATTCTTCCAGACAGTGCCCAGTAATATATCACTTAAAAAAGACAATTTTAACCTTTCAAACACACTGTTCTAAGAATGAAAGAAACCAGGGCATGTCACAATACGTATAGCAAAACAGGCAAGCATTATACAAATATTTAATATTTTTTTCTGAGGTAAATTTTGCTTTCCTTTTAAACAAAGGTAAGGACAACACTGTTTTTGTAGGCACCCTAATGTTTCTCTTTTCAGTTGCGTTTTACTAATAAATCCCAAATGTTTGCTATTTTTTTCCTCGAACATCATTCATTGTTTTAACAGCTTCATAAGGTACAAATCCTCATTGCAGTTTAACTATCAGTCATGTGTACAAAAATCCTTTAGTTTTACCCCGTCTAGATGTTAAAATAAAGAGGAAATTACATATTTAAAAAAAAATAGAACAAGAGGATTCAAAAATTGCATCAGCTTCAATTTGTTTATATGAGCATGAAAGAGAAGAGGGGGAGTCTTATCCTTTGGGACTGCAAATGGCACCTCCTGCTGCGGTATTAAATTTACCATTTGCAACCTCCTGTGCTCCTCTGAGTGTGGAGGGTGGCGCCTGGCTTCCTGGCGCCAGAGCATCAGCAAAGGTGTCTAATAGATGCAGACACAGAGATGTGGGTTGCTTACTTAACTTTGCTCTAGCTTAGCCCCACTGGGGACAGCCAGCTGATTCCCCCAACCTGACCCAGGAGAGCCAGGAGGCTCCAGAAGCAGTTTATAGCTTTAATAATTTACGTATCCTCAGTTAATCTCCCTTACCAGCAGCCAATTAGTTGGGGAATATTCATATTGCCTTCATATATATTTTTCATGTACTGATCAATTAGTGGGAAACTAATGAGGTCATAGAGTAGCAGGTGTGACTATTAATCTTTGTTTATACTGAAAAAAATATTACTGTAAATATTTCTTGGTGGGAAGAAATACAGAACAGAAAGTGTGTGTTGGTGCTTTCTGAAGCTGTTTTGCATAGCCTTTAAACGGCTTTTAACCAGATACCTGACAGTGAGTTTGATCATCAAGAATCTTGACCCTACAAACATGTGTTTGAGAGGGTTAAAACAGGATTTCTTGTGTGAGTAAACTTATTCACATACCTAAGGACGCCAATCCTGCAATGATTTGATGATTTAGGACAGAGCACTAGTGGAAAAAAATGTTTGTTCTGTTGCACCTGCATGATGCAGCAGATATTGTGAGAGCACCATTAGCTACTTAACGTACCAGCTAATGACTGACAGACTTAAAGGAATGTAGCTGAATGGTGGGTAGCCTGGTCCATGAGGGTTAATGATACCAAATGGCTTAGGCAGTCTATGGGGAATACTTGGAGACAGCTTTGCAGTTGAGCAGAGTTTAGATAGCACCATATCATAAGACCATAGACACAGGAATAACATGATGAGAATTGTTGACTTACCCTTGAATTGATATTAATACAAGGGGAGAAAAATCCCTTGTCTTGGTTTTCTTTTTCTCCCCTCTAAGCACATAACCACAGTGAATCTGCATGTGTTCTGGTGGGTTAATAGTGATATATTTCTACTGTCCATCTAACCCTCCTTTGCATAATTATATTCCTTCTCCCAAATGAGGAGAGAGAACTTATGAAATCTATCACCATGTCACCTACTAGTATGAAACAGAAATCTAGATAAGAGTGGCTGGAAGGAACTGGCCCTGTGGTAGATTTTTTTTTTTTTGGTTATAGCCACCCTAAAATAGAGTGAGAGAAGGAATGCAAAGGAAAACAAAACAAAAATGGTCCTGGAATACATCAAAGATAGAGCAGAGAAACATGTAATAGAAAGAAATACTTGAAAAAACTAAGATCAAATGCCAAGTCTAGTTTTTACCACAAAGCACCAAGCTGATTTTTCATAAAATAAAAGAAGTCCCTGAATTGAGAAATATGTGTCTCTCTTAGATTGGATTGTGCAGTGAACAGTATCAAGAACTAAGCAATAATAAATCATCAGGCTGTATGTCAGAGTGAGCACTACAAGATAAACCCCTGTTGGAATTGTCATGAAGGTGACCTTATGAGCAACTACAGAAATACTAAAAATAAAATAAAAATCAATGTTCTCTTTAAAATTCTGAAGCAAATCTACTCGTGCTTTGTCTTTCACTGTATTTGCTATTTTAATTTGCTGTTTATTAAATGAAATATTGCTCTATCTAGAGAACACTGCATGATAAAATTATTGAAGATGCTGCTGGTGCAAAGCTATTTGTAGCAAATGAAATCCTGCTGTGTGCAATTCAGAACATCATATTGAACAGACCAGATAGCAGCATCTGTAGATAGCTCTTTAAGACTTTAGGCTTGCCTTCGTTAGCTTGTTTGTTTTTATCCCTGTATTATTGATCTGGACTTCATCATATGTTTTGTGTGGGGAAGGGCTGCTCAGATGCTGGGAACATATTTAGAGGCAGGTCAAGTGAATTGAATAAAGGCATAAAATCTGCTGATTCTTAGAAGATGTCAACACATGGCTAGAGAGTGGGAGACCTCTTAAACTGATATTGACATTGCCAAGAAATTGCAGCATAAAAGGGGGAAGAGCATTCTTTCTCATGAACAAAGCTTGCACTATCAGCAGTGCCTTTGTGAGCTTTGACAAATAACATGCTACCCTTCCACGTGCTCTGAAAGGTGCAGTCACTGTTAGTTTTTGAATGCTACTGTTAAGGTTAGAGGATAAATAATCCTATAAGTATAGAATATTTTACTCACTGCACATGTCAAAACTATTAAAAAACCCAAAAAACCCCAAAACCCCAACCAAAAGCCCATGCTTGCTGGCAGGATAACACATCATTCAGACTGATTCAATACACTCTGGACTATGCTAAAAAGGAAATTAAAAAAAGAAAAACAAAACAAAGCATGAAAGAAAAAATAAAAGGACTACCTGGGCTTTCGGGAAGACACAGGAATACTGAGCAATACCCTATTCTCTGCCACAGGCCTCTTGTGTGACCTTGGGCAAATCATTTGTCTCCCTGTATCTCCATCACTCATCTATGATAAAATAGAAGTAATAGTCACTTCTCCTATAAGAAGGGCTTGAATGCCTGGGATAAATGGACATACCTGAATAGTACAGTTATCATGGGACACACTAAAGAGGATGTTTAAAGTGCCTCCCATCCACTTAGGAGAGCCTGATCTGGCTCTGTGCAGAGCAAATTTGGGTATTTCTGCACTTGTGCCATGCCTTATCTATAAACTGGATAAACTGCATATGGTTTAATTGATCATTGACTGCAGTATTTTAACATCTCTAGGGTTGCTTAGAGGCTTGATTAATATTTAAAAAGCTCTTTAGGATCTTGAGATGGAAAGCTTTTATTGAAATAGAAAGAACTTATTGCTACCACTGCTTGAAGGTTTTGTTTTCATGGTTTGTTTTGATCTAGTCTGCAACTGGAATGTCTTATTGGGAATTTTGTATTATTGCTGGATAGACTAGAGTCTAAAAACCTTGTACCATGAAATTTTTTTCATCCTTATATTCAATAATAAATGGTTGCATGACAAGTTTCCTTATAAGGGCAAAATAAAATTTGCAGTCTTAATACAGAGGCCATTAAGAGTGAGCTGCTCTGGCACAAATAGGTATTTAGTATATACCAGCAGGATCTTGAGGGAAGTTTATGCTACTGCAGTCTGTAGCGTGCCACATGAGAGGTAAAAACCTTGCGTTGTCAAGGACTGTCAATTCAACACCTGCCATGGATTCCTCTGTTCACTTATCACAAATGCCTTATTAAATGGATGTCAGGAAGTAGGTTGCATGCATCCTGTTGTAACATTTTCTGTGGGTCCAAAAGATAGGTTGTTTGTTTGACAGGAATTGTAAGTATTTGTCACATCCTGTGCATTTATTCTAAGATTGAAATGTTCTCAGAGTGTTTGAATAAATGACTTAAACAGTGGATTTGTTGGTATAAATCAATGCAGCTGAGACTTCATAGGCTTTACAAATATAGTTAATATATTATGAGATTTTTCTGTTTGAACAGTAAATGACTGATAATTTTTGCAAGCAAAATATTTTCTTTAGTGTAGCTGTGGAATAGATGTGACTTTTGCAACACTTCTCCCCCACTAGTGCTACTGGTCTCATTACTAATAAATAGTGTCAAAGTGGGGTTTGTTTGCTGTCTTCTAGACCACAAAACAGAAGTGGGTATGTTTCAGGTCAGTGAAATAAGTTCTTCTCAAGACCAACTCATGTAGAGAAAATGACTAGAACAGCACAGTTATAACGGACTCAGCTGTTATTTCTTCCTTCTTTTCTTCCCTTCCTCCCTGCCCCCGTAGTGGCAACAGCATGGAATCAAACTACTGATTGATTTCCACTCATTGTAGTTAATCACTAAGAGCTTGGGTGTGGAGACCCTCTGAGCAATGTATCAAGATGGTTACTGCAACAAAATGGTACACCAAAAAAACCCATTTCCAGAGTCTTCTGCATGCACATCACAGTTTGATCCTGGAGAGTGATTTGAGTTTGAAAAATCAGGCATTATTTGTTATATATTACCTATCTATGTGTTTAGCCTATCACTGGGGTAGTGACCCATTTTCTTCTTGGCTTTTATGCCTGGATTCCTTCCCCATAGAGACAACATGCATAGAGTGAAAAAATGTCATTTTTGACCTGATTCTCTTTGATTCAAGAGGTGCATGAAGCACTGAGTTGGACTGGGGAACTGGGAAGGTTTGCAGTTTGTGCATAGCCACGTATGAGAAATAATTTTATCCATTTCTGTCATTTTCTCATTGATAGTTGACCTGGAATTACTTGCTAACTCAGAAATCCTAATGTAAAAGCATACTTCCCAAATTCAGGAATGTAGAAGTTTGGAAGGATCAATGCAGGGCTGGGAAAGACCATTAATGTATTTCATAAAAATCTGCATGGTCATCTTTCTGTTGCTGGGCAGTGATACCTAAACCAATCTTGTATGAGAGATAGGAATCTTGTATGTGTGTCCATTTCTCTTGACTGCAGAATGTTTGGCTGAGATGAAACCGTGCGGCTAGGAACAACTTTTAGGTACTTGCACACCTTCTCAGGTACCTGCTTCTTAGCATCAAACAATCAGAATTCTTTGTCTTTCTTTTGTTTTTAACTGGTTGCCTTTCTGAGTTGCTCTGCTATGGATTCCTGTTTGTCCGCATCTTTCTGAAGCAGATGATGACAGTAAACCAGCTGANTTGAGTTGCTCTGTGACACTGTGACCCAGTAGGCTCTGCTATGGATTCCTGTTTGTCCTCATCTTTCTGAAGCAGATGATGACAGTAAACCAGCTGACAAAGAGGAATGGCTGTGGGATGGTCTTTACAGGCCTGAATTTGTATATTCCCGTACTCTGCCTTTATGGTTTTTTTAGCAGTGTGACATTGCTTATTCATCTTCAGCTCCTAAATAATTGCCACATCTAACTATTTTCTGAGATAGGGTTTAACTTCTCTCAACTAACCAGTGATTTTATGCTGTACACATCTATAGCTGGTTATTCCTGGATATAGTATCTCACAGTATTCATCCCATTTTTCTGAATATTTCTCGAGTTTGTCACAATAATTTTGAAATACATTACTGTTGTTATCTGAGGGTGATAGCTATATGGCTTGTGATAGTGTTGTTAGAGGAAAGTATTGACCAGAGTAACATCCAGGACAAAACCTTTGCAGAAATCTTTGGCAGTGAATTTACCTAAGTATGGAAGAATTACATGGATAGCTTCTCTGTCTGTGATGATCTGAACAGTTTTGTCCCTAACCTGCAGCAGTTTCATTCATGCCATATTTTCCTAGCCCTTTTTTTAGATTATGATATAAAATCATATAGCAAGCATTATTAGATTTGAGGTACAATGTTAGTGTTCCTCCCTTATCCACAAAGCCTGTTACCCTATGAACAAATAAATTATATTTTCTTGGCAAGACTGCTTAATGACAAAATCTTTCTTGGGCGTAACCCATTTCCTTATTATCTTGCAGGCACTTGTAAGTTTAATTGTTTAATTATTTGATTCCAGAATTCTTCCAGGAAATAAAGCTAATTAATAATTTTACAACTTCTTTTCAAAGAATGGAAAATATAACAAAAATCTAGTCCTTTCTTCTACTGCAAATCTATCACTAATTTACAAAGCCAACCATTAATGGCTCTGAGATCACTTCCAATACAGATTTAAGCAGCCTAGGACATCAGAAGACCTGAGTTTGAAAACTTACTTAACTAACTATTGAATTTGAATTCAAGAACTGAATTTGACAATTACCTATTTGAAATTGCTGTGTTTGAAAAATTACTGTATTTGAAAGCAGAAAACAAGTCACTGGTTGATAGGATTCCCACATGGCTATCCACCGTTTTCTTAAATATTTTTGAAATCCTGGGTACATGTGGGGCTCAGGCCTGCTGGCTGAGCTTTGACTAGGCTAGTAAGCCTTTCTAAATCACTTCCACTCCCTTTTTAATAGCAACATTCAAAGTTCTTCCTGTGTTTCTTCTAGGGTAGCAGGCTGCTGGTGGTGTACTAACATGGCAGACCAAGGCAGAAAGTTACTATCTAGTAACACTTTAAAGCTAGTACACAGATCAAAAATCTTTGTCTTTGCCAGGAGAAAGAAAGGAGTTGACCTAGTAGCAGATTTTTCAGCTTTCCCATGTTAATCTTTTCCCTACCACGGACATACAGAAAAGGCATGGTGCTGGACAGTTTATTTTCTGGAAAATGCATCACTGTGGCACTGTTGGAGCCAGACCTGACTTTACTGCTCTCAGAAACTTACTTTTATCTTTTTTTTCCAGTGAATTTTATCTTCAGAAAAACAACTCAGGAATCTATCTTGCATTGGATGCTACTAACAGTACTTTCTTTGTGTTTTAATAACTTCCATCTGCTATCTCTCCTCCAATAACTGAGCATCTCCTGATCTATTTCTATTCACCTGGTATAAACATAGTAATGATGCCCATGTATCTTCTTAGTGAAGAGCATTATACACCTTTTACATACAGAGAAAACAAATTTTCCAGAAAGGCAGCGATAAGGGTCGTTTTGTGCTGTATGCTATTTAATCTTCCCTGTGTCAGCTCTGACCCTTGCTGAGGAATTGAAAAGATGTAAACCAGCAAAAAGTAATTTACCTTCCATTGTTTAGTCCATTCAGCTTTCAGAATCAGATTTAAATGGTTTGCATTAATTACTGTGGAACCTCATGAGGTTTGGAGATCTATCTTTATGGGATTGGAAAGATACAGAGGTGGTCTCAGCAGAATAAGGGTAGAAATTTTTTATTTGTCTTTTGTTTACAAACATTTTCCATTAATATGTAATAAAGAAGTAAAACTTTTTTTCCAATCAGCAAGAATAGTTTTAAGTTACAAAGGAAAAAAACCAAACCATCACCAACAACAAAAGGAGGAATATATTTGAAGTTTTAGCCTAATTCTGAATATAGACTTTCTGTCTATGTATCTGCATGGACCAATTTTTAATGCAAGAGCAGAAATCATAGACTAAACATTGATTTCTGTTTCTAAGCAATACTCAATGCATTTACACACAGCTCCATATTTTGGAAAAGCTTTCTGAAGACTAATGAAACTGGCAAGCAGTTCAGCATCAGCAAAATGATTACATTTTAAATGAAATGGACTTTCAGTGACGTACTGCTCAAAGTTAGTGGAGACAACTGGAAAATTGAAGGTGGGAGAAGATCAATACACAGAATCTACAGGACTTTGGATCTGTTATCCGAATTATTGATTGAGTGGAGAATTAAAGCAGAGATGCAGTGAGTTTAATTCTGCTGTGTGACAGGTGGAAAATGGGTACATTAATTAGGGAGCCCCAGCAGGAGCATTCTCAGCAGGACTTGTGGTTGCTCCAGGGAATCCTTTAGTATTTCTGCCTCATTTTGTGGTGTTTGATGATGTCATTCCTAAGTCTCATTTTTCTGTGCACAGCACTTTTTAATCTTTAACCACTCTGTCTTGCAGAGCCAGACAATAATTGTGTATAGTGAATGTAAGTAGGGAATGCAGGCAGAACACTTCTGGATGTTTTTGGATGGTTCTGTGAGAGTTCATTGTACAAAAATCATGTATTTTGATAAAAGCAGACTGTTACCATTTGCTGTGCTTAACAGGTAACAGGCAATCTCCTCTGTAAGTCTTTTTTATTGCTTTTCAGAGTTGTGTGGCTTTTCCTTTTCCATAGCAATTGGGTGTTCACTTACAAAACCTTGGCCACTCTCTTCATATATTGCTTTCTTAATCTGAAATAGATACAACAGCTTAACATAACCTGTGGGGTTTTTTTTAATAAGGCAAAATATAGCAGTTTGCATGCATGGCTGCAAGACTCTGTAACGGGAAGTGATAGAACAAGTGCAGTCCACTACCCAAATGTGGCTCACATACTTTATGTTGTGATTGTTCTCTTCCCTGGTACAGATTATCTAGGATTTTTGGCATGAAGTGTGCCATCTGAGTCTGTGGCAAGTGCTGTGCTCTAAGATATACCTTGTCATGAAAGAGGGAAACATCCTGTCCACCACCAATTGTCGTTGGTTTCCAGCAGATCAGAGGAAAGTGCTAGTAAGTCTCTGGCTTAGGGAGAATTTAGTCCTAACTGTGAAAAGAAATGCAAACAAAAATGAAAATTAATACCTGAAACTGTCATGTAGTACAAAACTATCAGAACAATTCTAAACCCATCAGATTCTACATTCATGTGAACTATTTCAAGCAGTGTGGATAGTTTTCCCTTGACTACGTTCTTGGTTTCAGTTAGTAAGATTGGTGTCCCAGTTAGGAGGCAGGGAGAGGTAAACAGAGAGACCTTTGAAGTAAATTACTCCCCTGATTTATTTCTGTCTCACCTCTGCAGGTGGTAACATTGCTTCTATTTTTCATCATGATGTTTGAAACATTAAAGTCTTAAAGTGGGCATTTAGTTCCCTATTTCAAAATGTTTACTCACAGAGGACTGGGGATTCATATTTGCTGCTTGAACAAGCTAGCATTCTATTACAAAGTTCAAAAAGGGAGGGGGAGAAAATTCCCCACTCTTCTTGGTGCAACTCTTAGGTGAAGCGTCCTAACAACCATGCCTAATGAAAGTACTTTATATTTGACACAGGAAGAGTGGGCTGCCCAGGTCCAAAGGTGTTTTCAGATGTGTCGTTCCAGGCTTGCTGCTCTGAAGCTGTGAAAACCATGGCAGCTGCAGATTATACCAGGTCTCTTGAGGTTCAAGGACTTATGCAGAGCAGGCATTCAAAGCCTACAAATCTGTGCTTTAATTCTTGACTTGACCTAGAGCTACATACTCTGGAAATATTATGGTTACAGCTTTTGGGGTTGACCTGAGCAGACCAACACTGAGGTTGATCTAAGCAGTCCCCACACAGTAGGACTGTTGCAAGGGTTAGAGATGGCAAAATTTCCAGAGCTTGAAGCTCTAATGAAGCCTTACGGGGCTTCCAGGTGCCCTCCTGCAATGTCAGATGTGAAAATCATGGGGACCTCTGCTTAACCCCCAGCCAAACCCTGCAGCAGGGAGTATGAAAACTGTGCTTAAGGAAGGATGACCTCCAACTTGGGCCTAGAGTCTGTTGAGATGCTCCCAGTCTGCAGTGGAGGGGCATTTTTTTCATACGGATGAAGTTCATCTTTGAATTTTGCTTCAGGGCCAAGCAAAGAAAGAGATAGCTCAGGGATCACTAGAAGCACAGACCACCTGTCCCAAAACTGAAAGCTATGATAACTTTCTGCAGAATGACACTGAACAGGACCAAAGGCCATTATTGTTCCTTTCATGCTGCTGATTCCTAGGAATGTTTCCCAGTTAATCGGGGAAATGTTATGTTTCAGTACTTTCAAAATACAATTTTTTTTAATATCTCAAATCTTCATTTTAATCCAATTTGGAGCAAAACCTTAAAAGACATATTTTTGCTAATTGCACTTTCTTTACTTTGGCTAGCTCTATTAGTTGTAGCAAATGATCCATAGCACTGCAGTATACCCAGGTAGATACCATATGCCATCTAAACGGAACCACCCTGGTGTGCCTCTGTTATTTCAAGTTTATAAACAATGTGTTCTTACAGACTTTTAACAGGTATAGGTGATCTTTAACAAAAGCTTTGTGAAATGTGATCATAAATATAAAATGCTGAGCAGAGAGAATAACTATTTTCAGAATGCAATGTAATGCAAACTTTGAAAGACAGGCACAGACATTGTATAAGCAATGTCTCTAAACAAAAACTTAAGAGAAGTTGTTATGCAAGTAAGGAGAGAATAATGATTAGCAGTTAGGCCCATTATAAATATTAGTCCTATTCATCCAATGTAATATATTCTTAGCAGTGCCTTCTCCCTTGTACAACATAGGCTGATGTTTATTGCATTAAAATGGTGAAGATACTTCATCAGATCACAAATAAACATGAATGATTGTCTGAGTGCCCATATGGCAAAGTTATTTAACTCATCAGCAAAGTGCAGCAAAAGTCAACAACAAAGTCAGTTACTACAGGCTTCCGAGGGTTTTCTTATGTGTCTGCTGGTGCAGGCTAAGTGTATGCTTTCAAAAAGACCTCACTACAAACAATAAACTATTTTAAAAAAGGCTTACTGCCTTCAATGTTTCCACCAGAGTGATAAATTTTCATCGTGCATACTATAATCTAGTTCAATAAAAAGCTCAGCATTTCTGTGTCCAATCAGGTAACGTAGCATTGTGTTGTGACTTGGTTTAAATACTTGCATTAAAAAGTTGCTGTCCCTTTGGAACAAAGTTTGTTAAAAACCAAAAAAAATACATATATAGCCTTATGTTTTTGTGCTACAATTTTGTATATGAATCATATTAAGCAGAGAGTAAAACTGAATTATGTGGGACCCAAGTACAAAGGTTCAGATCAGATTTTTCTTAAACATTGCATTTGTGTTTATGTTCATGGTTATACAGTATTTTAGTAAAATGAAATGACTGAGATATGACATATTCAAAGCAAAGGTCAGATAATTAATTCACACACGAGACTATTTTCTCTTGCAGGTTTCTAAAATTCTTCTGAGTTTGGTATGTCTTTCTAATTCAGCATAATTTGTACATTTGTGAAAGGGTATTCATTTTTTCTGAATTCTTGTATTCTGTCATATAGATTATTTTCTAGACTATGTGCACTCTGTGGTGTCTATTTTAGCCATTGGTGTCTACCTTCGTAGTCTATGGACTGATTCTTCTTTGTGATATGTATGTTTCAGTGTGCAGGTGACAGCTTTTGAAATTTTGGATATTTTTATTAAAAATTATGTCTTTATTAAAGTTTTGGTCATACAGTCAATTGAAGAAACCTCCTAAGGATCAGGAAAGAAGTAGCAGAAAACTGACATGCTTAAATTCAAAAAGTCTGTGGCTGGTAAATGAATAGAATATGTCAAGGAACAATGGGTCCAACAGTTAGCTCTCTGCTTCAATAGAGAGCATCTCCTTGAGGCCCTTTATTTAAACAGGAGGGCAATTTGATCTTTAGGTAACCAACAAACTACAGCCATAAATCCAAGTCCAAACAGAAATCTGCTTGTCACAATGGATGATTAGGGCCATCATGAACAGGACCTCAAAGCACAGTGGTATTAGGCGTGATACATAAATAATAAGGTGATATATAGTAGCCAGAATTCTTAGATAAGTTTTTACTAGGAAAAAAGATGCTTCAAGTGATGTGCCTGTAAAAAGTAGAGAGGTTGTGTCATCTTTGGTGATCTTTTCTTCTCTGAATATTATCACTATAAAGAAATAATTTTATAAGAAATTGTGGGTCATTATAATATTGAGGATCATTCTTAAAGGTGAAATTCTGGATAGTTCTGTGCTCATTACAGTTCCAGTAGCAAAAAGTAAAACAGAACCATTCAAAGAACTAAAGCATGCAAAGGATTCACTGACTTTGACCTTCTTACTTCTGTAGATGAATACTCTCAGTTGTCACTCTCAGCTGGCAGAAAAGCTGCCAGTGTAGTCTGCTCTATGATTAGGAATGCATTTTGCTGTCAGGAGATGGGCAGCTTTCAGCATCTAAACGAGGGCTTGTATCAACAGAGTAAATGCACATTCTCATGTTATTTTGATGGTACTTTTATTTCTTCTGTGGTATTGTATCAGTCTCTTTCCTCCTACTTTAACTAATAGCATCCTGGTAGTGTCTGTACATTTCTGCAATTGTCTATCCATGCTTACTGTTTTCACTGTGGTGAAAATCCTTGCAGAACCCTATTCATAATAACCCACTTGAGCTATTCTTGATAGGTATATCAAGGTCCCCTGTTCTTCTACTGCATTTTTGCTCTTTTATTACCTTGGATGAGATGCATATAAAAATTTCAAAGGCATTTCTTTGCCTTGTATTAAAACTCAACGAAATAATTCCCTTCTGGTCCATTGACCATGTTACTATGAGTGGACACGGTGCCACCAAAGAAAATTGAAACCTTTTTCTCTAATGCTTCGACTTTAAACTTTTTCTGTCTAGAAAGGTGCTGTCATTCTTTCAGCTAACTGTTCACCAACCATTAGTTTTTCTAATACATTAGACATAATTTTGGGAAGGCTTGGATTCCTTCTTCCTCTTGTTGCTGCATATTCATTTGGTAATTTTCTCTATGGAAATAATGATCTAAATGGACTTCAGTTAAAACCTGGCTTACTTTTAACCTGCGGTGTATGAGTAGAATTATTTTCTAGCACTGTAGCTGTGTTTTCTTCTCCTTCATTTTCTCCACCCATTTATTTGATTTTGCTCTACTTCTACTATGTATGATTTTCAGGAGAAAACACTTATTTACAAGTGCAAAAAAAATTTTCCAGGAGCTGAGGAGAAAAAGAAACTTTCTCACAAGACCTTTTTTTTTTTGTTTATTTGTTGTCTGGCTTGTTTTGAAATTTTACAGCCTGAAAGGAGGCAAATATATAAGCAGTAACATTTGGTAAAACACAGGGTATGATGCTAAACCTTCCTTGCTTGCAGCAACTTAAATCCAATGCAAAGGAAGATATTTTAGTTAAGGAGTACCTGTTTAAAGATAACCCACAATTTAATGCGGTTTTTTTTGTTATTTGACTGGATCACTGTAACATTTAAGTTGCCAAAATTATCTGACAGTTTGGTACTTTGTAGTACTTACCTTTTCAGCATTTTCTTCTTTTTTTGGCTATGTAGATTACTCAGATGGAAATCTCTACATTGCTTAGTCTTAAATTTGTAGTGATACCACTGTTAGTTTCTTCATTTAATTTGTTACGTGCATCCTATAAAATCTGAACTGGGAGTTTGAAGTATCTGTCTTCCTAGCCTGCTTTCTCAGCTCTTGAAAGCCAACAGCAGTTAGGTTTCCAGGGATTAAGAAGGTAATTTAGATCTGCCCTCATCTGGTTCTGTTCTGTTGCAAGCTACATGATCATGGGCAAACAAACTGGACACTTAGTGATGTTTCTCATCTCCAATGGGTACAGATCTATAAAAGATGCTTTGAGACTGTAGGATGGCAAAAGTAGAAGGTGCATAGAGGATATGAGGTTCCATTTTTTTTAAACCCCAAACAAACAAACAGAACAAAAAGGATCCCAAAATTATCAGAGCTTTGCAATGCATCTGCAGTCAACAAGAAATAGTTAATACACTTCCTGACTCCTGACATAAAGAACTTTAAACTTATCTTAAGACAATGACATATCCAGCTTTTTTTCCCCTCTAACACTTTAGTTTTATAATACAGCCTGGTTGAAAATCAGGAAACTGCAGAATTTAGGAAGAAAAGAAAACAATGCTTGGTAATTATTTGGATTAATGTTTATCTTACAGGCATGACTTGTCTTGTGTACAGGATTTTTTAAAAAAGCAGAAGTCACAACATATACTGATCATCCATGCAATTAAAGAGCATTCTGTGCCATGAGATAGACTTTCCTTTGTGATATTTTTGTATAGCTGGAGTTAATGCTGAATATAATCTACATCCAATCAATGGTATTGTGCATCATCAGATGAAAAACATATTCAACATAACTGCTGTTAGTTCCTGTTTAAAGCCCTAATCAGAATCTATGCCAACATGTAATCACATTGCAGAATAAATTGTTATATTATAAAGTATGTGGAATAGATACTAAGACATGCTAAAAGCCTCTTTCCATCTCCAGACAGAATTACTGAGAGGTTTCCTTGGAAATGCCTCAAACCACATGACTAAGTGACTGTAACAGCTAGTACAGTAAAGAATGAAGGGTAAGAATCTGTCCAGCGTAGAAGTCGATAAATATAAAGAGGGAGAAGGTGACCAGGAGATTGGTATAATGTGATTCTGTGTAATTTTCCTCTGTGCACAGGCCACCATAAAGTTTGGGTATCACTGGTATCACTATGAATTTAAGAAAGATTGAGTAATGCAGAAATTTCCAGCTGAGTTCTCTGCAAGTACATATGGCATGACTATAAAATCATTTTCAGTGAAGTCAATGATTATTTGGGCCTTTATGCACCTCCTTGATTGTAAATGGTTTACAGATACCCTTTTGATGCATCATCCTCTTCCTTTGTCCTTGTTCTGCACAGATATTTGCTGATAATGTTGCCAGTTTTGTATCAGGTAGCCAAACTTGGCAGAGTGTGGAGCTCCCAGTCTCTCTCCCCTTTGCTCCCTGCTGGATACTGCTAGGTAGAACTAATATGTGGTAATTCTTTGGCAATTTTCTTCTTATGGTTGCTGGTATGGGATTACCAGAGCCATGGTGCTCAGTAAGCAGTGGAGTGCGTCTCTGCTGGATTGCCTCACCTCAGACCTGGGTCTCTGGAGCTAGGTAACACTTTCAGGCATATAATTCCTCCCCAGTGTCTACTCTGTCCAAGAGGCTGAAGAGCCTTAAGGCCAGCACTGCTGGTGACCTGGTAAGGCATAACACGTCTTACGACTGTTACCATCTACTGCTCAGTGTTTTTTTTTTTACTCGTCTACTCTAGTCCTTTCCTATTGTGTTCTGGTTGGCTCAGCTCTTCAAAATAGGAGATGTATGGCTCTCTCTTGCTTTTCCCAGAAAGTCTCTGCACTGCTTTAGAGAGAGCTATCAAGCATGTCCACTGACTGTCACTCTGCTGTGTCTGCTGGAGCCTCTGGACCCATCTAATTAAGATGCTGTGCTTTGCTCTCGGTGTGTGTGCACACAGAGCACTCAACACAAAAGAAATCTGTCTCCCCTTCACTGCTTCTCTCCTGTTTGGACAAAATGAAAATTAGATGCTACAGTATAAACATGAGGGTTACAAAAGTGTTTCTAGTTTCTTTGAATGCTGTTACTATAGAATATATAGGCCAGTAACAGAATTATGATTTAAACATTCTTCCCCCCGTGAATCTCCTATTACACAGTTTTTAATAAAATAATTTTCAGCTGCTCCCAATCAGTTGTGTCAGCAGATTTAGTTCATCTTTGAGGCTCAGCAGGGATGACAGTCTATTTGTTATTAGAGTAATAAATAAACAAGGAACTTGTCAGAGGCAAAACTGGTATGTGTGCCTTTGTAAGATAAATGCTGCCTTTGAATAGACAAATATTTATGGTCTTACAGACCAAAATTGTTATCCTAGCTAAAGGCCTTGTATTCCAAAATTAAAGAAAAAAATTTTATGATTTCTGGATCTTTCCAGCAAAGGCAAAGATAGCTCTACCTGATGAAAATGTATCAATAGATTTCATGATAATGAGCAGGCCGTACTGGTAAAGCTATAGCTCTGTAACCCTGTATCTTTCTACAAAGAAATTTGTTGGGTATTTATTTCATCATGCTGTTGGTATATCAAATACTAACACTTTTTATCATCACCTCCAATTTCATGTCCCTAAGACCAAACTGCTTACGTTCCCTGAAGCTTGTGGTGAGAGGTTTTCTGTAATGCTTCAGAGGAATTAGGAGAAAGGATTTACTGAAAATCAATGTGATTCCTGATTCAAGTGCTGGAGAGTCTTTGAAAATCTTCAGAGCAGAATGCAAAAGGCTGGTTTATTTATTTCAGCCTCGCCAATATGATGTTGTATATTTGGGGAATAACTGTTTTCTGTACAGAACCATAAAGAAATTTTAAAGTTTATTATACAGCAAGTGATCTCCTATATGACTATTCTTCCATGGTGGTAAACCAGTGACTGCAGCAACAGACAGAAGGAAGTATAGAGTTGAAGGGTCAAAACAAGATTGGCAAGGCTCTTAAGAATGGAAAGATGCGAAGCGTGAAAGAAAAGGGATGCCAGCTGTTACCAACTTTTAGGAGTTAAAAGTTCCTGTGTTTCATTAAAAATCAGAGAGGAAATAAAAGATTCATCAAAGTGAAGTGAAAATTCTCCTGCTCTTGAAAGAATTCCCAGCAGTTCTCAGAAAATCCCAAGAGGACCTAACACCTCTTGGGCTAGTCATTATTGTACACTTAATTTAGTCTTATACAGAACATGTTATGCACAGAATGCTCCTCATGGTGTTCAGATCCATCAGTGTGTTTATTTGCTTGAGGAAAATGCAACAATTGTGGGCAGAGACATAGAATTTTGGACAGTAGCAGTGTGAAGGGTAGCTGCAGCTCCCAATTCCTTGATACAAACGCTGGGGTTGTTGGACGCAGGAGTCTAAATGATAAATAGTCATGAATAGGACTGTATTTGGCATGAGGTATATTAGACAGGAGATACTGAAGAAGGAAGTGATACTAGTATTACCTCTCTTTATGCTTTGATATAAAAAATCTAACTCTAGCCAGCAAGTTTCTTTAGAAAATTGTGATTCTCTTAACTAATGCTGCCTCTTATGATCTTCATACTATAATTACATTTTTAAAAAAGGGTTCAGAGGGAAATCACAGCTGGGGGTTGACTTTAAGTTACTTTGCAGGCTGAATCAAATCTCATTTAGAAGCAGATCAGACTTACAGGGGACTACCTCAGAGTTTCTCTCCAGGCAAAACTTTGATTTGTGTCCTGTGTTGTTACAGTGTGATGACAGCCTATGTGTAAGTCCAGTTCTGATCTCATTTGCCTTAATTTGTCAGTCTTCTGTGACTATTGAATTTATCTTGTTCATACCTATGTGAGTGAAATGGGGATCGTTTCTTTTGCTTTTCACAGGAACTACAATGCAGAACTTACTGCTGTTGCTTTAGTAGTATTTTTATTAGCTGGATCCATCTTTTGGTGCTGTCATTATAACAAGTTTATTATGATCTGCAAGCTAAATAGTCAAAGCAGCAATAAGAAGCAAATTAAAAACCCCGGAGCAGTATGATTTCATTCTTCCTCACTGTGATCTAACTGTAATGTAAAGCTTGTTTTTTTTCAAGGGGAAATAAAATTTGCTCTTCCGTCACCTTGTTTCTCTTTTAAGAGACTACCTCATTGCCCAATTCACCAAAAATAATTTCCTAAGCCCATTCTTTGTGCTATATCATGATGTACACACAATTTGTTGAGATCATTTTTTCTGACTGTCATCCAGCAAGCCACACTACAACTGTGCTTGTGCCCCACATGGGACACAGAGAAGCAAGATTAACCACCATCTAATTTCTACTTTTGTCATAAATGTTGCCTGTAACACATGGCAGACAGAGTGTGCTCTCTGAGGAGTTCGACACAGCCACTGTCTGGCAGTCTGGGTGGTAGAGAATTTATTATTTATCATACTCAATGGGATGAGGCGGGCACTGAAGCTGCTTATTGGAGCAGCTGTGAACCCCCAATCTCCTTAATTTTCAAAACAGGTAATTAACTGGAAAGTCATTTATAATAACTACTGACATCTTGAGAAATCACAGAATGGGTTGTTAAGTTTGCAGCTTTGTTGTACTGATATTTTTGTTGACAGTTCAGTCCTGAAGTTTGTCAGGAAATTGACTTTTTTTTATACTGAAGGTGAAAAATATCTTAACATTTCTGACATGTCAGTATTAGCCTTGGACTCAAGAAGAAATGGTTGGGAGCTGGGTGATTTGGAGGACAGAGTAATAGGATGTTTTTGTCTGTGCTTGTTTTTTTAACCACTGTGTAAAAGGAAGAGACCAGAATCTGAACAGCTAGCACCTCACAGAGTAAGCATTTTGCCACTTACTGTATCTGGATGCTCAACTGATTCATAAGATAACAATATGCTTCTATGTAAAGGGTGACACATTGTCAAGGGCAGCATACCAGTGAGCATAAGACTACTGCAAACAAAAATCTAGTCTGCTTCATCTAGTTTAAGTAAAGAGCCAAGGTCCAGGAACTATAAAGAATGAATTGGTTCTAACAGGGCTGTCATTCCAAATAAGCAATCAGATATTTAAAGTGGTAATGTGGTGAATCATGTTATGAGTTCATGTATCAAAACTGACTAGTAAATGGAGTCAGTTGTGACATCTAGGTGCAGTGATAAGGGTCTGGCAAATGCATTAGACAGATGAGATGCATCAGATTGGTGTCCTTACTTTATACTCTGCTTGCATATGATAAAACCTTCCATCTTCAAATGACTCTTAGTGGGTATTAGGCTGAATTTTCTGTTCTTCTCAGGAAGGTTGTTCAGGGTGAAAGACATCTGATTTAAGGAAATGTTCTTGTTGAACGTTTCTGAGGTGTGAAGTGTCTTTATTATAAAAGACAGAGAGGTGTGGAAGCCTCATCCCTAGAAATTTTTAAGGCCAGGCTGGATGGGGCTCTGGGCAACCTAATCTAGTGGAAGGTGTCCCTGCTAGGCAGGGGGTTTGAAACTAGATGATCTTTAAGGTCCCTTCCAACTCTGAAAATTCTATGATTCTGTGAAGTCTGATTCTTTTGGGCAGAGAGCAAAATACATAAGAAACCTGGTCTTTGCTAACTGAATATGATTTGTCAAAATATGCTTGATACTAATATACTAACCCCTGAATATGTGGTAGTAAACAGTGTTATAAACTTAGCAGTATTGTAGGGGAGTTTGAGTTTACCTCAGAAAACAGCTGTCTGTGGCTCTTAGACAATGAGAGAAGTTCTTTGTGACCTCACAAATTACAGATTTATGGTCCTTGTAGTAACAACAGCTTGTTGGCAAGACTGCTAATGGAAATTATGGGGCAAGACTTTGCAAGATTTTCAAAAGAACTCACCAATGAAAAATTCTGTATCCACTGAAATGTGTCCTTTAGTAGAAGCAGGATTAAGCAAAGGTGCTTTGAAAAACTCATCCAGTTGCATAGGACATACATACAAAGCATGCATGTTGAGGTGATGTCTTTTAAGCAGTATTCCCCAAATGTTATTTTTTGTCTTAATTTAAAAATCATTCAAGGTTGAAAAAGAGAACTGGAAATAGTGAGAAAGGGAAAAGAATAACATACTTTGTTTGAAAAGTCTCTCTGAAATCTTTGAGGCAGATTCTCTTGTCAACTCATTTCTCGTCTTGAACTCATTTCATAAGGGTTGTGAACGTGGAATAGACAACAGAATTCAACTCTGAGATTTTATTTACTGAATTTAATTTTGTTTCTGTGTTTTTACATTTGCCTAATTTAATTGGATTTTGTCTATTGTAGTGGGAAGCACATCTTCCTTCTTTGCTGAACATAAAATCATCTTTCATTGGTGATTTGGGTTTGTTTGGATCTATATAAGCTTTTCCTCTAAATGAGTTTGTTCTTTCTAAAACAAATATCAGTCTCATATTTTGGAGGTGCAGAAAATTTGTAATCTTGTTTCTTCGTTTTCCTTATTATGTTGTGTTAATTTATGTATACATTAACATGTATTTGCATGATTTATTCATTTAAAGCTCTACATGTTTATTTGAAAGGAAGCTCAAAGAGCTTTATCACAAAAATGCTAAATTCAGTACCATTGACAGAGTGTGTGTTTTTGGACTTTAGCCACAAGAATAAAAAGTGGGTCTACCATTTCCTTTGATTAAAAAAACATTCTGAAGAAAGATTTTATATAATTTTAGTGAGTGAGGGTGAAACTCTGCAAGCAATATGAGGATTAGGGAGAAAATGTTTAGTTGAAAGGCCCTGCTGCATAAGACAACGTATGGAGTATTTCCTTCTGGTTCTTCTCTGTCAGTCTTAGATGAGACAACAGTAGATCAAGGTAGAGTTAATGACTGTAATATGTCAGCAACCACTAACTGCTGTAAAAAGGAATTCACAAAAGCCATCTGCAGCAAACCAGGAAAATACATTTTTTTCTCTCAAAAATTGATTAAAAAAAATGAAGATGTCTTCATTTTCATCAGCAAAATGGAAACCTAACATTTGTAATGCTCAAACCCCAGAAATTCCTTTGCATTAACTGTAACAATGAAATCCATTTTGTTGAAAATAAGTAAACATTCAGAAATTTTTCAGATGACTTTGGTCCTTCAACTTTGAGCTAACTTGCTCAAAGTTAGACCAGAGCTAAGCCAAAGCAAAGAATTAACTCTTAACTCGAACCGCTCCTTGTATCCAGTCTTTACTGCACATCAGAGTTCTGAGCTTGATCCCATGGTCAAATATTTCAAGGTGCAGCATTTGCTACCATCAAGAGAGAAAGCAGTCCTGAGGTCTCAAATTTGCCACCTTGTAACAGGAAGAGTACAATCTAAGAAGCTTGTATTTGTAGAATAAAAAAGCCGTAAGTCCATTTCAGTATCATACAGCTCTGTCTTGCATTTTCTGTTATGAATATTGACATTCCTGAAGTTAAAATCAAAATCAGAGAGACAATGGTGCATCCTGCTTATTCTTTTGTTTATGTAGCTCCTGCTGCTTTAATAGCTGGGCCTTTTAAATTATCTTTTGCCAGAAAAGATGAAATTACCACTTCAGCCTCTTGTTCCAAATACTTGAAAATCATGAAACTCAACTGAAAAATAAAAATTATATAGAGAAGCTGAGTGGAAAATTGAAAAATCTGTAGCAGTTCATGGTGCTGTGTAAAATAATTGGTATTAATTGCTGTTTGGAGCAGGAAATAAATGATTTTCAGTTGATGTTACATAGGAAATAACTTAATGACAATTGCTATTAAATGGGTACAATTGTAAAAAAGTAGTCAATGAAAAGTATTGAGCATGGAAAATTTTTCTATTAAGGGAAATTTTTCGTTAAGTGCCTTGGTATTCAGCATATGAACCATTTATCCACAGTCATCTCACATTTTCTGATAGGTCATCTCAACCTGATTAAAGAGCACTGTTAGAGCACTCCTGCACTTTAGAATTGTATTAATGTGCTCTCACTGAGTCAGTCCCTCAGGCACTCAGTTAATTGTAGCTAGAGCCCACTTTAAAGCCTCACCTACTGTCCACACTGTAAATCTTCCCAGCTGCACTAAAGAACCTGCCTTAGCTCCAGCTCCAGGTCTTGCTGGAGGAGAGGTGGGGAACAACTTGACCTCGTTTGTTGTGGTACTGTGAGACTAAGTTCTTTGGAACGGCTGGCCTGAGATGGTGGAGCTACAGGGCTTGGCTTCTAGCACACATTCTCCAGCTCTTCCTCCACGCTAGCTTCTGGCTTGCTCTGTTGCCTACAGAGTGGGAAGTAGACGTTCAGAGTTTTTGCCTTGTGCTCAGTGGGCTCTCCATGCTGTGTTTCAATTGTCAGTGGAAATGAAGCCCACTAAGTCTGGTCAGGATTCCTAAACTAAAAATGCCCTCTCGTTTCAGTTTTGAGATTCTTTGCTCATAATTGTTCCCTGAGATACCATAATTATTATTCACTGCAAAGTTAGTACAGGTCTTTGCTGGGAAGAAAAAGCATTTAAAAGCTTTACAGTTTTTCTCTCCAAGCCACAGTGTTTCTCTGACCACCTATTATTCCAGGGAAGCGTCAGATGAGAGGTTTTCAAATCCCCAGGCTTGCAGAAGCCAGCAGAACCAGACAGCGTCAGCTGCATGGGGCTATCTACTTTAGAGACGTTTCCCTGACAGGTGACTCCCAGTGTTTACTGCAGAGCTGTGCTTCAGTACAGTCCTTACTGCATCTGGTGAAATAGAGAGTGGGCAAGAAATTTATCAAGGGGGTATTAGACTGACTACAGATAATGCATATACAAAGGATACCGCAACAACTATGGGGCTGCAGTGTAGAACAATGTTTCTGGTGCCCTTTTGCTTGAGAAAGGAAAACCTGGTTCTACGGCTAGCTGAGGATCCCTTCCTCTTCCAATTCAGTTTTCTCTGCTTTATGTTGAGGTCAGGATTCAGTCCTGAATAATTTTGAACAGGAAAAGAGTGGTTTTTGCTCAAGCAATCCAATTTTAAGCTGCTCAGTCTGCAGTTCTTTTCACACATACCCACTCTTCACATGCTCTTGATGATCTGCAAATAAACAAACAAAAAATCAACAGCCACCAGTTGTGAGTTGGCCAGCCCACTCTGTTGGATTGCACTGGAATTGTGTAGGCACAGGGATATTAAAAGCACTGTGTTGAAAAGGTTTTGTGTATAAGGCTGAACCTAGTACAGAAAACGTATGTGATTGTTATTGCACAGAACTGGATTACACAGTTATCTTAGACAGAAATAACAGAGCCTTTTAAAAATGCATGTCAGTCTCATTTACTTTATTCTATGAATCAGAGAGATCCAAGGCCAAATAATCAAAATTGGAAGGAAATACCTGAGGCTTTTGATGAGCACCAGACAGCTGAAAGTCCTGTCACAACACAGAACTCCTTATGGCATCAGAGACAAAACAGAGACCTATAATCTGAAGGTTTAAAATTCAAGCCACTAATTAGAGGCCAGATCTCAATTCCTTATGCGATCTTGGCTCATTCTTGTTGTCTTTGGAAATTGTGAATTCTGCTTACAGTGATGCTGTATAAAGCAAGAGCTCCAGCACAGACGATGTAGAGAGAAGAATTCAGATTACATTTGGACTGGGATCAGAATTCAAACTTTGTGAAGCTGAGGTATGTAAGGGTCCAGTGGCATGGTTTTTAGTCTTCTCATCAAACTGTAGTATGTCATTATAGGCCGCAAAGGCCTTTAATACGCCACATCAAACTAGTATTGTTGGATTGTAGCTTTTCTGGATATCCATCCACATCAATGTGTACATTAATGATGTAGAAAACATGAAAGGTAAGTTCTAGAATGTGCTTAACAGCCATATTTTGAAAGGTGTTAGTATGTTAGTAGCTGCCTAAACTGAATTACAGTGATGCCTGGCCACTTGCTTCTGACTGATTTCCACTGAGCTTTTTGAATTTCATTAAGCATTAGCTGAACTGAACAAGTTGCTAGGGAACTTTAAAAAACTGACCATGCTTGAGATGGGAGGGCAAGTTTTATCTATCTGCATTGGGTATGAATTTGTTAAGGGAGTGATTGAGATTTCCTGAGAGATAACTGCATGGTTTTTCTTGCAATACCAGAGTTGCCTTCAGTGCAAGCGAGGGTGAAGAAGGGAACAGCACAGTTTAGTGAGTGAGTCTTTACTGTTTGGGTCACATATAGGCTTTGGTCATGGCCAATCTTGGGATATTGGGTACATACTCTGATGATGAGCAGTGTGTAAGTGTATGTGTATATATCTTTAGGAGCGTGATGAAATTATTAATCTGATAGAAAGTCAATCAAGAAGGCTAGTGCTTGTTACAGTTTGAGCAGGGCAGAAATTCTAAGAAATAAATCCTCTGATAGTGTTGCTTTCCAGCTGCTCCTATCAGGTATATGGTAAAAGGTTCTGATTTTATTGGAAACCATTCAACTATCCCTCAGAACTATTGCCTATTAATTTGAATGTGGCTAAAATAACTAGCAGACTAAAAACGGTGCTTTCTTTTCTATTTAATTTTCTCTGCATTTTCCTGTGGTGCAGCATCACTGTAATTCACATGTGAATGTTAGTTTGAATGGTGTTATTGTTGCAAAAAAGTTTAATAGGAGCCTGAGGGTGTGTAATATTATTGAAATGAAAGTTTTTTGAAACTCATACTTCAGACCTCATTAACTTACACAGTTCTGTGGGGGGTAAGGATCAGTAAATGAACAGCAATTATCTATAATCTGCTGTACATGTGCTGGTGTCTTCCTTAGCCTTGTACCTAGGCCTGTATCTAGATAGGTAACCATTTATCTATTCATACACATGGTACAGACGGTGAATTTATCTTTTGAACACATTAACCCTGTACAAAAATATAAGGTCAAAAGATCACTGCACATGTAAGCTTTGACTTGCATTCCAAGTCAAGTCAGTCAGAACTAAAAGTCTCAAGGCTCAAGAGCTGGGCTGCACGGAAAACCTTAACTCTGCCCTGTAGTGAACCTGCCAGCGTGGCAGCCATATTCTTTGCTCAGGTGCATGCTCCAGGTGTGTGCTGTTGCTACAGATCTTCAGCCAGGAATTTGTTAGTTTAAACCTTTAACAACATTTATCAGTGCCTGTGCAGACCTTAGCCAAGACCTGTCCAAGGAGTCAAGTGGATTGTCAGGCCTGTACTGCACCCTGTGCTGCTGAGACTTCACTGTCAGCAACACTCATATCAGTTAATTTAGAGCTGTTTCAGGATGATGACATATGTCACTCTTCGGCTGCTATCCTAAGTTAGCCTGTTGTGGTAAAATGAACTGTGTTTTAACATCTAGTTTTGAAGGGTTGGTAAAGAGTCAGATTAAACATAACTTGATCAAATTATTTTGGTTCTACTTCTATCTGAAAAAAACTTAAGGCTGAAAGATTTTTCTTCTTATAGATACATATATACATATCTCTCTGCCTTTTCTTATGAGAATTTGAATTATTTCTGCTGAAGCTTTCAAAACCAGTGACCTTTATGCAGAGACAAATCTTAGAAAACAGCAGCTTGAAAGAGGAAAGTTTGAGAAAACTGAGTAGATGGAGATAGGGAGAGAAATAGGAAATTTGGCTGCTCTGATCCAGGAGTAGCTGCTCAATTTAGTTCTGACCTGTGGTGGTCCAGATTCCAGTGGTGTGTATGGTGCAAGAACCTTGTGAATATTATACACAGACACTGAAAGATACCTGTAGAGTGTGACTTTCAACACCAAGAGTGGATATCAAATAGTATCACAAATGTGACAATTCTGTAGCTGTCAGATGGAAAAGTCTGTTGGAGAAATTTTTCCTAATTGTAAGCTTTGTATCATCATTTATTAGATACAATGTTCCTTCAGATTCGCTGTGTTTATATTCTCCTTTTACTGCAATTTTGGTTCTAGCATCTCAAGAGCTATCTGCAGATTTGGCACTATGGCTCCACCACTCTGCTTTACCTCCGCTATGCCTCACCTCTCTTGCTATTCTGTTTTCCCATAAGACTTTGTCCTCTGCTGCCGTTCTGCTTCCTTAACCCAGAATCTCTTCCTCTGGTGTGTTGCTCTTGCTCCCTTGGAATTCATCATCTTCTTGTCCTACAGGACCTCTGCTCCCGTTATTCTACCCTGGAGGCTTCCTTGCCCCCTCCAGCTCCTGGCAGGATTAGGAAGCACTGTCTGCAAGAATGCCTTCCATCTGTAAGTTTCAGCAATGTATGCCCAAGGCAGCTTGGAAGGGATTGGTTTTTATTTTAAAACACTGTTTGGGAGTAATAAAAATTCCCGATTAAGTTTTTAGAATAAAAAATAAGAGTCATTAAATGGATAACCCTAGGGTTTCATTGTTTATCTTTTTTTAGCATGCAGTATTTCACAGTGAAGATGTTATACCTATTCAAACTCCACATCCCCAAGTCACCACTCTCAGAACAGGTGATTCCAACCAGTCCTACAGGCATCTGCAGTGCACGGCACACATCGCTTGCACTGTTCTGCATTGTGTGAGTCCCTGTGAGGGGTGCGAAAGGAAAAAGCAAGACCAATTTCTGAGATCAGACTGGAATGTCTTTTTTTAGCTGATATCCCAGTGGCAATGTTGATAAAAGATATCTCTCTGGTTTTCTTGTGGCACTGGAATTGGGACAATCCATTTAGAAACATGAAGGGTACAAGTGCTGACATGGTTTGGTCACTTGAGTGCATTGATGTTAGCAGTATTACTGTATATACAAGTGGCACTCAATGTGCTAGTATCTATGGATGTCCTCTAGCAACAAATGGAACCAGCACCTCTCTTTTTTTCTTGACCCTTTGCCTACTCCAGGTTTTCTGTTTTTTTCCCTTCCTTTTTTTAAATTTTCTTCCCACTGCTGCTGGAAATTTTAACTAGAAAATTTCATTTCTCCAGACTTGTAGTCAACTGTAGCTCTTTAGATTGCTTTTACTCAGGGCTATGACAACTCTTCACTTTGAATTTTTATTAGAAAAGCTTGAAGTGGGATGGGGAGTTTATACTCCTGATCTAACTCCTTTAAATAAAACTGAGTTCAAAGCCAGGACAGCTGCTAGTAACTGCCACTCAGAGTGCTGGCTGTCAGTCTGATTTTTAAAATGACTGCTTCCCTCTTCCCCACCCACTGTAATAACTTCACATTCAACATTGAACCTCAAAGCTGTGATGTCACCTGGGGGCTGTGTGTACAGCAAGCGCTGACTTAAACATTACTAGGCTTTTGAAACCAAATAATTGAAAAATCAGTTCCTTCTTACTTTTCTGTCAGTGAGACAGCAACACTAGTTCTGAAAAACAGCTGCTGGTGGCCAAATCAGTGCCATGGATGTGAAACTAGGGTCTTCTGGGGTTTTGTGCTGTTACTTCTGATCTGCTTAAAACCAGTGTAATAAATTCAGATCCAATCTGAGTCAACCTGCTGACCAATTGCTGTAGGACGGGCACTGAGCTCTGGGACCAGGAGGAAAAAAAAAAAACCTTACTGGCCTTCGTGTAGGTAGGTATATATGTTCTATTTGCATGCTGATGCACATACATCTCATGTGTAAAAAACTGCCAAGTGTTACAAAGTCCAGGCTTGCTCTCTTGCTGGTGAGCTTAGCAGTGCTCATAGCAGTTTGAATAATCTCCTGGGTATAAAGCTTGCTCAATAGATTTGGCCAGGAATACAAACCTCAGATCAGACTCAAATTTCCCCAGACATGATGATAGAGGGAGGCAATGATTAAAACTAAAACTGGAAGCTTGCTTTGAAGTTTTGGTCTGTAGTAGCCTGTAACGCTCATGACTTTGAGCAGCTGTGAACAGTAAAAAGAACCATTCTTGCAAACTTCCATCTTCACAGGTCAGCCTTTGCCTAGAGGTAATGCAATCACTCTTCTTGTACGTGCAGTGATAAATGAACAGGAGTTTGGTGTTATTTAACCAAGTTTCTCACCCAAATACTTGAAGGGAAAATGAAGTTTTCTTCCTCTGAAATAATGAAAGGGTTAAGTTTTATTTTTTTTTCTTTTGTCTTTGAGTGCCTGCTGTAGCTGGTGCTGCAATTATAAAACCAAATAGTCTCCTTTTGGAGAACTATTAGCATTGGCAATGACATCAAGCACCAATTCATCAGAAGCCATGGTGTCAACTTCAGTATGGTAGCGCAAAACAAACAGAAAGCTGAGATGCTGTTCTTGGGGAGAGGAAAAAACTGCTCTGGGGAAGGCATTACATTATGGGCACCTTTTTCTTTTAACAATAACATTTAATAGCCTTTTAAAGAGCATTTTCCCCATTCCCCCAAGTAATTTCTTGGCAAGCAGTTGAGAGAAAGGAAGAAGTTTTTTCTGAGGGCTTTTATATGATACTAAATAAATCTAGCAGCCTTCTGAACAATAAACCCCTCCCCTGTGCTTCCCAGACTGTCTCTTACCACCAGCCCTAGAGTGGCCTGATGGTGTCTGACTGGTAAGTGCTGGGAGCATTATCAAACCACACTGAGGGCTATGCTCTCCAGCAGATGCCATATGGAACTGGCATCAAATTATTATTATTATTATTTATTAATTATGCACCTGACTAATGTGCAGGGCAATTTAAAGCTGTTAGAATGCACGTTACAAATGGAAAACAAGAGGCTTTTTCTTGAAGAATGTGTCTATTCCCTAGGGATAGACACCTTCTTCTAAATGGAGAAGTTTTGCCTAAGTCAAGACAGAAGATGATGGAATCCTGGTCAACTTAACAGTGTGTGTCTGCTGGTCCCTTCTTTCTACACTGACTTTTCAAGCCCTGATGTCATATATGGCATGTGGTCAAGGGTTGGAGACTGCTGAGTTTGCCCTGCTCCTTTACAAATCATGCCCCACATGCACAAGGGACCCTCACTGGCTTTTCTTTCTGAATTCCCTTGGTGTTCACAGGGAAGCAGGCAGAATTTGCCCCTTAATATGGAATCTGGTTCTACAGCCGAAAGGAGTTGGTAGATGCTGGAGCTGTGGATCAACATTGTACATATGAAACTGTTTTTTAGGAGCATGCCCAACAAAAGAGGAAATATGAGCAGCTGATTACAGAGAGACTGAGAAGTGACAGAGAGAGAGAAGGTCTTTTCTTGCAACCAGCCTTAGCACTAAACTTTTAGGGATCAAGGGCTAACATGTAGGTCCTTTTTTCTTCCTCTACTATTTTGTGGCTTATATTGATAAATAATTTAGGATCTTTCATGGTGTGGAGGTTAACATTGTTTGCCCCTAAAGTCAGCTTTCCCTGCAAGCTGGGAGTACTCGTGTGAGCTAGGAATAAGTAATGCTTAATAAGAGAGCTGAGATGAGGAGCAAGACACGCCAGGAAGAAACCAGATGGGACAACAAGCAACTGTAAAAATGTGGAACCTCTTCTGCCCCCTTTTGCTCATTTTATTCCTGAAAATTTTTGCTCTGCTGTTTCTTTTTCCACCCTGAGCCCTTATGTGAGCAAGAGTGCCACTGCTGAAGGATTTGAAAAGATCTAGGAGTGACTGGTGTGTGGCAGAAAAGCCAATACAGAAGTTTGTGGAGCTGTTAGCAGCAGCTTTGGTAAACGTGAGCAAGGAGTCAGAAAGAAGTAAATCTACTTGTCTGCTCAACATCAGTCTTGGTGAGACAGACAGCTTTACACTGCAGCTAGAATTCCTTGGCCCAGCTTGGACTGTCCCCGGTTTGATTCCTGAAGGCCGTGGGTATTTTTTCTTACTGTTTTGACCTTAACTGTTAACTTGCCTGAGGGACATTTTTGATATTGAACTAAAAAAATAAACAGTACCTAATACTATATTCAGCCTGTGAACTGGACTGAATATTGTGCTGACGATCCAGTTCTTGACATTTGCATGCCACGGAGCTATGTCGTGCAATGTGATATATATTATTCATGCTCTCATGTACTTCATTTTCACTCTGTGTGACAGCACTTATGGATCAAGGTTCAGCACACTTCAGTGGACCTGGAGGCTTTATGGTTCTGATGCCTGGAAGCAAAAAAGGAAAGGGAACATGTGGGATGTGAAGTGTCTTTTTCTCCATGGATTTTCTTCAGATCATGCTGGTTAACCAGGTCTTTGGTCAACATGTAAATAGACAGTATCTTTGGCTCAAGCATGCATCTTAATTCAAAGGATTCAGTTAACGTAGATTAATTCAAGATTCAATTTAAAAAAGACCCTAGTTAAAGCAATGTGGATAGCTGTGTAGACACTTTGATGTTTCTTAAACTAGACTTCTTAGCTGAGTTTAAGACATTTAGGCCAATGTGAAACAAGATGCTTGCCAATTAGTAACAGGGGCTTAGCTCATCCTAGATAAACTGCTTTAAGTAAATCAGAGTAAGCTTGTGGGCAGATAAAGACTAAATAGGTCAGAGACAACTGGTGTTGACTTAATAGATTTGCATTTCCCTCTGAGTTAGTTTAGAGCTCATGCCCTCACACTATATGGTGCCTTTGCTGATAGTGCTGTTTTTCAGAAGAGCTATAAAGCTGAGTTCCTGATCAGCTATAAACCTTTGCAAAATACTCCTTCCTCTTTATGTTGGCCAGCTTCTATTTTGAATAAAATTTGTGTTTGGGATGTCTAAATTTTAAGTCAGTGTATCTGCCTTGTGGCTGTGGCCCTGATCCTGGATGCTGATTAACAAGTTTGTGTCATGAATCAAATGGATATTGAAAGGATGGCTTTGAGCCACTTTTGTGGTGTTCTGCCCCACTCTTGGGATAACATGGTGTTGATTTCTGTGTAACATCTGTCCAGGTGGTTCTAAATTATGCAGGCTGCCAAAAGCCCATTGCAGCTAGAAAGCTCAAACCTTCTCATCCTCCTTAGAAGGCTGAATGTGCTTTAGGAGAGGAGCATATGTAAAGCATGTAGAGGTGCTGGGCTGATTCCATGCCCCTCGACAATCCTCCTGTATGGATGTCTCCTTGTTATCCTGGCCACAAGGTTGCCCCCACTGTTGCTGTAACTGCAGAGCATGCCCAGGGAAGACCTCTGCTGGCGGTCCCTGGGAGCATTGTGTGGCACTGACAGCAACAAGCTTGGGATATTTTTGTGGGGTGAACTGACAGTGAGTGACAGAGATTCAGATCCCATGTTTCTCATTTTATTTTTATATCAAGTAAGTATTTTGCTGTTCTCTGTCAAGCAGACTCTGGAATGACTCTTTCAGTGGCAACAAATATGTCCTCAGCAGCTATTTAATACCTTGTGCTTCAGAAGTACATGTCAATGAAAAGGAGCAGGTGGACCCTCTCTTCCTGCCACAGACAATCTCTTAAAGAGACTCGACCATGGTGTCACACTGCTGCCCAAATATCAACTAATCATTGATAAGGCTTTTGCAAAGCAACAGTATATCATTATCCTTGTTATATAGACAAGAAAATTGAGGCAGAGAGACCTAGGTCATTTGCCTAAATCTGTACATTAAGTGTCAGCCAGGGGCGTGAACTCAAGAGCTGCTGTGAATAGAAGCCCGTGACCTGTCTCTTAGACCGTTTTACTTCTGTTGAAAAGGTTGTTTGACATTTGCATTCAGCCTGCAAAATGTTTTGATTCCTGACAGATTTAAAGCAATATGTAAAGCACATTAGGCTGACATGTACACAGGAGAAATTAAGCCCTTACACCCAGGGCCAAAATGAGCTTGTCTGGGTGGGCAAAATAACACACTGCAAACAATGAAAACAACCCCTTGTTTTTTGGACATTCTGGCTTTTTATGATGCATATATAAGAGTGCCAGGGTCTGTAGGAGGCCAGACATTTAGAAAGATTTGGGCTTATTCCTTTCTCTCATTGTGATCCTTGTGCTGTGCTTCTTTGTAGACTGCCATGAAGATGGAAAGCTACACTCAGTGATCATTTTTAATTAAGAATGGTTGCTGTTATTTAGCATAGTGACATGGACAGTGTATCAAGGGAATTTCTAACTTTGTAAGATAGACAGAATTGATGACAAAAGTCTTTCCTGAAAGCTAATTGTTTCAAGCATATCCAAAATTGTGCTTGCTTTGCCTGTGCAGTTAATCAGAGGGTGGAAGCCATTCAAGCAGGAAACACTGGGGGCAACATGCTGTGCTTCAGGGGTAGATCTGTTAACTCAGATTGGTTTTGCTGAACTTTTGGGCAGGAACTGGAGTACAAGATTTCACTCTATTCAGAAGCAGCTGTCATCAATCAGTACTACAGGGGCAAGGGTCCATTCCTGAGATGTGGGCTCTGCCAGGTTCCTTCCCTGTTTGTCCCAGATTTGTTCTCTGTGGGTCCATAACATACTCCATAAGGCTTTTGAATAGAGGCATCCTGCCTGCCACTTGGATAATGGGGTGCTCTTTTGTGTAAGGCAGCATTTCTGTTCATTTTATACTGATGGTGATTTACAGGGGATTCACTATTGGATATTTTTCATTTCTTTGAGTTCAGACCTGCCAGGGAATGAGCTATCAGGTGTTTGCTGTCTGATTCTGGTGAACCACTTGGCCTGCATAGTGAGATGCTATAGTGTGCTGTGTAATTGTGTTTTTACTGGCTGCATTTCCTTTTCATGTTCTCAGTTCTGACACATTGCTGGGTGTCAGGAGGAGGCTTCTCTGCACTCTGTTCTGTTGCATCCAGTCAACTTTGCAGGCTGTGGTGTGTGCCACTGGAATACCCAAGGTAGTTTTGTACCTGTGAGTGGTCATGGTGCTTTCTATGTGACCATGTGACTAAAGTTATCCTTCAGCGTTACCATCTACAAGTAAAAGTTCAGCTGCATTTTCCATACCGCATCTTGTCACTTACTCCGAACTTTGTCTTTCTTTCTTCTACTTCTCTTCTTTCTTCTGCTGCTTTAAAACATTGGAAGTTATTCCCACCAGTGAGGATGCTGCTGTGCTGGGACACTTTTAGCCTTGTGAGACAAAACCTCTCCATCTTCTTCTATTTATATCTGTTACAATCCTTTTTCGTATGTAAGATTTAAGTTCTCTGTATCTGTTCTGTGTTTCTACCATGGTTAGGAAGAAAGGTTCTGTATTTGTTAATAGAATAAAGGAATAATAGTAACAATTCTTGTAATAATCTGGGCCATGCTAGTAGTCATGTCATAAGATACAACTCAAATTAAGTGCATCTTTTTTTCCCTTCTTATGAGTAGTACTGGAATATTTATAGGAATAAACTATAAGATAAAAAGCATGTCAATGAGGGGTTAAAAATATTGACTTTTGGTACTTATAATAGGAAGGCTTTTCTTAGTTCTGCAGGCAGGCTCATATCAACTTTGAATTCAATTTAGGGATTGGATTTAACATGTGTAACCTACTGGGTTTGAAACTATAAAGGGACTTAAAAATGTACAAGAGATAGGACCTTAGAAGTCTAAAGGATCCTTTATAAGATGAAAAGTATTTTATGTTGTTTGAGAGACAGTAGTCTCTGAATTACACTTCAAAAAGCTTAACATATCTGTAAAATACATTTACAAGGGAAGATAATAATGTACAGTTTTAAATGTAGGCAGTGCATGTTCACCAATAAAGTTTCATCATCTTGAATAATTTAAGTTAGTGTAGATATTTTCATTGAACTTAAAGAGAAATCTGAAAAATGTGGAGACCCCTGCTTAGTGCTGATGACTTTGTAATGCTGTGAATGGTTGTAAATTCTTTGGGGAATCCACTGATGCATTCTTGTATATTTATAAGAAAACTGTGGTATTAAAGTTTCATTTTCTTCTGTTTTAAACCTAAGCAAAACCAGGAGAATAAAAGCCATCGAGGAATGCAGAAGTATTACTAATGTTTCAGAAAATGGAATTATTAACCATAACACAATAATGCTCAGGGCCTGCTAGATGTTGCTTACTGATCAGCTCGCCTTGAAATTATGTTTATTTGCTTAAGTGAGTTTTTGCTTTATATTCTGACAGAACATTTTTTTTTCCTGTGTGTGAACCCAAAATTGCTTAGTCTGTGTCCTTTTCCCTCGGATGCGATACCATAGCAGCAGCAGCAGCAGCACACGCAGTTGCTAGCTAGGTAGCTTATTATTATGGTCACACTCCAGCACACAGCATACTTGTTGGAAGTTTCCAGAAATATTGCACTGCAGTCATTTTCCTTGCCGTTATGCTAATGGAATCAGGAAAATCAATTGTCCTTAAGGAACAGGGGAATGAGATGTGCTGTAAATGCCACAGGATGAGTGATTGGTTGATTGCAGGGATGGTGATTCAAACGCGCCTCATCTCTACATTATCCTGATGAATTTTTATGGCCCTGCCTTTTTTTCTTCTATAGCTGTGGAGGAAGGTTTATGGCTTGCAGCTTTTTAGTTGATTGAATGCAGCTGGCATTGTTGCAGTGCAGAACAAATAGGTACTTTTTCTTTACAGCCTTAAAAGTAGATTGAAGAAATTGCACACCAACATTTTTGCAACAAAAGCATTCTTAAAAATGCAGATATTTTATGAAATTACTTTGCTCTCCTTCTCCACTGTCAGTAATCTTTCTATCAGAATAAAGGACAAAAATTGCTTGAGATTCTGAAGGAACATAGCACCAATTTTTTATTCTTATCACAAAGAAAGCTAACTAAGGAGTTTCATTAGTATTCATTTTAGCCCAATGTAATTTTCTCCTTCCTAGTAACAAAAAAAGAAAAAATGTATGCCTGTAACACCACTGAACCAAAGAAGGTCATCTTAAGTATATCAGCATTTTCTGTAACTCTTTCAGATTATATTCACAAGGTAGTAAAGATAACTGCTTCAGCACAAATTATAATAGTTCTAGTTACAGAATATAGAACACTATATAATATAAAGGGTCTTATTTGATTGAATAAAACAACACCCGTGATCAGCTCTGAGTGCTGATCTGCTGACAGCTGAAACCAAACACATAAGGGCATTCTATTTATGTCCAATTAATTTGCTGATAATTTATTCTTCCATTATACAGTTTCCACATTAAACACAATGTTCACGTTACATAGGGAGCCTTTTTCTGAAGCGTTTTTTTCAGAGTTGGAACGTCAGCTTCTTTTCCCCTTCAAATTAGCAATCTTTAAGGGGCATTAAAAATTGGGGCTAGAGTATTTCCTTACACAGTTATGTAGTTACACCATCATGACTTTGAAAATATTTTTCCATTACATTTTGCATATATTTAATATTTTCAAAAACAAGAGATCAATAATAGCTATGCACTGTGACATCTTTCTGACATAGCCATGCCTGTGCATTTCTAGCCTGATTTATAACAACTTTGTTATTCTTGGGTTGCTCCTAAATGGTGTCTTCCAGCCACATCATTACTTGGTAATAGTTACAGGGATCCATGAGAATTTAAATGTGCTTAAAATGTTATTTCTATCCGTGCCTAGATCTGGTGATGGTATCTGTAGGTAAATTGTGTGCTGTTGGTTTAAATACAGCAGGCCTGATTCACCACTGTGTTTAATCTCGTATCATAAATTGCATCTGTGCCAAGAGGGTACAAAATATCACTGCTGATGTGATTGGGGAATTGTGATTTGACCATGTTATACACTCAGTTTGTACAGGTGTTAATATCAGCATGAGTGCAAGGAAATGAGGAGCACTGAAGGAAATGCCTCTGTATGGAATTTTAAATTAAAACTTCTGGTATTGTAAGGTTTCACTTTCACATGTGCGTCACTGAAACCATAAAATGCCTTTAAGATTTGAATCAAAGTAGTGCTTAACAAAGTACCAATGACCTAAGGAATCATCTATGGATAACAGACTGTAGTACACACCCCAAGTAAATGCAGGCTTAAATAGGATATAAGTAACACGCAGTCCTTGTCCTGTGAATTTCACCTACTGACAGCATCCTTACGAGAAACAGAGGTGTCAGATCACAGGGTTTACCTTAACAGAGGAAATGAAATATGATTTTTTTAGCATTGTGATGACTCTGTTCAGAGATGTCATGGATATTGATGACACTGTGTTTTCGTTTTCGCCGCCAGGTTACTGGAAGCAGTTTTATTTTTACTCTCTTCATCCTGTTACCTCTGTTATCAACACTCCACTACAAAATCTTCACTTGTGTTTTCTTCCCATTTCAGATACACACCCAGATAAAATTATTGTGAATTGCAAATGCCTTTTATTGGAAATTTAGACATCCTGGGTTTATTGTCTGCCAGATAGATTTGCTAGAATTTAATTTTATATACATAACATTGTTCTTTCCAGTTTCCTGGTTTCACAATGAAGCAATTTCCTCAACATAATTTATTGGTAATTCATTAATATGAAATGGTAATGACCTTCCCGGCTTATTTGTTAGTGATGTTTCTTTTTTAGTCTGAAGCACATAAATGTAGTTTCATTAACATATTTATAGTTTAAATTGCAAAAGTTATTTGTCTTCCCTTTGGTCATAATGGATTTGATGTGCTCTGTGTCAACCACATGGAAGCAGAGGAGCAATAGCTGTGTCATGAGGGTTCACCAGAACAGAATCACATCTTCTGAAGTGCATGTGGATTCCAAGGCATCTTACATTGATACCACTTTAAAAATTCCTTATTATCATAGTTACACAGGCACTGAGCCAGAGTCAGCTTTTTCTGACTAATATGAATGCTCTTTCTTGTTTATGTTTTGATCAACCATTTAAGGGGATGCAAGGAAGTAGAATGAACCATTTTGAATGTTAATGAATGAGAGAGAATCACCAGTCATCAGATTACAAAGCCCACACTCATTCTGGTGAGCAGCAACCAGAAGATGTTCCTATAACTGCTTAGGCAGTAGGTAGATATTCCTGATGGAGGGCTCTGCTGGTCCTGTCTCCTCTGGATGTTTGCATTCTCAGTCCATTTATTTACATTAGGGTTGTTTGTGCTGTATTATGTCTGATTGAACCAAAGTCTCTTGGAGAGCAAAGTGCTTTTATTTTGACATTTTCCCATGGAAGTCAGCCATCACCCCTATAAGGAGAATAAGCAAGATTTATGATGGGAATATTGATTTCCTTTATACTCTGTTATAAAACGCATCTAAGCACAAAAAGATAAGCTAGGCCTCTTTGTTTGCTTCTTCTTGCCATCTGATATCAGCACTTGCTGGAAGTGTCTTGGTATTTTAAATCATAATGCAGTGAGGAAGGTAATTTGGGATTGTCTATACATCTTTATATGTGTACTGAAAATCCTTAGAGGGTGAGAGCTTTAGCAACACTGAACAGAACTTCCAGCCTGAAGGAAGGGGGAAATGCCTTTCCAGCAGCCTTGTGGTCTCTCGTCACTCACCTGCATCAGCTCTCTAGTCTGCCCTTAATGTGTTGTCTAGGCCAGGGTAGGTGTCTCCAGTGAAGGTATAGTTGTCTATGCTCCTCTGCTCTGGTGCTGGAAGAATGGCTGGATCTGGGGTTTTGAGAATATGTTTATGCCTCTTTACTTCTGTATCTTCCATGAGGACACAGGAGCAGGGATGAAGCCCTTGGCTGTTGTTAGCAGACCTATATATTAACAAGGATCTGAACACAACACTCAGGCCTCTTTCCCCAGCTGCTTTATGTACATGATTTGTGTGAAGCGTTAGCAATGGTCACACTGAACCTGTGAGCTGTGTCTGGCTCCTTCTAATGTGACTGACAAATATCTTTTTGCAATGGGAACACAATCAGCCAAACAGCCAAAGGTGAGTAAATTAAATCTTTCCAGGATCTGACTCCTGGTAATTCTGTTCCTTCACCTTTTGCTTCATTTATTATGGGTTTAATTTTTTCCAGGGTAAGTTCTCTGAGGTAGGAACAACATCGACACAAAGCCAAATAATGATGTTAATAATACAGTGACTTTTTGCCATTTGCCAATTTGCAAAAAACTTACTGAGCACATCTAAGATAGCTGGCACTAATAATGCACAAATCCCACGCTTTCTCCTCCTTTCTTTGGATCTCTCCTTATTACACATAAGGCTTGACTTTAAAAAAAGAATGAGTAATTTTTTTCTTGAAACGGAAAATCTTTCTACTATGAATTTAACCTGAAAATAGAACCTAGCTCAAAAACCAAAAGCAAATGCAGGGTTGATTCAACCGTGCCAGTATCCCAGACTGCTATGTGCCTTACTATTCTCTGTTTTGTCGGTGGTTTCCAGTAAGGAAATGTCAGTTAACCTTGAAGCAAATTAATTTGGGAACCTAAGTATGTCCTTTTGTGTCTTTCTTTAGTTAACGTGTACTATGAATAGAAAAATACCAAGTAGGGAGAATCTGAATACTATAACGCAATCCCACTAGAGGGTGCAACAGAGTAAATTATTTCTTGCATGAAAACGTGTTAAACTTGCTGAGAATCAGAATTATTCCTTGTAACTGAGCCAGCTCCAAGCATGTCTGAAGCTCAAAATGTGAAGCATTGTCTGCCTGCTACTCCTCGGTCATCAAGGCTAAGACATCAAGGCAATTCTTTTAGTAACTAGGCACTACCTGATGTAGAGAGCTTTATTCTGAATTGCTCACTTACAGCCTTTCCAGAGAAGTCTATGTTCTGTGCAACAAGGGGAAGGCAGAATTATTCATGTTTGCTTTGGAAGTAGATATGTATACTGATACATACATTTTCCTGAAGAAGACAAGGCTCTTCTAGTCTTTTTTAATTTGGAGATGCTACGACTGCCAGACAGATCAAGTGAGAGAAATTTGATGTTTCAGTTTCTTCCTGTTCTGTTTTTATCATGCTTAATTTCCATGCTATGCTTTGATGCTGTGCACCCATTTTGTAGCTGTTAACATGGATTTCACATATAGTGTACGTTCCAACAGAGAAAGAAAGGCTTATTGGTATCCTATGGGAAAAAAATAAAAGAAGAAAAATTCCAAACACAATTATGCAGTGGCATTCTATTTTAATGAAAGTTACAGATGGATACAGCTTCTGCTCTCCAATAACAGCTGATGTGCAGCCAAGGTGTATACTGTACAAACATGCTAAAAATGCTGAAACATTTCTGTAAAAAATAGGTTTTTTTCTTGCAACAGTTATCTGTAAGGTAAATTTTTCTGTTCTTCCTTTCATTGCTGTTTGGTGCTTAGAGAAAGTCAGTCTCATAACTATGTCAGGGTTCATGTACAATTCTGCCAATATTTGCTGTACATTTGTTGAACAGAGCTGTCTGGGAAACAGTGCATTAAAAATGCAAAAAAAACCCTTAAAAAGCTATTCATAAGTAAAGTGACTTGCAATTTCTTGCTGGGTTTACAAAATTATTGACTTAATGGTGCAGTGCCAGTCCAACTCAGGGGTTTGGGCTCTCTGTTTGCTGCCAGGATTCCTTGGTCAAGGGCTGCAAGGGTCGCTCGTGGAAAAGAGCAGTTCTTACAAGTATTTCTGAATACAAATGTTTAATGAGAGAATGTGCAGATAATTTTGTAATACAGTAATTTATTGATGTGTGTATGTGCATGTTTGGGTGTGCATATGAGTAACAGTTTCTGAACCTCTAGCTTTGTATGCTGTCAGAGAAAAGATAAGTTGAAATAACATAAGGATCTGGCGTAAATTGAAGAAATGTGAGAAATTCAGTTAAAGGCTGAAATGTCATCTTCAATTCACCCCTGCTGTACTTAGTTATTGCAGCACACTTGGTACATAAGGTCACCCACTGTTCAGAGTCTTGTCTAAGAGAAGGCACTATTGTCTGTGATGCGCAGGTACAAGAGGACAAGTGAAACATGATGTTTCAGGCCAACTTTGGAGTTTTCCTGATTTCACTCAGTTTAAATGAGTCTTCTAATGTGTCTTTGGCAAGTTTGTCCTCTAACTGACTCTCCCTTTTGGATTTTTTTTTAATATGATTTTGCAATTTTTTATTTTCTGTGTTTGTTACTTTCATGTATTCATGAGCTTGGCTTATCAGGATCATCCTGATGACCAGCCCTGTGTGCTAGAGAGGTCATTCTTCCTCAGAAGTACTTTTATGAAGATTTGGAATAACCATAGTTTAGTGTTAAACATGCAGCTGGGGTTTCACTAACATTTGAGCAGGTATTTATTACACTTTTAGAAATACTCTTTTATCTTGCTGGACTCAATCCATGAAATGTTAGAGTCTCTGGTGTTCCATCTGTGACAACCCCTTGCAGTCCACTCTGTTCAGTGGCTGCAAAGCAGAGCTTGATGTAGCCCACAGGGAGATCTTCTTTCATCTGCAACTGCTTAATGTTTGGGTGGGCCAAGGCCCTCTGACAGCATTCTTAAGAGTGGAGTTGCCAGGATCAGTTAAGGTGCTTGGAGATCACGGTTTCACCCCATATCTTCACACTGGGATCTACAAATTCCTTACTGATTGTATCAGAGAAGACTTTAAAGAACCTTTGTCCTGTGATTCTGGAGGCTCTGAGTGATGGGCAGTTCTGCATTATAGGCCAGATTGGGGTGGCTGACCTTGTTTCCCTTAATCGATGAGAAAGGAAAAGACAGTGGATGAGATAAATGCCTTGTCCTTGCTTACAGCAGAAGTGATCTGAGAGAAGCCAGGAGCAGCAGTAGAAAGCCCAGCAGCAGCACTTCATACATGTATACAGAACATCTGTGCTCAACACTAGGACTGTTAAATGGTATCTGCTTTGTCATTTATCAATTTCACACTTGATAATTAGTTTATCTTTTCATTTCTGTTTTAAGAAAGCCTGGCCTCCCATATTCCTGGCAGCCTTTGTTCATTGATGCCCTTCCCTGCCCTCTCCCCCGTTACTGTCCTTCAGTTAGAATGAGGTCAGAAAGGCAGGTTTGGTGTGCCACATAACTGAGTAGCTAGAATAGTGTAAGATCAGGAGTGGAATGGAAAAATCTTAAAATAGATCTGCTGCCAGTGAAACACAACATTTTTCCTTTGTGACATTCATTTCAGGGCCCTTACTCCCTCTTAAGCTTTGCTAGTTCAGCTGCACGTGGGCTGTACAAAACAAGGAAAGAAACAAACCAAACCCAAACAAATAATAAAATTTCCATTTTCCCATACTGTTCGTAGTTTATGCTTACAGCACCAAATCGATACTTCAGCTCTGTAATATAGAAAGGAAGCTAGTAGCCTTGTCATTCCTGCATGTGGTGGTCAAGCCGAAGAGTGATTTCAGGGGAAGTCACAGAAATCCATGCTCTTGCCCTACCTGGTATTCTGAGTTTTCAAGCAACTATTACTTCAGATGGCATATTGCTGTGCAGTTATCATGGTCAGGACTAAAAAAAAACAGTTTGAAAGCTCTTCCAATTTTTGGCACATAAACCCTTTGGCATGTGGATTCATTTAGAATAAATTGACAGTCAAATCAGCAGACCCAATATGTGTTTCATTAAGTACTTGACAAAGACATGTTAGGCAGTAATCAGTGCATGAGACTGTTGATGTTTTCTTAGTACAGTGTGGAACATGATATAGTATTACCGGGCATCCCAAAAGATTAACATGTGTCAACAGAATTACTATATAGAATATCTTGCTGTGGATATTGAAGAGGCAGCTACACTGTCTCAGGTGTGGCTGTGCAGTAACTAAAGGCATAAACTCAGTTTTTAGCAGAGACCTTTGAAACAGGATGGTACAGCATGGAGCCAGCATGTTTGACTTCTGTAGAACTACATTCCTGTTGTACATAATGGTGCTCTGTGGTTATGTAGAAGGTGAACACCACAATTATTGTGGCACTTATTTCAAACTGCTTTGCTTGCCCATGAAAGGAATGTTTTTAAGCAAATATCTATTGAGGTCATTGGGATCCTGTTTGCATGCGGTCTGGTTACGTACCCTGGGGATTTGACCTTTCTACATCTGTCGACACTGAAATGTAAGCACCTCCAGAAGACTATATGGCAACCTCCTCTGGAATAGCTGACTTCACAGTGGAAATACAGAAGGATTCAAAACATCTTACAGTGTGTAAGGAAATCTCACCTCAACCACAGATAGATAAAGGGTTATGTACTTCTGCCAGTAATAAAGACTAGACACATTTGGAAAACAACACCTGGCAAACACTCTTCCAGTAATATTTAATGAAATAAAAAGATGGGAAAAGGTTGAATTTTGAGAATATATGAGCCGTATGAGATGTATTATATATCTGCTGGGGCATTATCTGTGCAGGATAGTCACTTACAGCTATGATCTTGGCTTTGGAGGACTTGGCTGTAACTCTCCCAGGCAGTGTGTTCCTCTCATAAGAAAGGAAGTCTGAACTAGATGTTTAGTGAAATATTCTGTAAATACTTTAAATACATGTCAGTAAAGTGGGTGCATTGACAGGCCACTGTCAAGATAGTGTCCTCTGTGATCCATTTCTGTACTGAAGCTGTACATAGTATCACTGAAGGACAGGCAAGGGCTATTTATTAGACATGTATCATCTAAATAAGAAAAAATTGGTGTTTTGAAGTTCAGTGCCTTGTACTGCCTATGATTTGTAGACAAAGCCAAGGCACAGATGGAAGATAGACTTGCAGAAAAATTTTTGGGATGGAGAAGCCAGCTTTGTCTTGTATAAACCGCATGAAATACTGTTGCCTTTAAGACACTGTCTGGGACCAAACGGCCACTTAGCACATCTGAGAACTCCTAGTTTACTTACACTGCAAAATTCTAATATTATTTAGGATTATTATTATTAGATTTGGATTTTTTAAAAAATAAAAAATCCTGGAAGATTTTTGTAGGTGAAGAGCTCAGCTGTAGTAATTGGCAGTGGAAGCTCTTCATTAATTAGCAGATTTTTTTTTTTTTTTAATTCTTATGTTCCTAAGTATAGCACCAATTTTCAGGGAACACATGGCAATCACTTGTATGTTGACATTTCCTAGAAAAATCAGTAGGATACAGTGTAAAAGGAACATTGTCTAATATGCAGAAAATTATTTAGGTTTCTCTAAAATTTTAGCTCATCCTCCTATTGCCTAATCTTTCTTCCTGCTTTTTATTTTTCTGAAAAACTACTATTTAAAACACTCTTATGGTGGAGAGTTCATGGGGTCTGTGGCAGTATGGAATACACATTCACCCTTTGTGGCAAGTTGTTTTTTTGTAGTTCCTCTAAGGAGAGTGTCAGATGGTTTGTCATTTGTGGAAAGGTTCTGGAGAAGACATGTGGCTGAGGTTCCTGACACATTTGTAATAAGCGAAGGGAATCTCATGGCACACCTGTGTGCAAACAATTCTGTGAAGAGACACTCAACAGTATCTAAATATCAATTTGGTCTGCCAGGATTGCAGCATGAATTGGCAGGTTGAGATAAGGAGAGGATGATTACATATTTGGGTGGGCACACACTGATTGACTTAGGAAAGCCAGCTTAGTTGAGGGAAATAATTGGCAGGTGTTTTGCCCTGTTTGCTGATTTGAGCAACATAAGAAATGTTGAGAGCTTGTGAGATACCTATAAAAGTATCTGTATCTTACAGACTACATGACTACTGCTCAATTCAAATAAATAAGAAAATGGCTTAGGTAGAAAAGCCTGTATAAGTTAAGGGGCTGTTAAGGAAGAAAAGTAGTTCATGATGAGTGGAAGAAGCTGAAGAAGAAAATGCAAGGCTGTACTTGAGCACACCTTGAGTGAAATCAGATGAAATATCACATGTGAATATTTGCAGGATCACTGAAGGAAGCCCCACTCAGGAGTGGCAAGAAGGCTTATTTCAGTGACAAGTTCAGTTGTTGGAAACCTGTGCTGTGGGGAAATGAATATGAAGAGATGAAGAAATGTTTTGGTCTTGTGATGGCAATATGCACATATTAATTGTTTGATAAATCACATGTAAATGAAGAGCAGTGAAAGGGATATAGGCTCAGTTTCAAAAACTATCTCTCTCTGAAAATTAGGTCTTTACACCCAGAAATAGAAATCTAAGGCAGAGCCCATTGAAGGCAGTACACAGACTGTCAGCCTCGTCATTCCATTTGGAATGCCTTTGAAAATGGGAAAATTATGGTAGGGAAGCAATATAGAGATCTGTTTTCCACTGCCTTTCACATTGTCTTGTTGCCTACACAGATGCAGAATGCCAAATTTCTGCTGTTTCTCTGGCAGTGGCTTGCGTGGGTGCACTCGCTGCTTCCTTTTGCTAAGGAGACTGTGGGACAGAGGAGAATTGGACCCATGGTTGCTTTTTGGGGTATTCTGTGCACAGAGGATGTCATGCAGCAACGAGGGACGTGTGTCAGCAAAAGTCAGTGTCTGGCACTCTGTAGAGCTGGGCGTTGTAGCAGAGAAGACTTCATCAAATCAAGGATTTTGTTAAGCAAGAATGTTGAGTGAGCCAAAAGCTACAAGAACGTTGCTGTGGGCCCCATCTGGGAAAATGCCACAGATGAGATATTGTGGGAGTATGTAAGAGGATAAGTGGTAGGAAAAATGATATCTCAACATATATAAATCCTCAAAAATACATGAGGGTATAAAGCCTTAATATTAATTTCAGTCATATTCAGGGAATTTTTTTAAAGTGCTACCTCTAGGGGCTGAAGTAAATAGTCCCCCTTAGTATAAATGTTTGACTGAATTCCCTTGTGCCAAAGTATCATTAGTAGTTTGGAGTTACATGAATGGAAATAATGATCAGTGTCACTGAATCCAGCCCAGCACTTCAAGGCACAGCTAATAATTTGTGGACATCAGGAAGCAAATCTTCCATTCCTGTGAAGAGCTGCTTAGTAAGCGAGGTGCATCACGGGAAGTGTTTGTTTTGTTTGGGTTTTAATTTCTTTCACAGATCAAGCAAGTGAAACTACCAAGTCATGGACTAATGTGTTGAGGGAAGTTTTTATGCACAATACTCAGGAGATCTCTCTAATGAAAAATTAGTGAAAGAAAGTGAAGAAAGATCTCACCTATGTTAGTAATAGAAACATTAACTATGTATTACTGCATAGCTCAGCCTATATCCCTGTTGAAGGGATAAGGATGCACTAGAACTTCCCTTACATCTCTGCATGAAGTATTTGTACACCAACATCTGGGCATAACAGATGCTGTTCAGACCAACTTCAGAGGCTTGAGGGGACCTTGGCTGAAACCTTTTCCCTGTTTATGCTGTTGGACAGTAATCAATAGATTAGTTTGGTATGGGCCAGCAATAAAGAAACATTTAGGGGAAAATGGGGAAGAAACTATGCCTCTCAGGCACTGCATTTGGGGAGCAATTTTTAATTAATACAATAATTGTATTAATTTGGTCAGAGGAACTAGGCTGTGGTGCATCACTGAGATTGTGGTGATTTTTCCTGCTGTTGATGAAGGGCAGCTCCACTGGAGTTGGCCAGGCAGTGTGGAGCCACTCTGTGCGCTGAGAGCAGCCACACAGGGAGATTGAGGCCAGCTAATGTACGTTCACATCATGCCTTCCTTTCTACTGATTTTCTCAGAGGGCAAAGCCTTGGAAGCTAGCCTTGAAAATGTTGTAGACAGCTCAAGATGCTGACCCAACATGAGAGGTATTTCCTCAGGGTATCATAAAGGAAAAAATAAAACCCTCTCTGAAAGCCTTGGCAAAGAGAAGGAGAAAGATCTGAGAGAAATGTATTTCGAATAGAGCTCCTAATTTTAACAGTGGAGTGTTACATACATAATCCGGAAGGACATCTCTTCTACCCAAAAGGGCTTCATATTCCTCCTTTTCTAACCCACATTCTTGGGCGTGTTATTTACAGCTTGTGCCTCCATGAATGACATTATTGATAAATTTCATAGCCACTGATAGTAAGGAAATGGGCAAGTTAAGAGAAACATTACCCTGAGCTGTGAAAAACTTAAATGTGAAACCTTTCCTCCCAAAATATGAAAAGTTTTCCCTCCCTCCTTTTTTAAACCAGAAGAACAGAATTCCTCAGGCACAGGTCTTGACTGGGAATTTTCCAGCCTGAGCCTCATTATATGGACCATTACTGCATTACTGTAAAATCTCCTATTGATTTCAGCCACTGTGATCTGTTGGGAAAAATACCCTGTTCTCAAGGTTTTAATCACAGCTGTAACCTCCAGGCAGACCGGAAAGGGCCACAGAGCTGGTGAAGAACACAGATCATTCACCTAAAATGCTCCCATTAGCACACCCGTAGCAGGTGGGTGGACAGCTCTGTTCCCATCCCAGAGAGCCTTTGAGGCAGGAGGGAGGGGGGTTTATAATGTGCATTCCTGAGCCAGCTGGTGATCTGCGTTTCAGGGGAGCTGCAGCTTGCTCAACACAAGAGGATTGCTGTTCTGGCTATTCTGAAGTGAGTGTCAGGAAGTGGGAACATTTTAAAAAGTGACTTGCACTCTTTCCTGAGCCTGTAATGAGAGCAATCGGAAAAGCGAGATGACTCGTCAGAAAACCTGTGCTGCCAGATACCGAAGGAACAAATCTAAGCCTTGCATTTATTAATCTCAGCGACATGAGATAGACTATTGGATTAAATGCATTTGTAATGTAGTGGCCACTTAAATTTTTCACTGCCTCTGAAGATGATCAGAGTTTTTCCAAATCTCTCTTGTTTAAATGTGCATTTAAACAAAAAATGGTGTTTCAGAGGATACGAAGGGAAGGACTGCAGACAGATGTGTGTCTCTGTGCCACTTCTCAACATGCAGATGCTGAAGAGTTTGTCAGCAGCGAAACCTATGGGATAGAGAGTAGAAAAGAGTACCCTCACCACTGTAATACAAGTGAAGGAGAGGGATGTTGCATCTGACTGGCTACGGACTCAGCTCTCAGCAAGTGCTTTTCTCAAGGAATTTTGGTGCCTGGTTCACAGACTGTAGCTGTCATGGAGCACACATCACAAAGACATGCATTATGAATGTGTCTGCCTTTTAACTCGAGGCGCAGGAGAAGTACAAAGATAAATTAGGTCCTCCTTAAATGAAGGAATGGATGACTTTAGAAAGTCATACAAGAGAAATCTCAGGCATGCAAAACACAGGCACAACCTCCTGTGAAAGGCATGGGGCCTTGGTCTCTGCACTGGCTTTTCTAGAAAACCATGGAGTTACACTGCAGACCTTTCTGCAGTTTTACTGTAGGGTTTCTAAATTCAGAAGAAGTGGAGCTCGTGCATTTCTGATACTTGTAAAACACTCAGAGTATGTTAACGTTCCTGAATGAGTCCAGAATCCAAGACCCACCTGTAGGCTGCCTTTTGCTAATGCAACCTTCCTGTGAGAACATTGATGAACAAAACTACAGTCTGGAGCAGATCTGGGAGCAAAGGTGTGAGGAGTCCTAATATATCTGCAGAAAACAGCAGTTAATTAGCTGACTGGTTTCTGCAACTTCTGGTTGTTCTTAATCTGTGGCAGCCTTATAAGCCTTTCTCTTATTAAGAGGTGATGAGGCCATCACCCTTGTAGGTATTTAGATGCCTTGATTTCTGTGGGAGTTAGGCAGCTCAACACTTTTGAGGCTCTGAGTCATAGTTCCTTCAGTTAATGGATTTCATCTACAAAACTTCTAGTCAGTTGTGAATCAGATGATTATGTTGGTACTGGTTATAAATGGAATGCCTCAACTTGGTCAAAACCAGTGTGTTTCTTAATGTATAGTACCACTAAAATCTGCATGTAGCTTGTTTCAGTCCTCTTAAAGTTATTTCTTCTGTGCTGCAGGGCCTGTCACATAGAAAAAGATCCCTACTTCTATTAGTGGTGGTGAGGAGTAATTAAGTCTGTAGCAAGTGACACAATTTTTGTGGGATTTTCTTGCAAGTTTAGGAAAGTATTCTCGTTTTTAAGCTCATAACAGGGCCTAGAAATTGGGGAAACTCTCAGATTTCAGAAGTATTCACCTTTGCCTAAACTCTAGATGTGACATTAGTTTTATTAAGGTACCTACAGACTAAAATGAAAGTAACATTACTTTGATTGTTGGCTTTTGTTTAAATGTCTGTGGAATCACTCAAATGTGAAGATTCCCTTGCAGTAAAGAATATGTTAGACATCATTTTGGTTTCAGAAAACCTGAAAGTAGTATTGACTGGAACATATGTACAGACAGGTTAATCTGTCTAACCAGCTCCATTTTCAAGCCAAAGGAAAAACAAAAAGAAGATAGTTAATATCTTAATATTTAAATTTTAAGATAGGTATTCTATACATTGATGATTTGATGTAAAAATAAATACATTACTTTTAACTTGAAATACTTCTCACTTTCTCTGTGGCAGGCTCACCATTTGTAGAACAGAGAGACTATAAACTGGGACTTTTTTGTTCTGTGCTTGTATGGCAAAAACGCAGTGTAATGTTAGTGATTAAGGCTGTTATGTATAATGGGACTTCTTAGGATGTTGGGTAGTGATAAGACTAGGGGGAATGGATGCAAACTAGAGGAGGATAGATTTAGATTAGACATTAAGAGGTTCTTCACCGATAGGGTGGTGAGACACTGGAATAGGTTGCCCAGAGAGGTTGTGGAAGGCCCATCAATGGAATTTTTTAAGGCCAGGCTGGATGGGGCTCTGGGCAAGCTGATCTAGTGGGAGGTGTCCCTGCCCATGGCAGGGGGGTTGGAACTAGCTGATATTTAAGGTCCCTTCTAAGTCTGACAATTCTGTGATTCTATGGTAATTTAACTAACATTAATCTATTCCCCATAGAGGAAGAGTACACATAGTACACAATGCAGTGCATATCACTACATGCTCTGTCCTGTCAACAAAAGTAAGAAGACAACTTTTCATTACCAGATTGTAGTGAAACTGTCTTTAAAGCAGAAGTAAACACAGATATAAGATTTTCCTTGTATCCACAAGGTTTATTTATGCATCAGGAAACTTGATGATGTTTAGTATTTGTCCAGAAGTCTTCAGCAGTAATTTCTACCATCTAAAGCCACACAATGACAAGGAGCAAAACTGAACTCAGCCAATAAGCAATTTATGACTCTGTTCTGTGCTTCTGCTTCCTATGGGTAACAGAAAATGTCAGCATGGATACACTCAGAAAACTCATCACTTGACACCAGAAAGGTGACCTGCCACTTAATGGAAACCCTCTCCTCACTACTGAGAAGTGGTTCAAGAAGTCACTGGACTTCATCTTGGCATTTCAAACACATTCACCTTACCTCTAATGATTGGGCTGGGATGAGGGAAGGCAGCTGCCACAAGCCACTGCACAATACCCTGTCTAACCTGTATGAAGGAGGTCATAAGGCTTTGTTCTTTGGGCAGGGAAGAATAAAATTCCTTTGGCATCAGAGGAGTTGAGGCTGGACAACTTATGAACAATTTACCAGGGCAATAAGGTAGGATCAAAATAAAGTGACTTCAGGGGCTTGAGTGCAGACATTGTTCTCCTGAAGAGAGACTGTTTGCCACTGATAGCTCCTGCTGCCTGCTGATGCTGCTGGGCCCCAGGCAAGAAGTATATTCATAAAAGAATGTAAATTGGATCTCTCAGTATATTCATGTATTTAACTCATGGCCTGTGCTGGTCAAAGTCAAAGGCTTGGGCAAGGACTGCTAGGAACTGCTGCTTGAAAACACCTTCATATAAACCCACTGTACTAAGAGACAGACAGCTATTGCTGAGAACTTGAGTCTTGGCTGTGTTTTTGGTTGCATTGATCTTTTCAGAATTAGGACTGGCCTTGAGCAGACTTCCAGGGGCAAGGGATGCAAGCTGAAGTCAAGTTATAAGTGAGCTAGACAGTGCTATTTTTGAATAGTAGTTGTTTTAAGCTGTTTTGAGGAGCTACAGGGAGTTCAAGGAAGGGTTAAGCTGTTTGCATACACATAGCTAGAAACAGGATTACGTGGTCCTTGAATGACTGTTCTGATTAGCATTGCTTTACTCTCATGTTCTTTTGGTTGTCTTTTAAGAGAACAAACCAAAATGCTTTATAAACATTTGCTTAATTTCATACAACATTTTTCAACTCGTTTTTTAGTATTTGAACTTAATTTTTTGATTATAAACTTCACTGCATCACTTCAGTACTATGAGAAATACTTGCTACACGTGAATGCCAATTAGTCCACACTTGTTTGTAAAGTGCATAATGGCTGGAGTAGGTTAATACATTAAATAAATACAGGAATGAACCACAAGGCAATCTGGCAAATATGGGATAAAGAAAACATGGCAGTTTAGATTCTTTATAGAGGCATAAACCTCAACTCCCACCAAGATAATAATAAATAATAAACTTCTCATTTTAATAAAAATGTGGTTTTGAAGAGATAAGAAAATATATGAATTTATGTTAATGCTGCTTGTAGCAAACATCAGAACAGCTTATATTTTAATCACAGTTGTAATTTACATTCCCAAAACATTGAGTTCCCTATGGTCAATTAGAAAGGTAAACATTTTATTTTAATTTTTCTAAATAAATAAATGAAATGAAATGTGTTTGTAAATTGCTACGCTGTTGATCTTCCTCTAGGAAGTATTACCATTTTCAGGTAATTTGCAGATTCTTGTCTGGAATGGTTATTTACACACTCTTCCTGTGTCTGGCCATGCCTCGATATCAGGGGAATATTTTAGGTTATGATGATCCAGGTGCTCTGCTGCCAGGCAGTACCTCTCACTCAAATCTTTCCTTCTAAAAGAACATTGCAGCTTCATGAGGGGGGGGGAGGGAGATGGTGAAAACCTTATAAAACCTGATCTCTACATCTTTACTGTATCTGCACAGAAATTTTTCTTGACAGACAGTTTCTTGGCATTGACTGTCTGTCAGCAGGAGCAGCATATCTCCTGAAAATATTAGAGTCCAGTTCCTCACATGGGATGGAGGAGACTGTACTGAGATTTCTTGTGTGACATTTTATACAAATAGTTATGAATTCATTCAAACCCTGTTTTTAGTCAAAACATGCTTAAGCATTGTAATGCTTAATAACCAATGTCCGGTTCAGCTAAGTATGGGGCAGTAGGTGAAGTCCGTTAAGTCCTTGTTGATCAAATAATTGTTCTTGCAAGTGAATCCTAGTGAAGTTGGTTACTGGTCCAGAAGATGAAAGCCTGTGCTCTCCTTAGCTTCATGCTTATGGTTCTAGAATCTTAGTTTAATTTTTATTTGGGGGAGGGGAAGAGGCAGAAAAAAAGAAAAAAGATAACTGTTAATCTACTGTGTACTGTAGCTTTTAGGTTCATTTCATTTTTTCCTGCATTTGTGACCCAGTAAAAAAACCTAAACCAAACATGCCAAGAATTACAAAATGTTCAACTGCATACAAGAAGAATGTAGGCACCACACTTTTTGGTTGCAAAGTTTATGTGATTTAAACATGTGCTTAAGCACTTTGCTGAATTTTGACTTAAATATTTACTCAAGCAGTAACTGAAATAACTTATATAAATGGATATTTTTATTACTATAATGTAGAACCATTCTCTGCCCAGCCTAAACAATATGTCATTATTTTATGCTATGATGGATTAAGATATTTAAACATCCCCTCAGTAGGCTGTTAAGAGGAAGGGAATACAGTTATTTAATTACTGTTTTAAAGAAGAGTCTTTTTCCTAGATATTTTGTGCAAGAGCTTAAATTTGTGACACTATTCAGACAGTTCCTTCTACAGGCCTGTGTCCCTCCAAGTGAACTAGGCAGAGACATGTTTCTTGGGGACATGTCTAGGGTAGGAAATAGATAGTTCTCAGGCTGTCTGGAAGCAGACTTAGGAGTTGAGGACCATAACATGCCAGACTTACAGGATAGGTCCCAACAGGGACTTGAATTCTGAGTACTTATTGTTGCACTGCATAAAATTAAGTTCTTATCTCTGGGAATAAAGTTCAAGAGTAAAAGGTAGGTGCTTGAGTTTTCTGTATGTGGGCTAAAGTGAGTTAAAACAACAGGCACAGTAAAGTGAAGAAACTTAAACTAGGTGATATGCAGTGCCAGTGAAAACATCCAAAACCCTGCCTCTTTTGTATTTAAGGAGTTCTTTGAGGTCTGTAGTTAGTGAACTTTGTGACCAAGGATCCAAACGTGGTAATACTTTGTACATCTAAAATGTGCAAGGGACATGGGAGGGAACAGGACAAAGCAGCAAAAGGCTTGTGATGAGAATGTTCTCAGAAGGAAGGAATCTAGGTTAAATTTTGCTCCAGCTGAGGACATTCAAACATCCACTTCCAACCTCCAACGAGAACATTCTTCCTATCAGCAAATTGGCTATTTTACCATGGTAGCAAGGGATACCTTCCACATCTCCAATTGAAAGTGGGCCAGTGTAAAACCAATTATGCAAGAGTCATAGGGACAGAGAGAGAATGAACAAGAGGAAGTCTGTGACCTAATGATTAGAAATGAAAAACATGGGCTTAAGGATGATAGTAGTGTTTGAAAGAGTGGCCACAGACATAGAACTAGTTTGCCTTTTGACATGCAGGTGCCTAAATCTTTGCATTGATACGGTCAAATAATATTCAAAAAGTGTCAGGATATGAGGATGCAATAAATGAAGTCATCCAGGCATAGAAGAGTTATATTATTATAGTGATTAGTTTTCTGGACATCAAAAGAGACAACAGCTGAGCATAACCAAGGGGACTCTATTAACACAAATCTGCAAATATCTCCATAGGAGGACTGTGCTCCAGAGTTCTCAACAGCCCTAAATATGTATCAGGTAAGTCAAACCTATGCTTTCTGAGTGCCAAGGGAAGTCCGAAAGTTCCTAACCTCATTGCTGGAAGCAAGAACAAATAGGCACTGATTAGACTCAAGTTAAATGTATTTCACCTGAGGGCTCATTAACTGTAAGAGAAAGGGAATTGGGATGCCTTTTGAATGTAATAAGACACAGCTCTCATACTGTGAAAAAATACTGCCTTGATGGCAAAAAGTGTATGCAATGGATTTTGTGCTAAAATTGTAAAGATACAGTTTAAGAAACAAATTTCCAACAAGTAACAACTAGAAAAGTTAATGTTAAAGTTGGCAATTTCTAATATGGATTCCAGAAAACACAGTACAAAGCAAAAACTAAGCATAGTTACAATGTATAATTTAAAGTTATGCTATAATTTAGTATGATGTTTGTCATGATTTAACCCCAACTGGCAACTAAGCTCCATACAACCACTCACTCACTTCCCCCTGGTGGGAAGGGGCAGAAAACAGGAAGGGTAAAAGTGAGAAAACTTGTGGTTTGAGATAAAGACATAATAATAAGTAAATAATAAGAAAAGCAAAAGCTGAGTGAGCAAGCAAGGAAAAACAAGGAATTCATTCACCATGTCCATTCCCAGGTAGAGCCACTACTGACAAAAACAAGAACTGAACCCCAGAAAGATCTCTTTGCAAAGAAGTGGTCTTTCACACTTTTTTCTTCCCAGTGGGGAAGAAATTAGGCACATTAGCAGCCAGACTTAATTTTAATAGATGATGTGAGATAGCTTAAGAACAAGGAGTGCTCAGGAACAAGGTCAAGCAAAATAAAGGAATTCATAAAATGTGTCATATCTCTGCAAAAATACATCTTAACAAAAATGAAAACATGGATGATCTGCTGATATATTGCAGAGTTTCAAAATATCTGGCTGTGGTACAGAGGTACACAGGCTGGTGACAAGGAAGAGTCATGCATCCTCTAGAGGCTTCTCTGAAATGTTTGAGACCCAAGTATCTTCTTCGGGAAGGCTCGTCTCTGGTTGGAAATTGGAAATTTAGCAGACAGCTTTCCACATTTACAAATACTTTTGAAACTCCTTCCAAATAAGGATGAACCAAATCAACCTCCCTCCTGTGTCAATAGGAAGCAGTATTTTCCACTGAGTCCTAGTGGAGTCAGAGACAAGAAAGCTTACACTGATGCAAACCAAACTGTGTTTTAGAAAAGAAGTCCCTTAGGTACATACAAGAAAATTCCTCTGTGACATTTAGCAGATCATGGAGTCTAAAATAGAGGCATATTCTAAATGTATATGTACAGAGAAAGTGTTTTCTAGTTAGAACCCCTGTGTTTAATTGGGATGTTGGTGAAATATGAAAAATGCTTTCAGCATTGAATTAGCATGTGAAATGACTTTCCTCATGCAATGGGTTCAAGTGCTTCAAAAAGAAGGAACAAGACAAGACTGTTCATTATAATTTGTTTAATTATTGAACCATTAGTGCCAAAGATTAGGGACAGAAGAAGTTTAGTAAATAAATGTACTGGGAATAGACATTATATGCTGATTACTTCATGCTGGCTATATAAAATACCAATTTAATGTAATGGAAGCTTTCATTTGGGAACCAGTTTGCAGACAATGCCTAAGTTTCAAAAGACAATAACTGCCTACTGAAAACAAGGTCAAAAAGGTTGAATATGTAGGTAAAAATAGCAACATAGAATAGCTGTATAAGTTACCATGTTAGGTTTATATTTATTTATCTTCAGTGATATAAACAAATGGATGGTACCATAGACAGAATTAATATGTTTTGCCTTAAGACCTGTATTCTTTTTCAGTGATTACAGCTTAATTTTTCCCCAAGAAAATGAAGAGGTTAATAAGTATTATTTTTCTGTGATCAGCATGAAAAAGAATATGGACATTGGGATCGCATAGATCAGTCTATAATGCATTTTTACTAGAGAGAATGTGCTATGGATTAAAGCAGAATAGAGATGTGCAACTATTTCATGAGAGAACCATATATCAGGCTGTATTCCAAAACTATGGTCCCAAGAAAATGCATTTAATAATTAGGCCTTACTGAAGTATAACAAAAAAAGAATCTTTGCTTGAAAAAAGAACATTTAGACTACTAAAATAAATAGAAATATCTCTTCAGGGATGAATGATGCTGAAAATAAGGTAGATTACAATAAAATGGGTACACAATAAGTTAATACATATTACCTGCTTAATTGAAACCCTTCTGGAAGAAAATAAGAGCAGTAACTGCACAAAAGTATTTCAGACATGGGATAGCATTTTGGTAATTAAGATTATGTCTAGACCATCTAGTTATGACTGTATTTTTTCAGAGGTAAACCAGATTAAGCTATTTAGCTATGAAGTGCAGATTGTAACTATGAAACAACAGGGAAAGAATAAAATGTAAAGAATGAAATGAGCAGAAGTTAGGTGATAAATGCTGGCTTTGCTACTAATCAGGTAGTGTAAGTTTTGTGCTGCGTGGTTCACAGAATGTTTTCCCTCTGTATAATGAAGTACATTTTGTTGTGCTGGATGTCTGTCTAAAATGCCAAACAAACTGTCTTTCAGAAAAATTATATGGCACTGTTGCATTTCAATGTGTACTAGAAATCTGACAGGAATAATAAAAAAAGCCCTAAGACAGAGAACTAGGCTAGGTCTAAGAAGTATGCAGTGGGAATTGGTGTGCTAACAAGATTTCAGTTGCCCTTTGTATATAACCTCTTTTAAGACTGAACCTGAGCCCTTTGTTGATATTTTTTAGAGTCCACTTGGAAAAACCTAAAATATCTAATAAGAGAAGCTTCTAGTTGTTTAGGTTATTAAGAAGAAAAGTAAAAGTAATGAAATAGCCTGCCTAGGAAAAACAAGGCATCAACAAAAAAAGAAGTTAAGAAGATGATATGGTCTGGTACTTAGAAGAAAAATAGAAGGAAGAAAACAGCCTGTAACGGAAGATGATTTAAATGTTCATTTCTAGTTGTCCATACAAGTCCTTTCCCAAATGGCCTACTCCCCGCCTTGCTGTAAAAATGTTCAGCTTTTCCTTGAAATGTAAATTCTCATGATAAAGGTGAAAGCTTAACTGTGTAATTAATTTATAAAAAAGTTTAGGGTTTTTTTCTGACAGTACAAGTTTAATACTTAACATTTGGCTGTACAAGTCCCAGTCACAGGAAGCTACATTATAGTTTCTGCAAAAGACACAGCATCTAAACTTGCCAATGCAGGGAAAGGGTAAGGTAAAGAAAAGTTTCATGGAAGCAAGTGTTTATTCAGACTGTGAGTATACTAATCTTGAGGAGGTCAAAATTTCACTGCTGTCTACATTGGCAGTATCCTTTTAATATCTAGCTGCAAGTGTCTTTTCAGAACTAAAATTATTTTTAATGTGATGTTTCCTACCCTGGATGAAAATAGCTTTTATAATCTAAAGTTGGACTTCAGCCCAGTATGCCAATATATAAAGCTGTTACATTAACCAGGTGAGACGCTTCATCATAAAAAGATAACTACCTTCACATAAATAACTCCTGACTATGCAAGCAGGCCTCGTATTTGAAGGTGAGAGAGAACATTGCAGTTTATTGTATTATTGTATTGTATGAATGGTAAAAATAATATTTATAGACCAGACTACAATGACCCTAGTGATGAGCACTGAGAGTCTTACACTTTAAGGGGAAAAGAACTTTTTAAGAACTCACATCATCATCAAACAATTTGTGTTTTTCGGTGAATCCACGGGCTGAGCCTGGTGTTTTAATGACTAGAAATCATGAATATTAAACTGGAGAAAAGTTGACAGTATTTAAATGAGCATCATTAAGAGACACATAAATTAACAGGATTTTTAGTTCTTGTGGAACCGCCGTTTCAATGTTAATTAAACAACTGGAGTGCTCTTGTGCATTCCCAGCAAACTGTCCCTAATGTGTTCTGCTGAATATCATTATGGGTGGCTGCCTTGCTGTTTAATTATTTTCAAGCTGATTTTTTTTCCCCCCTTGCTGCAGTGGTTTTATGCTTGTCTTGCATTCAGAAGGTGATGGGGCTTAATCCCAAAGGAGTCTGTCAGTTTGATCTACATGTGGTGCTTATACTGAAATACCCATTTTTGTAACTAATAAAACATGCACATAGAGTGTTGCTGCCTAACCCTGCTGAAAAAGCCCCACTATTGACTGCATTATCTTTGTACGTAACAACCATTTGATGACTTACTGGGATTTTAGCAGTAGTTCTCTATCACAGTGGTAATCATTATTTATTCCATTCTGCACACGCAGGTGGTAAAGAATATGAATTTAGATAAAGAGAAGGGAAGCAAAATAAGCATGAGATCTAGTTATTTTATAAATGTGAAGAGAAAAGCTACACAGGGCACTGTGTGCTGTATCTGTTTAACAAATTCACTGTTCCTTTACCTCTACCTACATTATATATGTGGACATTAAGAATTAAAGCAGTGTTTCTTTTCAGTCTTGGACATTCACCTACTCCTCTCAGTATCATGTTTGTAGGGAGAACAGACTGACTGATTCTCCTTTAATAGACCTTGCCTTGCCAGTCACCTGTACCTGGCTCTGCATCCTTCCCTTCCCATGGCAGGGGGCATTCTGCCCGCCTTGTAAGTCTCCACGCCACGTTTGATAGACACTGTCTCAGACTTCCACATCTGACGTTGCCTGGCACTGGTGCAGCCTCACCTGGAGTATTGTGTGCAGTTTTGGGTACCACAATACAAGACAGATATGAAGTTGTTGGAGAAGAAGGGCCACAGAGATGGCGAAGGGCTTGGAGGGGTAGTCATATGAGGAAGGGCTGAACTCGCTTGGTCTGTTCAGCCTGCAGAAAAGGAGACTGAAGGGAGACCTCATTGCAGTTTATAACTTCCTCACCAGAGAGGGAAGGGTGTGTACTGATCTCTTTCTGGTGACCAGTGACAGGACCTAGGGGAATGGCTTGAAGCTTTGCCAGGGGAAGTTCAAGTTGGATGTTAGGAAGAGGTTCTTTACCCAGAGAGTGGTGGAGCATTGGAACAGGCTCCCCAGGCATGCACCCCCATGGCACAAACTCTCATGGAATTCAAGAAGCACTTGGACACTGTTGACGTGCACTGTAATCGTGATGCTAATGCAAAGCCAGGCATCTGTGTAGGCTCCATATTCAGGGGCCACTGAGGATTGCCCAGCTCCAGCCTAGACAGTGCAGAGGATATGGCTATTTTCTGCCTTTTCTGGGATGCCTAGGAAGAACAGAGGAAAGACTCTAAATATTGAACAAATATCTATTAAGTCATATGTTATTACTCTGCTTCTTTCCCTGCTGCTCTGCAGCATAATCAGGACCAGAGGATACTGCCTTCAAGTTATGGCTATGTATTACTGAAACTCACCAAATCTAAATCTTTCCTTAGAGGAACATTAACACATTCCTACATCATTTAACCTCAATTGACCAGTAGCCTGCCCTGTAGAATAGAAACTTGTATGGCAACATGACAAATTATTGCTGGCCAGCCTGAGTATCAGCAAAGGTCTTTTTAAATTCGTGAGTTGAAGGAATTGAAAAATATTTTAGTTTTCTGTCTGGGACAAGTCAGACTCAGTAGTTGGTGGTGTTTCCATAGCCTGTAACTAAGTAAGGCCAAAGAGTGCAAGTGTTAAAAAAGCTCTACCATCCTACATGTCTGTAATGCCTACGATCGTGTATACACCTCTTGATAGTAGCAGTAGTAGCTTTCTCCATGAATCCATAGAGATAATATGCTTACTGTTACTGTGTTGAAGTAATGAGAAATAAAGTAGATGGAAATTAAAAGTTTAAGATGATTCTCAGATTTAGGACTATCTTTCACCCTGGAAAAAAACCAACCAATTTTCTTGGAAATATGACTGAACATTTGTTGATGGGGGGAAAGTATTTTGCATCCAGACCTCAATTTAATTAACTAAAAGTTGTTTCTGAATGTTTTTCCTTCCTACCTACTTACTTGCAGTTGCCTGTATTAATAGAAGCAGTTGATAGATGTCTTCAGGGGAACTTCCTATCTAATTAGGAGATTTTTTCATACTGCATCTTGCCAATAAAAACAAAATTAAAATAACTAAACAAAGATAATTATGTGGTGCTTTGAAATACCTGTCACATAGTTGAACACACATTTCCTCCTCACCTTATTGCACATTACATCAGTTAATAGGTATTTATACATGATATATTTCACTTTTTGCTCGAATACTGTTGCGATGTGTGCATTTAGGGGGTGATATCCAGGTTCTTTATGAACTGTTCCTGACTGGAGAAACAAGAAATGAGGTAGTTTTAGTGTACAGAGTAAGTGATCATGTCCTACAAACAAGTTCTTGGCTTTATTTGTTTAGACTCATATCCTTGGAGACCCTCCCTCTGACCTAAATTTCTCAATAGCTGGTGACTTGAGATGTGAGTATTGAAGGTAGGTCTGGCATAGCATAGTTTTAGGTGTCCAGATGTGAGATCTGATCTGGGTTAGATTTGGTGCATGATTTAGCCTTTGATTTGAGACAATGAGAAAAAAAGTTCTTCATATGCCATCTCTGGGAAGGTGTAAAATAGTCCTTGGTTTGAGACTTCACTACAGATTTAATAAAATGTATTTCCCATATTCTCTTCAGTTTTGTTACAGACTTAATAAAAATTTAGCACTATGTGATATTGTTTCATTTTGGCTCAAGTTAATAACAGCTTTTTGATGAGTCACTTACTTAATGAACTTCTACCAACTTTGACCATTCACTTAGGATTTCCTGACTACAGGGATGTGATCAGAGAGTATGTGAAGTTAGATTCTGTATTGCACTGGGTAATGTGAAGCTCACTGAATACATACTGGGTATAACTGCCAGAGTGAGCAATCATATGTAAGTGATCTGCATCAGTTCCGATTATGTGCTACAAGAAGCTGGCAGAATTGCAGACAGTGCTGTGTTTTAGTATTGGGAAATACTTGTCTAAGGGGGGGTATGTGCATCGATTCCTATGGCTATTTACAGCAGTAGGAAGTTGTAAATGCCAGCAGCAAGCACAGACCGTTGTATGGTGCTGCTAGTGAAAAGGCAAACAAAAGTGTACTGGGTGAATCTTGGCTGCAGGTTTTGTGAAGGAGGATGACAAACCTAACCAGAAACAAACCCTCCCATCAGGTTAGCCAGCCAGCAACACCCAAAATAATTTAGTAACCAAAGTAGGAGGCAGGTTTTCCTTCACACAGAAATTCGTAGGGGGAACAATTTAAAGTCCATAAACTGAAAACAATGTCTCCAGGGTCAAGAGTCATGTCACATGCAAATTCCTACATCTGTTGAAGGTACTTACATTGAAGGGCAACGATCTACCCCATTTACATATATTACAATGGTCACACTGATATGATTCTGATTCATTAGACCAGTTTTTACCTTTGCCTCATTTGAATTTCTTGGACATATCTAATACAGTTTATTCATTCCTGTCTTGCTTTTGTGTGAAAGAAGAAATATGAGCCTTCAAAAATACATTTCATAATGAACACAACTGTCTCATTTTATTCTTGCTCACTGACTCCCTTGTGTTTAACTTCACTAGTAAGTACCACGCAGCACAAACTTACTCCTGAGCACAAGGCTGTATATAAAATAGTTATTTAATTTTGCTAGGCCATAGCCCAGGATCAAGTACTGTCTCTGCAAGTGGTTTACACAGATTTTCAGAGTGTTTCTGTGTCATTTAAGTATTCCAAATTGCAACCATTGTCTTGTCAATAAGGTATTATACAGGTGAACAGCTCTGTAAAATTCATCACAGTAACAAAAATATTTATGTGCCTACATCTCCCTATTTTGTATTTTCTTCTTTGCTACCTTTGAAGCTTTATTTTACCACTTGCACCTGAAGATTGTTCTGAAGATGACTGTAGGTTTTCCAGTAAAATTTCATATCTTAATTCCTGCATCTGCAAAGGTAAGCCCATGTATGTTTCTACTACTTTTGGTCAAAAATATTTTTATTATCGGTAATATTTAGGCACTTCAAAGTATGAATAGATTTTAAATATATATTCACTGTACATAGATACTTGCACTACTTAGCTTTCTGGCTCTACAACTAAAATAGAGGTATAGTGAATCCTGTGTTCAAAATCCCAAGCACTAGTGCATACAGGGTCCTGGGGATATCTTTGGTAGACAGGTCCTCCTCTCAGTAACTTTTAAGACTGGTCTTGCTTGAACCAGCTGCTGTTATAAGTTTTGGTTACAGAACAGGGGAAGTCTGGGCTAGATAGTCAGCACCACAGTGTATGTGTTCATTTATATCTATAAAAATTCTGATTCTGTGTCCTATTTTACAAGTGTCAGAGATGTAACAAGCTGTTGGACACCTGGCCTAAAATAACTTTTTTTTTGACCTTCCCCAGCAGACTTCAACAAGGTAATAAAATTGGTTTTGGTACCCTTGCTCTTCTGGAGGGATCTGGGATCATATACCATAGCAAATTGGTCCCTGGTCATCACTTGTTGCAGCTCTGTGCAGTTTATTATGCTATGCACACTTACTGTCTGCTGGCAGACTAAGGAAGCCAGGTCAAGTTTTCCTTAGTGTGTAGAAGGAAAGGAGAAGGTTGCAATACCATTGCTTGGAAAGTTGTTGCAAGCTAACAGTGCAGCCAGATGAAAAGCAACGGATTCACAAAAGAGAAAAGCCAGCTAGCAATACAAGGACTTGATGTTCTTGGAGCAGAGAACCAGAGTCATAGGCAAGAGCTGAGACCTTCCTTTAGTGCCTGGTTTTGCTGATCTCTGCTTGTGGACATTAAAATCCTGGGACTAAACTTAAGCCCAACTAAATGCATGCCCAAATCAAACCTGTTCGAGGTCTTTTCCTTCGGTATGTCAGCTCTGAACTTCTTGCACTGACATGCTAATGATCTTACATCATGAACCTGTGCTATGCAGGTGCACTTCTGTGTGGAGCTGCACAAGTGAGCCTGCAGTCCCCAGGGGCAGGTAGCACCTTTGGGGCAGTGTCAGGTGCCTGGCCACGGTGGGTCCTGCCCACCCAGGAGAGCTCTAGTGGTTTGCAGGAGGTTTGTAGTTATAGTGTTTTGAGACAAAATGCTTCTGAGCAGGAGTGTATAGCTAGCTGGCTCTGTATCACTTGAAATTCAGGTTTTCAAACAGCAGTAGTCTGCTACTTTTTGCTGCTGTGATTCTGAGCTGCTCCAGCACACACATCAGAGCCACACACACAAAATCAGATATAAACCAGCTTTTCAAAAATCCTGCTTTGTTCAGAACTTCTTATGTTTATTTTTCTTGTACGCAGTGACGATTTTAGTTAAAATAACATTGCATCATTTGGTGCAGGTTACTGGATAATTGGGGAGTCTTTAAAGTGTATTTTCAAGTTGAGAGTAATGGAGACAATTTATAGTAGAACAGATGGTTGGCCTTCATTTGCCTGTTGACAGGTAGCGTGTTGTCAGCACTTCAGGTTGTTATCATACAGAGAACAGCAGTTCAGAATCTTAATTGGGACCCAAAAGGATATTCTCTACAGCTTTTTCTGGGCATTTACAGGCACAGAAAGATGCACAAAAGAAAACTGGGGGGAGGAAAGAAAGCTGATGTATAAATATGATTCAAATGCAAACACTGAGTCTGTGCATGATGATTCCAGTGTACAAATCTTTTGAAGAGAAGAATGCAAAGACTGAAAAGCTGAAAGAGGTCAATAGAGTACTTCTTCCCTATGCATGAGGTATTGCCACAGTGTTCACATCCCCACACAAATGCTTCCAGTTGTAGCAACAACAGTTTGTTAAAGCAGACAGAATAAACTATGTGAGCAGCTATGCAGAGCACCTGGAAGAAATTTAGGAAAATGGAAAGATTTCTACTTGAAATTTTTTCCACTGTGATTCAGATATTCACTATATGGAGCAGGAAGCAGATGAAATCACGTTCTCTGAGGCAGCAATATTGTGATTGCTTATAATGTACTAGCTGGAAGAATGTCCAACAAAATCTGTGGCACTTTTGAAATAGCAAGGCTTGCATTAAGTGCTGCAAATCAATCTCTGGCTTTGTTATTCTCATAGTTTATTTTATTATATTTAATGACTTTATTTTATTTGGACCCCTTCTGGGAGTCCGTGTTTTCAAAAAGTCAATGGTTCCAAAGCATTTGAAGAAGAAATGCTTGTTTGGATAGTGCCTGGGAAACTGAAGTATGTGCTGACAGCAGAAAGCTGGTGGTGTGGTCTGCAGGGGACAAATTCCTCTCGTACATGCTACTTAGATTCCCCTGAAATAATGCCTTACCTCCAAGAGTGTCGTCAAACTTTGATCTTCAAGAATTCTTTACCTCACACAACCAGTTATAAACTCCTTTCAAAACTCATTATTACTAACGAAGGCTAACATTTTGTTTGTCCTGAGCCAGTAACACACAATTCCTAACCTAAAGGACTAACAAGCTATGGTGGACTGCTTTCCTTCAGGAGTGAAATCAAAGTCTAGAAGCAGGTCACATCCCAGCTGTGAGATTTTCCCAAGGAAAGCAGATCAGTTAAGCATGCAGCCAAAATGCATTCTCCATCTGAGAAGCACATGATCTGTATTATTTAGGAGTGGAGTATTTTAAAAACCCCAAACTAGTCTCTAGAAGCTCCCTTTTCAAATCTTGAAACAAAAAGGAAAGAAGCAAACACCTCTAACAAAATTTTGTTTTAGAGAGTGATGAGGTATCAAAGGAGGTGTCATTATAAAACTATTGGAGATTCTACACAGCAATACCACAAACACCTATTGCCAAAGAAACTTCAGGAACATGTGGGAGATGCACAGAAGCTGGATTAGAAACAGAATGTCCACTAGCAAGTTTCACTTTTTTTGCAAGCCATAAATACTACTTTCATCTTCAAAAAGGAAGGAGAGAGAGAAATTTACATTGGCTGAGAGGTGTGAGAAATTCACAACACTGTACCCTTCCTTGTGGGTAAATATCTGACCTCTGCTTTCAGCAGCACTGCTTCCTCAGCTGGGCAAACCATGGAGCTTTTTTGCATATTCATTCTGTGGCAAGGTTTGGACACTTGCTGTTTCACCCTTGCAAAAGATTATTTTGGCCAAATCACAATTTAAAGAATAATTTTTTTAGCTGGCTTCTACAGACAAAATATCTGAAGATGTGTTTCTGAGTCCCAGATACAGCTTCTGTTCAGGGTGTTTCTGGAGCACTTCTGAGTCCCCTTAAAATCACAGTGCAATGTTACTGAGTTTACCATTCTGTGCAAAATTGTCTGCTAAATATTGGACTGAGAGCACTAGCATTCATGGATGAGATCAGTGACACTCAACTTTAGACAGATTAGATGTTCCCTGAAATTAGCAGATTTACCCATGCCTAAAGCTGTGCATGCCTTGATGCTCTGGTAGATTGGAACCAAAGTTGTGTTTAGATTCACTGTACAGGTGTAATACAGATAACAATGTTAACTACTGGTCTGCTCCCCCCTACTGCTGCATTTGTGTGTGCACCTGGAAGGTCATGAATAAGATAAAAATACCATTTATTTATTCTCTTTGCTCATTCAGATTTTGGAGACTTTGCTGAATATGAACTACAGAAATTAGCTGAGCTCGGGTGATACAAACATGTTCTCACCAGGAAGCACACAAAGGTCTCCTGGCAATGTCTATGAAAAATTGGATAGAGATGAATTTCAAAAGTGCTGCTGATTTTAGGGCCTTTACTGGCCTTTGTGCCATTTCTGCTCTCATGGGGTGTGTCTGATAATATTAACCTCCTACACAGTCCTCCTCATCTGACAGAAAACTGCATACCGTGCATTCTTTGCCAAAAACTTGTTTAATCTTAGGCATCTCTAACAAATATATGCACAATGTGATGAAGTGAACAGCTGTAGAAGTGAGATATATGGGAAAAAAAGACTAATTTCTCTTTTATGGCCAAGAATAGGTTGAAGAATCTGTGCTAATACTAAATATATAACATATAAACATAACATTTAGTTATACTAAATCTCTGCTTTGGCTGCTCTTAAACAATTATCTATCTGGTGTTTTATACTTTAAATTAATCTGCCTCAGCTGCAGAGGTATGAACAGGTACTTGAAGACTACCTTGCTGAGAGGGGTAAAGCCACAGAGATGGTGATACTTGACAAATATTTCACATTTAGCTTACTAAGAGTGCACCATATTAATTTGCTGCTGTATCTCAGGGAGAACATGAACCTCACAGGTATTTGTGAGGGGTGGGATTGTAATACCCTATCTGTAACCTGCCAGTTCTTCTCAGCCAGTACACAAGTGCCCCTGGCTCCCAGCTTCCTTAGGAAACAATGTATTGAATCTGCTGGGGATGTGTAGGGTCAGAGAGCCAGGGGCAATGCTTCATATACCCTTGTTTCCCATCTTGCACTCCAGGCATGCCAGGCACATTCTGCCCCTAATTACCACCAATTAATAATTAAGTGGTTTTGTTTCTTCCTTTTTTTAAAATTTCTTTTCTTTTTTCCTTTTCTTTTTTTTTAAAGGTTTCTCTTTCCCTTCCATTTTCTTTCTTTACTGTAACATTTTCTTGTAATACTGGAAAGCATTTCTTCATTGTTTGGACTAATTTCCAAACAGATTAAAAACTGTTGTAGCAGTCAAGCTTCAGTTCCTTCGTTTATTAGATTCAGAAGACAGCAAATTCCTTAAAACACAGATATAAACAATTATGGTAATGCATTCTGATTTTATAATTAGTTTTCATCACATGAAACATGTAAGTTTGGGCTTAGATTTTTTTATACTCTCCTCTCCTCCCAGCTCTGACTTTGAGGTTCATGCATTTCTATTTCCAGCCTTGCACCCAGTCCTTGGTGGGCCATATAGTAAAGGATAGAAACTTAACTCTCAGGGACAGAAAAATACAAGATAGAAAGTCACAAATGCTGAAATAGGAACTATTTTACTGTAAAATACATGTAGCATATCTGGTCAGTGTTTTAATTATTTAAAAAAAAAAGGAAATTGCATAAACCTAGGGATGCCTTCTCAAAATTTCCATTCCTATCTCACAGGGACATCAGAGCACAAATGGCATAACTCGCACAAGCATTCAGAGTTGAGGTGAAACCATTCATAAACGATGCTAATCTCTGGAGGAGAGGGAAGTTACTCTTTTCACAGTGAGTGATAGAGGAGAAGTTTTTGCCTACAGATATAAACATGAAACTCTCAGCTACTTCATGGTGAGCCTGACCTTGCCCAGCTAAAGACAGTGAGATATTTTCCAGTGACTTTTTTGGGCACAGAATCAAGCTGTCAGAGCTTTGCTGAAATCTGAATTTGGACCCTTGTTATTACATAAAACAAGAGCTTCTTAAATTTTTGTTTTAATTACTTTTGTCTTGCATATCCAGAAGGATAGGAAATGAAATTTATTAATACATTGAGAGTGTAATGATCATTAAAAAATAAAGAAAGGATTATAGTGTTCTGGTGCAGTCCTCCCACATGGAACCCCGAAATGTAATTGTAGCCCTTAAGGGTTTGAGCATTGCCCTGCTTAATGATAACTTGTGTCACTGTTCCAAAAAAAGAAGTGGCTGTTAAGGCAGAAATAAAGCTCTCATGAACAATATGAGAGATTAAACTAACATGAATGGGCAGAAGCCCTATGTGTGATTGCAGGATCCATTAATTCCAGGAGAAAGTGGGAAGTATTAAGACCATTGTACAAAACACTGATGAGTTTTGGACAACCTCATCTGTATAATTCTCATCACTTACCTTCAAGGAAAACAAAGTCAAGCTGAAACAGGTGCTGGAAAGGACAGCGGGGTGACAAGGGGGAACTGGAGAGCCTGCCTGACAATTGGGGACATATCCTGTATATTGAAGTACAACAAAGAAAGCCTTGAGCTAGCACCTGCCCAAGCTAGTGCATCCAGATGGTGCACTTAGACGTGGAAATAGCAGCATCAGTGTAGCCCTGAACCTCAACTGAAGTACCCTGCAATGCAGCAGTACTTCTTTGCTCAGATGGAATTCTCTGCTGAAGGACCTTTACAGCTTTCTAGAACTGGAGCTGGCTCCTGTGGAGGCCAGCTTGGACAACTCTTCTCCCTAGGTTGTAGCAGACCCTAAAAGCTAGCTGAACCTACTCAAGTCAAGACTGAATGGATATTATTTATCTCCTTATAAGGACGTATACTGATTTTTCTGCATAAATGCTATGCGAAAAGGGAGTGAAGAATAGAGAGAAAGAAGTTAAACCTGAGGCAACAATAAATGTTCTTAAACTGGTAATGAAAACAATAGGAGCTCTAACTAGCAAAGGAGTAGTTTGCAGTGGCTTTAAGAGTGTTGAATCTGATTCTTAGCAGATGTCTGCTGCCTTCATGAGCAAGTTGAAGGATGCAGTGGTCAACAACTGAAGATGCATGTATTTACTGACCTTGGATGTTTGCTGGATAATAATAGTCCACTTGGAAGTAAGAGCTGTGCAAAAGATGTCACATTTCCTGGGTAAATCCATGTCCCCAGTAAGTGCCAAACTTCTCAGTAAATTCCTTTGGGCCAAGAATTCACAGGGTGTACTAGACTGAGTAGTGGGGTCTAGCATCCATTTGGGTTTTTTTGACTAAACACAAATAACACCTAGCTTTTTCTTTAACATGTTTTATAAGTATAACTCAATGTTTCCTAGAAAGAACATCAACATCATAGATAAGACAAATATTTTAACCAGCAGGGACAGAGAAGTGAAATGACACAGCTGTGATTGCAGAGCAGACAGTGGACAAAGCTGGAAAGACAATCGAAGTTTCTTAGGTTCAAGTGATGAGAGGCCAGTTGAAGACAGTGGCTGATTTACATGAACTGTCACTTAAGAAGGTAAATTATGGTCCTGCATGTGCTTTTTAAACATGTGTTTGCATGTGTAGGAGACAACTACAGTATTACCAACTACAGTTGGGCAGCTACTTCTGTTTGAGAACTCTGAGGTTGCGACTGATTCGCAGTGCATAGTGACCTCTGTGAAGCCTGGACATAGGAAGCAAAGATTTGTCTGAAGCTACAGGGCCTTTTGTAGACCAAGTTCCAATCACCAGATTGTGGTTCTGTGGTATAGAGATTGCTTCAAAGTCAATGTATATGACAAAAAAGTACAGTGTGAACTTCTAAACCCTTTGTTAAGGTATCCATTGCCTAATGTTACTACTGGCTGATGTCTGCTGATGCCCTGAGATCTGCATTGGAGAACTAAAAATCTCCTGTATGGGTATGAACTACATTTCTACCTTCCAAGTTCTCACTGGTCCTACATCTGATCTTGATTCATTTGCGATGTGTCTGAATAAAAGTTCTTTCAAGTACAGAACCTCAAGTACAGCTCCTCATCTGTGGCAGTAGATGATCCTGCACAAAAGCCTGTTAGTCTAATGTTGTAAAGAACAGCAGCTCAGCTGATGTGAAGAATGTTGTATGCATGATTAGGGCAAGGCTTACAAGGTAAGTTATTGTTGTGCTGATATGCATGGGGCAATGATCAGGCTCAGGGGCAGAACTCATCTGAGATCAGCACGAAGGTATGCAGAATATATGCTGTGTATGTTAAAGCATTAAGCTAAAGGCAGTATAGATGCATTTATTTCACTCTTCAAGGCAATTTATACAGACTAGAACAGACAGAGACTGTGGAGGTTAAATATTCAGGGTGGAGATTTAGCTGTGTGGATCCTATTAAGGTTAATGGAAGTTGTACCACTAAGTCCCTTTGCTTCACCCAGTGAGTAGTTAGTAACCCTTGCACTGCATGCCTCAACAAGAGTTTAGTCATCAACAGCAGCAGTGCTAGGAAAAACTCATTTGATGAGCTAACTGAAATTATTTTAAGTACAGGAAGTTCTGTTGTAGTTGCTGTTTTGTTCAGAAGCTGAGACAGATGAACAGTTAAGGAAGAGATTAAGATTTTGGAAGAATTAACTTCTGTTTTCCTATTTGAGATCCTTTTATGAGCCTTATAATGCTTCATTTTCCAGTATTATCCTTGGAAGATCTCATCAAATTCTCATCCTGTCCTGTTCCAAATGTCTCACAAGAAATTTGAGCCTTATCTACACTGAGAGCTAAGCATATTGAGCCCTTGGCACAAACTGGGCTGTAGTCTAAGCGCAGCCAAGATAGGGCTTTAAACTTGGATGTAGTAGTCTGAGGTCTTGGACCTGAGATGCTATTTCTGTAATAACTGGGTGCAAAGTATTCTGACATGAGTTGCACTGCATGCTAGATTTTTAAATTTCTTTCTGGTGTACCACAATAGGAAAGAGGAGGGCAGGGGATCCTGTCTTTTATGCACTAAGTCGAATCTCACTGGGATGTAGCGTTGTTGCAGACACTCTCTGTTTGGCAAATTTGAATCCTCCAGTGCTGGAGCATCTGTAATTCTCCTGAAAATGCTTCACATTATAAAACCCTTGTCATTTCAAAAGTAGCTTTTGAAGTCTATTTTTCCAGCAACTCCGTTCATCTGTGACAAGATAAGGGTTAAAAAGCCTTTCTACCTCTGGGAGAAAAGAGTAGATTATCAGCCTTTTCCTCATCAGAAACATCCAGGATAGAGGTCAGCTGAACCTTTATGTGAGTCAGGACTCATTTTCTCTAACATAATCATATGTTTTGTGATGGATTCAAAGAAAATTGCCCAGTACTTGCAGGGTTAAATCACTAATAATTATGTTAGTAGTGATCTGGTTGGCAAAATATAATTCCCCTGAGATCACTTTCTCCAAGAAAGGCAGCAGTGTGCTGTGGTGCTTTTTGAGCAGAAGGCATTATACCCTGTTTTCCATGTGGATTAGGTGACCACTTTAGCTTCTAACCCTTTTTTGACACTCAAAGTTCACATGGCTTACAAGTGAGGTGATAAGAGGGTGACATTCACTGTTGTCTGACCATCTTTTGTCTTTATTTGTCTTCATTACCAGCTTTTGGTAACCTTAGAGAAACAAGTTGAGACAACTATCAGCCCAGATGACAGATTTGCAAGCAGGCCAGGGTGAGAGCTGAAGAATCTGTTCTGAGGTGAGTCCCTCTTCCTCTTGAGTAATTCACCTTTGCAGACTTCACTCTCAGGGGTGATTTGGTGTAGCAAAAAGGTGTGAAACAGGGAAATCCAGACCCAGGTAATTCAGCTCACGTTTAAAAAGAGGTTTTGCTTGTTGATTAGGTAATCCTTCTCTAGGAAATGCACAGCACCAACTGCTTTTCATGCTAGATTAGTGCTCCTGTGGTCAATTTGCTTTTACTAATGTCAGGGCCCCACGGAGCAGGTTCATCTGTCGCATAGCAACTGCTTCAGCAGCAGTGGAGGTAGCCATGCATAAAAGATTACACATGATGGCAGGGCACAAGTGTGAAGATTTTCAAAATTAGATACAATCTCAGCATGAATATGAACTGCAGAATTGACATGGAAGGATTTTTTCAAGTCATCAAGTTTCCATATTTATCAGAAAAAGTGATTTAACTGTAGTGCATGTAAAAGGAAGCAAATGCAGAGGGCAGTAATTTAGCAAAAGCAGCAAACAAGCCAGTGTCTGTATACAAATAAATGTAAACAGAAAGCCCCACACAGTTTCTGCCAACTGAGAGGCCACCTTCAGTTTCATGCTGCAGATGCCCTCAGGAGACCATCTACAGTATATGTTTCAAAAGGTCACACTCTACAATGTCCCACAATCACTAGTAAGAGTAGGTGAGATAACTTACCTGGCTTCATTTACAGTAGACCTCTGAGCAACCTGTAAAGCTTTCACGCCCTGCTCTGGGACTGCCTCTCTTACTGCCTGGTTTGGAGGAGCAGGGACATTTTCAGCTTTTACTGTCTGCTTTAGATCTTGCTTCTGCTTTGTCACACAGTTGAGCTTCTTGGACATTTCTTTTCAAATTGCATTCAGTCTTTTCTCTTAAATGATGGGCAGAGGGAAAGAGAGATTGATCGATTAGTTATTTTAAAAGGGGTATGTCAAGGACTGTGTTTTCTTGCTAAAGGAGGTTTTTCCTCTCTGTCTCTAAAATAGAGCAAACGTGAGTGTTTGAAGATCTTTGTATTTGAAGTGCCTTGCTAATTTGACAGACTTTTGCAGGGAAGGTTTGTTTTTGTTTTGTACTCTTCTTTATTTCCTTTTACTGGGAGGACAAAAGACTCAGCTCAGGCTGCAGAGTACTGTGGCTGATCCTTTTGTATGCAAGACTAGCAGACTTGCCTGAAACAGGAACCTTGGAGGTAAATCAGGCTAATGAAGCAGCTCAGAAAGACAATGCACATTATTTTGTATCCCACAATGATTTTGAAGTCAACACACATACAGTACCAAGTATTTTGTAGCCTAAGATACCTGTAGAAGATCCAAGAGAAAGCAGTTCATCCAGTTTCCTCAGTGCTTTTGTTTAACTGATAGCAATTAACTCTCTTTTCATTGTAAGAAATGTAGGAACCAATTCACTCTCTGGATAAATTTTATCTAGGCAAGAAATTTTATTATGACAGTTGCTATCCTTGACACAAAAATGCTTTTATTAGGACAATTATAGCTCTTTTTACTTTAGGCTGAAAGAAAAATTGAAGACCTAGCTTTGCTGTAAAGAAAGCAGTTTGTTAGGAATGGCCTTTTGCTGCAAAGAGATCAGGGTCTTCTGGATTAATCTTTGGATTATATAGATTTTTCAAGGATAAGACAGCTAAGTCATCCTCCATCTCTAAGGAAGGCAGCATTGTAGCTGCTTTGGCTAATCTAAAACAACAGCTTTTCCCTTGGAGGGTGTCAGTAATCCAAAAGATTGGTAGATAAAATAATTGAAGTTCTCAGGGGTTAAGTTTAGAGACTGCAGCCATTTTTGCAAGAGCAGCAGCTTATTAAACTGACAAAACCACACTTCTGTACCCACTGGCCTTTCCTCAGCTGCCACCACAGTGTTATTTCCTCAACACGTGTTTGGGGCATTCTAAGCAGAATGGAAGGCAGGAGGAAAAGGATAGGGCCTTGTAACAGCTAGAATTCTTCCTTGTCACATGTAAGATTGATATTACTGTACAGTTCACCTGTGTTTACCTACCTGAGCTATCAAGGTATGCTCTAGGCTGTATTGGTGGAGATTAACCTGCTCTACACAATAGTAATGCTTCACTTATCCTCATTTGTAAGTGGGAAATTGAGGCACAGATTTTTTAGCTGTCACACTTCCCATTGTCCTTTAGGTCAACGGCATAGGAAGGAGGAGAATCCCAAAACCTCATATCCCATTTTATACCTTAACCAGCCACAAGACTTGGATGCAATGCAGGAATTCTAACTCCAGTAGCTGGTATCATAGCCAAGGTGATGTCATAGATATTGAATAACTAAGGGTGAGCTTGTACCTGTAGCCTGCCACACAACACAAAGCACACTCAGCCCATGGACCCAAGGGCCCTTCATCCCTCTTTACATCACTGTCTTTGTGAATGAACATGCACAACTTTTTAAGTCACAGCAGCATTTCACACAGTACCACTGTTTCTTAACCCTCCCGTTACATACTTCTCCAAAGGGCACGGAGCAGTTGGTCTAGGGAATAGAAAACTATTGCTAAATCAACCTTTTGTTCAGGTTTGGTCCTGTGAAAGATGAAAGAAAGAGTGTCTCCCAGGGGCCACCCATCCATGACTCTTGTGTTTGAAGAGCCCTGTCACTAGCCTCCACTCTTTGCAGATACTTAACACATTCAGACTACGTTTTTGATAAAATATATAAAATAATTTTCAGCCTCTCCTTAGAAGATATTGCCAAGGGCTCACTTTCTATCTTGTACTTGGACTGCCAGCCATATAAGACCAACCCACACTGTCAGCCTGTGAGCAGAAACACGCTGCCATTTTTCTGTAGCTGTTAAGAGAGACTGATCATCAACGTCCTTCTCTGATAGGAAGGTGAATGTAAGGGTAGGAGTCATACCTTTTTGTCTAGATGTATTTAAGTTTGTAATAATTATGTTTTCATAAGAAAACCCAAGCATTTCTTAAATGTGTATACATTGTACAGGCATACACTTGTGCAATTTTAGCACTTAAATATGGCTGGAATCTTTAATTTCCCTTTAAATTGTCCTTTATTCTGTTCTAAAAAACACACACAAAGGAGGAAAATAGGAGCTGCCTGGTTCCTACTCGTACATGGATTTACATTGTCCAGCCCTGCCTCTAACAACAATCTGTGCCAGTTCCTACAGGTGAGGGTGCAGTTATCCTGGAGCTATGGAATAACTGAGACCAGTGATCCTTTCCTACCAGTCCTGCTAGGTGAATCTTGGTGCAGGTTCTGTAGCAAGGTGCTTCAAAACTATTTAAAAAACCAAAACAAACCAAAATTGCTGTTGTTCCCTTGTATAGACTATTTGCTGCAGTGCACCTTCAGAGTCTTGGTTATGTGGCACTACCAGAGAAAAATGAAGTTATGGAGCTATGTGTTTGACTTTGCAACCATTCTGTTTCATTATGTCTTCTTTGTACTTGTGGAAAGACAAACATAATCACAAAGAACTGAGTCTGGATGTTTAGCTGCTTTTTTGACTTTTACCATTACCTCTCCTTGTCTTTTTTTAATGTAACTAGTGCCCATATCTGCAATTTCTCTCCACATTCAATTTATGTTTCCAGCCACTAAAATCAAACCATTTTATGTTACCCTAAAAACCCAATAGATTGGGTATGGCAAAGACACTAATGTTAATGTTTTTTTCCAGTATTTGTGGCTACTCCTGTTTATCTGTGATTTTATGCTTCAGCAAAACTTCATTCAGCTTCCAAACTCTTCAGCTGCAATCTGGCAGGCTCTGATGGAATTAATTTTGATTTTATCATCTTTATCTGTTCTTAAATATTTACCAGCACACCATGATCTTTTTTAAGTCAAATACTTTATTCAAGACATTTTTTATTTTGTTACATGTTCTTTAAAAGTCTGACTGCAACAAGAGTCTTACCTGATAACACTACCTTTTTCTTACAAATATTTCAGATCTAATAGTATGAACACTGAATTCTAATTGTGCAGTAACTTGTATTTTATTGATCAGCCTGCTTCATTTTTTTGCAGCAAAATCCAGCAAAATTATGATCCTTTTACATCTCACACAGCTGGTGTATAAACTCAACAGGTTCTAAAAGTGAATGAGTTTATCAGAAAGGATGTTTTTACTCTTTTATTTTTTTCCAGTTAATGCCAATGTAGTTTTAAAAGTGTAAAACCTGATCACCTTATTTAGTTTTTTTTTGTATTGTTATCTTCAGGTCTCTTTATATATTTACCTTCTGTTCTGGATATCTAGTTATACATATAACTGTCCTTATGGTTCTTTCCTCCTAAGTTTCCCTTCCCCTTTTCCATCTTACTTATGTCACTGCTGTAGAGTCCATCACTTTTCCAGTTTTTTTGCTACTTTACTGGACTTTGATGATATACTCAAGTCTATATTATTTTGGAAAATTAATATTGTTCATTTTTAAGCTCCTTAATGCAAAAAATATAATTCAAGCAGTATACCTACTGCAAATAATTTTTTTTTGTACAGAAAAAAATAGGCTCCACTTAATTATTTTTATTGATAATAACATTTTCTTGCTGGAAGGAACAATCAGCCTTTCCATTTTTTCTTAGTTTGTTTTCCTTATTGTCCCTTTTCAGATTAATAGTATTTTGCTATCACCTACTTTCACCTGAGATTCAATGTTTCCATTCCACTGTATATCCAGTCCTACAATTAACATTTGCTAATTAAACACATCATATTTCACCGTTAATAGCCACTGTATCCTCTTCCTTTCTTTGTTCAGGTACAGTTTATTTTTCTTAGTATGCATTGTTAAAGTACCGTGACAGGACTGCTTCAATACAGATTCAGAGCCTTCATCCATCAGTGACAAACTGAACTGTTTGTTCATCAAAATTTTTTGCTTAACTCCCAGATTCCTGAATGACTATAAGTGAGCTTGAACTCCTTACCTTTCCTCATCATCTCTCTCACTTTACGCTGGGGACTGAAATCTTGTCTTCAACGCCATCTACCTGGTCTAAAATCTGGCCCCCACTTCTCTGTGATTTTTGCTTTTTCTGTATGCTCATGGATTCTAGTATTCATTTCATAACTCAGAGGCATGATGGTAATGGTTACAAAAAAGCTTCCTAACACTGGGATTCAAGCCTAGTTAGGTGTGAGGCTGCCAGCAGAGACAATGGAAAGAGAAAGGCACCTCCGCAGGCCAATTAATTTTACCTGTCTTAAGCACATGCCTTAGAATGGTCATGAACCACCACGTTGGCAGTATCTCCTCCTCTCTCCTGTAACTGCAGTGGGAGCTGAAGTGACTAGCTTAAAATCGGTGCCTTGCCTTACCTTAGATGGCTAAAGCAAAGTGGGATGATTCCCACCCTTGGGTTCAGAGCATGACATGCAAAGATGATGCTGAACACGTTATCTCATAAATCAGTCCTGTTGTCAGGGAACTAGCTGGTCTGTTTGGGAGCCAGGCATTTAGCCACTATGCAGGGGGGTTGGAACTCGATGATCTTTATGGTCCTTTCTAACTCTGATGATTCTATGATTCTATGTAGGTAAGAAAAGAAGCAGGCAGTCCCTTCCCCTAGTGGACATGGTCTGAATCAAGCAGTTTCTACCCGCCCAGAAAACTTCTGCTAGTGAGAGGTTTGCTGCTGATGCTGTAGGTGATCAAGCTTTCAGCTCTCACCAGTTATGTCAGGTTATTCAAAGACTCTGTGTACCTCTGTGTTGTAGCACAAAGACCGCACTGCAGTTTCCAAATGCAGGCATCTCATGCAACTAAACTTGTGTACCACAGGGACCTATGAGAATAGTGTATTTAATCCTGCATCCCTTATTTCTGGTCTGTCAAGAAACTTCAAATTGATCTTGAAGCTTAATTTTATAATAACCCATAGGTAGTTTAAATATTTCAGTCAGTTCACCTCCTAATCACCTTTCCTTGCGGCTAAATAATTCCCATTTCATCATTCTCTCAGCTACTGTGCTAGCCTTCTCCAGTACATTAATCATTTTGGTTGCCCTCTGCTGTACTTGCTCCATTTTATTTACATCTGTCTTCCACTCTCATGATGAAAATTGGACATTATATTCCAAATTTGGTCTGCCCCCACAGGGTCTTATAAAGTAAAAATGTAATTTTATTGGCTTTGTTACAGATATACCTCTTTCTTAATGTATACTAGCATCTTTCTAGCCTTTTGCACTCTTGCTGCCTGTTGAACTGAGAGTGCATGAGCCGGATCAGTCAAGTACACCTAGGGTTTTTTCCTCCCTCTTGTAAACTACTTCATTACAAAATCATTCTTCTCTTTTAGTTTTAGTGCATCTCTTTGTTAACATCAACATTATTTACTGTGTGTGTTAGTCTTGTGTGAAGAGGAAAAAGGAGGCCATTACAATATGAAGGATACTGAAGATACTGACAGTGAGTTTCTTCTTGAAAGCCTAGATGATGTCACTGGAATTTGTCTTTTTCTTTTCTGCTTTATATTTTTACTTTCCTCTTCTGCTTTATATTTTGTCTTTCCTTTACGTCTTTCACATTTCCATTAATGGTATGAAAACTATTTTATATACAGCTGTATCCTTCATAGTTTCAATGATTCATCCTGTTTTAATCTCATTTATATTATTTAATATATCTAAAGAAAAATCTTAAAAGGGATGGTTTGAGGATAGCACAATAAGGATATAATGAATGATAAAAATCCCAAATAAATTGCTGGTCAGATTTTCTGAGAGATATGAACTCATCTTTTTTGTAAAAACCCAAAAGAAAATACTCCCACTACAAACAACCATCCCACTCCCCACCCACCAATCCCTGGGTAATTTAAAAAAACCCCTCTGTTCAGGAAAAGAGATGATCCTATTTTCTGGACTCAGCCAAGATATTTTTTGCCCCCTCAAATATTTTGTCATGTGATCTTCCTAGGATTTTATGCAACCTTATATTTAGACAGATTTAGAATTATGAACCTTATTGCAAATCAAGACACTTTGGAACAGTGTTTTGTACATTTTTAATAACAGAGCAAAGCAAGAGAATCAAATATCATATTAGATAAATATAGGGGATGATGGGTATAGCATACCATTTTCTTCTAAATTTCTTATTATTTTAGTGATGTATGATTCCAAAAATTAAGTTGTCAGACTGGGACTTAGGAAATTTGAGTTCAGTTTGAGTTCAGTTGAGTTCAGTTTCAGGGCAAGTCATGTTATTTATCTTTTCCTCAGTTTCTCACTGATGACAGGTTCTCTGTAAATGCTGAATGCACTGGGTACCACAGTCACAGAGACCATATAACAAAATAAAGGTCTCAAATGACAAGCCCATCTAAATCCTGTTTTATTGGAAGCAAGGGCAATGCTTTCATACAGCACCTAAACTTCTGTTGCTAATGGCAAAATCCTGAGATCTGGTCATTAGCCCTGGCTGCTTTTAAATATGCTGGATGAAAGGACAAAGGTGGTTTCTAGTTTGCCTTCTGCAGTCATTGGTAAAAAAAAAAAAGTGATACCCAAATTTCTCAATTATCCTTGGAAACAAGTGCAGCCAGAATGATATGATGAGGATTTACCAGGGCTGAAAATGTGAATTCTCAGAATGCCCAGAAAAGTTATACTGTAACTAGACATTGTACACTGAAAACAATGTCCCTTTTCCTCTGAGAGCAAAACTAATACTAAGATTTTTGGGGAAAAGTGCACATTTTGCCTTGAAATGTTCCAGGTAGTTTCGGTAATTCAATCACTTAAAAAAATAGAAAAGATATACATGTAGCTTTGTACTGTCCATCTAAGGTCATCTTCTACTCCTTTATGCTCTTCAGACTGCACATTCTGCTTTTATTTCAAGTTGGGCACCAACATGGTGTCTTTGAGAGCTATTTTTAATGCATATTTAGTAGCTATAGATATTTAATAGTTGTGGACCAGTTAATGCAATACAATGCTTAACCATGTTTGGGTGGTAGAAAATACCTGAGGAGACCTGAACTGCTCTCTGCCTGCATTATTACCCAATACTTCAATAGATGTAAACTCAAAAGATGGATGCAACTCTCTGTACATCTGACCAAGCAACATTCATTTACCCCAGATGAGGACTTGTTTAGATAGAATACATATGATAGTTACTTATTTTTACCCAGAAGGCAATCAGAGGTAGGATTTCCAAACACAAATTGTATTGGCATAATCCATTTAACTGGGATTTAAGGATTAAAAAAGAGTAAGAGCACGACTTGGATGCCCATGATGTAAATCAGATTAGATAATGAATCATTTCCTAATGCACTGAGAAAATAAGATTAGGCTGTTGTTGGTCATGTGAACAATTTTTCACTGATGGCCAAATCCAAGCTTCTGAAAATAATCCTTTGCTTGTCCTCATCTCTTACACTTGATCAGGAATATGTCCTTAATGATGACAATTTTAGACATGAAGTGTGAATACTGCAGTTTTGTGTGACTCTAGGGCATATGATGACAGAGAACTGGTGGTCCACAGTTTACTGCAATTTCTGTTGCTCAGTTTTTGTCATTAAAGTTAGTTCATGAAGGTTAAAAGCAAGTTGAGATCATAGAAAACAATGGAGCTCTGCCACTAGTTTCAATGAAGCCAAGGTTTACTTGGGTGTTTTCCTGTAGTGTCTGTCTACCATATGAGGAGCTGGACTTGAACAATTTATGTGACAATAACTAACAGTCCCAGAAAACAGCACTCATGTTAGCCATCAGATAAACCTGGAGAGCACAAGCAGCAAATGCTTTATTCATTGAGCCTCTATATTTTATCCTTTTCAGGTTTCAGCTGTCATTAAACCTTTTTTACCAAAGTAGTTTTAAATTACCACATTAATTTCAAACTCAAGCTAAGTTCCTTAGTAAGTGAACCATTTTCATCAGTATCTGAAAGAATTCATTATAAAGTTGATTCACTAAGAGCTCTCAATTTACTACAGCAAAAGAACACCACAATTTTTCCCAATTCGTTATGTTCTTACAGTAGAGGTTCAAAATACTTATTGAGCTGCTGCTATTGGGGATTCATGTAAAACATTATAAAAGCATTGCTGAATTTTTTGCTAGAAATTTTTCTTCCCAAATATACATGTGGGGCCAGTATGCCATGGGAGATGTGTTTCCATCTCCTGTAGATCAGTACAGCTCTAACTGACCTCCAATCTGCTCTAATTCATAGAGATCTGACGTATTTAAAATCTTTATTTCTGCTTTTGTATGCCTGTATCCTAGTCAACCTTCAGCTATGGGAAAGGTTGAGAAGAAGCAGTAGATCAATATGAGACAAATTGTTAAAATTTTAATTGTGTTCATTGGTAGCAATAATGTTGTGCTACTGCAAGGTTTATATAACACATAACACAGTGGGGTCCATTTATGAGATGAGCTCCTCTGCACTATCATACACAAACAAAATACTTGCTTTTCTCATCTAGCAGTGGCAGGGAATAAAGAGGAATAAATAACTGTACAGGGCATAAGGGGAAAAAAAGAGTTTGGACAATTGTTTATCCAAAACCTGCAGACTGGGGTGATGTGTTTGCATCAGCCATCTTTTGTTGATTACTTTGTGTTATTCTTATTTGTAAGGGAGTTTTGGTGTAGTTTGAATTAACAGTATTTGGCAAAACCAAAAGGATACTCTACTGAGTAAACAGGAGGAAAATCTTACTATAGTCTTGTTGGGTAGATGAGGTGAAGCAATTCCTTTCAAGATGGTTGGTGTTTCCTATTCCATTGAGCCTCTGTTAAAATAAACTGAAAGTTAGAATATTGTGCTCAGAACTAGTGAGTAGTTTTCAGGGAAATCTGATTTTGTGTTTGACACAGCAAAGTGACTTCACCAAAATAACAAAATCACTGTACTGCCTGTCTCACCTATAGTTTAATAGAGCTTTACTATCAGAGAGCAGATGGGAGATACTGGTCCCAGAGATAGCCTAGAGGCTCCAGGCTGTAAAGATATTGGTTCAGACCTCTGAATATCCCCTTTTATAGGGTTTTTTAGAGAGGAACTATTGCTTGTTCCAGACTTTATTGGTAGCATGTTCCATATGAATCATTCCTTTGCTTCTGAAGAGTGTGGCTTAGGGGAAGTTCGTAAGAAGAGAGTTTTGGAGTTTTTAATTCCTGCAGAAATTCCTCTCCTGGACATTTTCATGGGAAGAGATGTTTGGTTCCAACAACTCCAAAAGCAGATCAATATCTACAAAAGCAATAAAACACCTCAGTAGAACAGCAAGTGCAATTCAAGAGTGATTTGCCCCTGCCAGGAGAGCCTGTGGCAATAGAAAACTTGGTGAGGAGCAGTGGATCACAGTGACGCGATATCACATGCCCAATACTGATAGAGTCCAAAGGACCAGAGAACAGGGTACAGCTTATGGTAAAAGGCCTCATTTGCAAGAAGGATCTGAGTTGAAAGCCATAAATACCTTGCCAGAAAAGGTGTTAAAACAAGAGTTAATGAATTGTATAAACTGTATCTTTTCTGTAGGATACTCATTGCTCATGTTCCCCAGGGCAGCAATATGTACTGGCAAAGGGAAGGCTTGGAAGTCAGGTGCCCATGGAGACAGTAGATGTTGCTTTACCTAGGTAGCCTCTGGATCACCAGCATAACTAACAATATATTTTTGCCTTCTAGAAGAACTAATGGTCCTAACTGTCTCCAGCAGTGCTATACAATAGAAACTTCTAGATGATGACCAGTTCTTCCTGAAATCAGTGTTGTACAGGCGTGTGAATGTTGAACTCTTTTTTTTCAACTGTGTAATAATGCACTTTTGGATAGGATATTTATATGCAGGGAAGGTATCCATGTGTTGATATTCGCTGTAAGAGAGGCTCTGGGGAATTTGTTTAGCTTCTTGATGCCTCTGAGTGCATCACATATCATTGGGGTGCATTGTGTGTTCTGGCAGTGGGATATAAACTTGCAAAAACTTTTAGCTATGAAAGCATTGCTTACCACTTTGCCTCCAAGAGTAACTGAAAGGAATTGTGCAAAGGATGCTACGAGCAAGGGTATTAGAGCCTGCTTTTAGAAAAGTTATCAAAGAACTTTTGGGTTGTTCAGGGTATAAAGATGATTTGTTCTGTTACAGCAGTTTCTGTGGCAAAGTCACACCATGCAGCAGGTACGTTGCTCTTGTTACAGTTATCTATTTGTGGTTATCCAGAGTTAGATTAGAATGGCTGATTTAGGGGTTCATCAACATGAGCTTGTAGCTTCCTTAAAGGTTAACTTTGACTTGTACAAAATGCATTAAAGACGAACAGTCTTCAGTACTGTGCTCTTCAGAATTTTACAGTGAATGAGCTACGTGTCATTGATTATTTACAGAGTGCTCCACACCATAGTCATTCCAAAGCAATATCAAGATATATGTATCCTGAAGCTTGGTGGAATGGAAAAAATGTTACCAGTGATATTTTGTAAAATAAGTACACTGTAAAGGTCATTGTGGGGAGGTGTAAAATTACAGGATACCTTGGCCATGAAATTCAGTAGAAATAAGTTCAGAAATTATTAATCTGTCCTGAGAGTGAAATGATGCATTGGCAAAACTCCAGTGAACTGAATTTCACTTAGTTTTTTGTTTTAAGTGGAAAACTGAAGGGAAGAGAAACCCCAGCTGCACAAAGATTTTCGATTTCACCGTGTTCCCACAGAAGAACTGCAGTTTTGACAGGGCTTCAGCTTCAACTGGCAGCATGTCCCATAAGAGATTTTTCCCTTTCCTTTCTTATACAAAGACAGTGTTTAGTATTGTATCTCTGTGTGTTTGCCTGGAGCAATCTAAGGTACTAGGGCTTTTCTAATAGCAATTCACATTTGATTTTCATATTATGGCTGTTCAAGGCTTCCAGTAGTGTTTTAGTTTTAATTTGACAGAAATTAATAAGTATAAGGAGAAAGAGATCATACATCAGTACTGTACAGCAGTTTTGTCACACTTCCTAATTTGTTAGACAATAAGAATAATCTACCACTTCCAATTTGGACTCAGTAAAATAAACACATGTATATTAATGATTTAAAAATATTTCTGTTCAGTCAAGCATGTCTTTTTTATGCAGAATAGCATCAGATCAATAATTAGTTGCCATGCATTTTAATAACAAGAGTTTTTGGTTAAGATTGTTTTTCATAATTTTGCATTTATGTTTGACAAGTTCAAGAACTTGTCTTATATGAAAGAAAAAATATTAATGCAGAAATTACTTCTCATTGTATTATTGCTTGGCAAATCTAATATGTAAATACCCAGTAGAACTCATGCTTATGTTAATGGAGAGAGGATCATAGAAATCTTGTAGGCAGAGTCTATTTGTCCCACTTTGTTCCACACATTATTATTCTCCATGGTACTTAATTATTCAGTGCTTTAATTTTAAATTAAAAGTAAATACTCTACACGAATGGTAATTTGAGTCAAGTGATAGGAAAACATTGTCACAATGAAATACAAAATAAGCTCCCTTGCAGTGTTTTTCTGGTCAGAAAAAGTGTCATGAAGATCTACTCATTATATTTCCTAAATATAACTCCCTGCTATCATTACACATCTAAAGAATAGATATCAGTGACTGCTGATAATGTGGAAAAGAAAGCCAGATGAAACTGTTGTATAGCCAAAGGCATGGTGAACTTATTATTTAATACTGGGTTTATTACTTCTGTGCACATTTTGTGGAGTATAAGGATTGTCACCTTTAGTTACAAAATTCATGCCTGGCATAAGAAGTAGTTTTAATATATGGATTTTCTTTTCTCCTAATGGCTTTTCTCAAAACAATTAATTAACAAAAAGCTTTGTTGTTAGTGTAAATTCTTTGCATTTGGAAAGACCTTCCTGTATATATTCTAAAGTTGCATTTATCTTTTTGACAAGTGCATTACACTGGCACCTCACAGTATCCACAGTCATGGGGGAGCACGGGCTGGTAAATTCACCAGCTACTCTGACTAACCTGGGAGATGCTGGCTACATGTGAAGGATAGGGATGTGAATATTTTTTGTAATGAATCAACAGTTAACTGCTCACTTTGAGAAAGAATCTGTCAGTTCTAATTGGTAAATTTTAATAGTTTGTAGGCTGTAATTTAGTAATGAAGGGCTGGGAATTCTAATGAAACAGAAGAACAGGAATCAAAGCAAAACTTGTGATAGGAAAAAGTTACTACTAAAAGTTATTCAAGCATTATTTTGCATTTAAAAAAATATTATCTTTTTATTATATGTGGCCTTGTGGTTATCTAAATAGATATTCCTCTTTCTGTGCCAATGAACAAACCAGAAACATTTACTTGAAATGTTGAAGCATGAAATACTGTATTATTTTTTGCCAGCTTGTTAATGGAAACAAGATAATTCTCAGTTCAGGAGACCCACATTTCTTCACCTGGAGGACAATTCAATAAAGAAAGGGACAGAAATAAGTCACTTACCTGAGTAACATATTCCTGCTAACTGGGCCAGCAAATCAATACCACAGGACCAGGGAAATAGGACAATAATAATATTTTCTAGATGTTAAGACCAGAATAGCCTTTTCAGTGGTACCAAACCTGGGATATAGTTGTGTACAAACAGAAAGATACTTAAAAAACAGATTGGAGAAATGTTTAATGAGTTAATTAATTCCTATTGCACAGATAAAAGAGTCTTCATTACCAAGTAGGGCAGGACTTTGTTTAGTTTTAAAATGAGTTACAGAAATATATCATATTGAAGTGAGTTGTCCATGTGCATGAGGCTGAGATGGTGAATTTGTTTTGGACTTGGCAGCTATATCTTGATCCTGATATTAGATAAATAATTGATCCTGTATGTTTCAATTCCTATATATGAAACCTGGGTATGACACTTAACTTCCATAAGATATTAACAGTTACAATTGGGCCTCTCTGCATGAGAAATTGAATTACACAGGTAGTCCAGTACACTGTAAGATGTGAAAATGCTACATTGAAATATTTTAGTTACACCCAAACAGGACTTTATTCTGACACCAGTACTCATATAGAATCTACTTGGGAGATAATCTTGAGAGCTGTTCTACAGAGTCTGTAACACCACTGACCACAACAGCCATGGCAGTTTTGCTGTGTAGGCATGATCTTACCTTTTACATAGCCTTTTGAAGGTTTAGATACAGTTTTGTCACAACATTTGGTTGTGGACTTAACATATGAGAGAGTTCAGTGGTAGTTTGTGTGAAGGTTTCAGATGATTGTTTTACTTTCTAGTACAGGTGCAATAGGATGATTCTTTTCATATACAGTCCAGAAGAATGAGTGGCAAATGATACATCATCCCAGGGCATACCTGATGTGCCCAATATTAGGAATAAAATGGATTGATATTATGGATATATCAGAAATACTTTTGCTTCTGTATGAAACAAGATCTCTGCTGTGGTTGAGAACACTTAGAAGTTTTTAGTCTAGCTTTTGCTTTGATATAAATAAGCTGGGAATTCATGGGGTTGCTTTGGAGGCTAAACTGTATGTATTCTTTTGTGATTTGCGTAGGCATTTCCACTCCAAAAACCTGTAAAACTTCAGAACTCTGCACCTTTCTAGGGATGATAATATTCAGAGAAAGGACTATGCAAATGTGGAGCCTCGTGGATTAATTTGAATGTTTGACAAGTCTATATTTTAGAGAGTTGTTTTTCCCTCTGTCAGCAAAAACCCCATTAGACCTCACAATACACTTTTAAGCTCAGAGCCCTACAAAATCAAAATTACTATGAAGAAGTGGATGGATTGCCATATTCCTTCTGCAGTTTCAATTAAAAGGCCTGATCATCAAATGAACTCACACTCTGGGCTTTGCAGTGGGTCCTGAATTGTCATTCACTTGCTAATTATGCAGTCTGGTGCTGGAGATTAGGGAGGAGGAAATAAAGGCAGAGTTTGACTGTCGATCTGAAAGTGAGCTTTCAAAGGTGATGATTAGAGAAACCCTCTTTTGACTTGCAAACTTGATATAGAGTCAGAGAAAGATTAAATCCAGATCCAGGAGCTTTGTTTTGACTGAGGGTCGTTTCCAGCTGCAGCTACACTTTGCATGGTTACATTAGATTATGTGATTCTGTGATTTATCCCAATCAATATGCATAGCGGGTGGGCCATGCAGACCCTGTGCTATCAACTGCTCACAGGGTTAGAAGTTTGCTTTCTGATGAGACATGCATGTTAGCCTTCAATAAATCTGCTGTACTGAATCTGTGAAGTGATGCTTTTCAAAGGTAAGACACTACTGAAGTCAATAAATATAAATAAATTGTGTTATACTGTATAAAGGGTAATAAATTGTGGCAATGCTTTAAATAAATGTTCTTCTGATATTGTTCCATTGCAGGTATTTTTTACTGAGAGGAATTTCTGAAATTTCAAAACAGCAAACTGTTCCAGGAGTGGAAACAGAGTTATCAACATGAAGCCTAAGATCCAAAACCATGGAGGTAAAATGAGATTTGAAGCAAATTAGAACTTGTGAAAAAAATTCAAACATGCAGTAAGGTTTTTTAGCCATCACAATTAGATGAGAGCAAGGAAAATAATGGTGAGGTTGGCTTGAGGGAGGATGGGCTTAAGGTTGGCATAGATGCTTTCCAAAAATGAGATAATTTTGTGCTTCAGTGTTCAATTTGGACAACAGGCCTGAACTTGGATGGGAGCAAACTGGTTTTATGGGAATGAATCGGAAGGATGAAAATGATGCTTTCTGAGCAAGAAGTAAAATTCAAGGAATAATGTTTCAGAAGATCTGCATCACAGTAGTCTGATGGACTTGACATTCGAAGCTGCATTTCTACATGAAGGATATTTAGGATTATATTAAAGTAGAAGTACTATGAGAAATTTCAGATATGATTCTTATATTCCAGTTAGGGAAAAAAAAAAGTGATCTAGTTAAATGTAGCTGTATTAGTGTGACAGCAGTAGTATGCAAGGCATTAGAGTGCTTTTGGACAGAAGAGTAATAGCAAGCATAGCAAATGGAAGAAGTAGGATAACACACAGAATAGGTTTACTGAAAGCAGATTTACTAGATTAACTTGATAATCTTTCTTTAGATTATCCTGATGTTTGTAGACAAAGAACATAGCAATAGATGTATATACACAGGGAGAGAAGCATCTGACACAGACTTTCATGGAGAATTGTTTGACTGGCAAAGATGAAGATTAGACCCAGAACTGTAAAATAAGTAGAAATTGGCTAAAGGAGATAATAACAGATGATGCTGAGAGAGAAAATACCAGGTTAGAGAGAGCTAAAAGTGAAGTTTCTGAAGGCACAGTCTGGGAACCAATATCACTTAATATTTTCATTAATCAACTAGGCACAAAAAGAATAAGAACCTGCTAGAGAAATGTGCTGATGGCTGAAGGTGGGAGGGATTGTCAATAGCAATGAGGTTCACAGCATACAGAAAAACAGAATATCCTTAGGGAGTGGGGAGATAAAAATGGGATTACATTCAACTGTTCAAGTAGCAAGGTCAGGTAGCTGGGAACAAACGGCAATTTCTAATATAACGTAAAGCTTGTTGATTGGACTGATACAGGAGAATTGGGCATATATTTGGCACTATATCAAAAGAAGCATTTCCAGTCAAGATAGGAAAAAATTAATACCCTTTAGAAGGCTTTAGTAAGGCTTTTCCAGAAATGTGGTGACCGATTGTAGCCACCTGTGTTTGAAAGAAAAAAATTCAACCTTGAGCAGGTGCAGACAAAGGTGAATAGTTTGATGAGGAAATGGAGATTGTGCCTTTAGCATAGTAAAGGATGCAATGAATCAACCATAAACACAATAGGAGGGAACAGGATCTTTTTAAGCTTTGACAGCACTGTTACATAAACAAATAACTGTAAACTAGCCATCAAAACGTTACTTTGTATTTTAGAAAAGGGATTCCAATGAAAGATACAGGTTTCTGGGAAAGCCTTGAATAGCAGCAGTGGGGAGAACCCTTGTAAAATTCTATGATGGAGATGGGTATGTGTCTGAGGGATTCACCAGCATGTGCATGATGCAGCAGCAGACTGGGCCCAGTGACCAGTGGACTCAGTCCCATCGTCCTGTTCTCATTCGTTCTGGCTCCACATTCATTTCAGCTTTTAACACTGAAGTGTGAGCCCTCAGCACCACTGATCCAGAGCGTGGTTATGATGCTGCTGCAGCTTTGGCAGACAGGAGTGGCAAGGAGATTCTACAGCCTTAGGAAATTGGGGGGGTGGGAGGGGGTGGGAAGGGAAGAAATGTTTGGCCTATACCCACCCCTTTGGCACTAAGAAATAGGAGGAATAGGTAAACTTTAGTGCATAAGGTTCTAAAATGGAGCTTCTAATAAGGGGTGGATTTCTCCAGTTATTATTTTGCCTAGTCAGACCATCATTATTTCAAACAAAAATGTTCAGCTGAAAATATTGGCTTCTAATTGACAAAATGAACACCATCCCCTCCCCCAGCCATGAGAGTTTCTGGGATTCTGCTAATATCTTTTCCATTTTCCATATTTGCCGAGCAGAATGAAATAAAAACATGCTGACATTTTCAAGGAAATCAGATACTTCCCATGAAAGTTTGATGGAAAATTTTCAAAGAGCCCCGAGGCTCAGGAGCTGGTTGCATCGGGGCGTGGCCAGCTAAATCTGTTGCCTGAATCCGTGGGGCCAATGCCAGAGCATCTTTTAGACCCTCCGGACTTTGAGGTGATTATTTCTAAGAGGAAAGCATCTTTCATAGCAAGCCACGTGCTCTGGGTGGCACTGACTTTGCTCTCGCAGCAGTTCTGGCTGACCTTGATGTGAGTGGTGCAGAACGCTGAGACGCGGCTGCCTCCACCCTCCCCTTTCCTCCCCCTCGCACTGCGGAGGCACATGAAAACTGACCACAGTGTAGCCCTAAATGTTTTATTTTTAACTTTTGCCAGACAACACGTGTATCTAAGGCCAAACAAAAAGAGATGGAGAATGGGGTGTAAGTGCTTGTCAATGTCAGACCCAATCACTGTCAAAGAGGGGCTGGATTCTGCAGCTACACTGCATGCAGAGCTCACGTTTCCTTCAGTGGTGCTCTGAAGCCACAGCGATGAACGCCTAGAGAGATGGATAAAGGCAGACAGACATAGATACAGACTGACAGAACCAACCCCCAGATGGAGGTTGCTTGAATTTACCAGAAATTAAGGTGCTGTACTGCTTAAGAAAGAGTTCCATGATCTCATTAAGTCTCTTTTATGTCTCCTTTTTTGTTCTATCCTCCACCCCTTTAAAAAAAAAATACTTTGTGTTATCTGCAGATTGAATTAGAGGAAAATCGTCTATGGACTAAATAAAATGTTTGCATTCTTTTGTACCAGCAAAGTCCCTCGTTGAAGGCTTGTGTTTTTTAAAGTGGAAGAAAATGCAGTGGGACATAATAATGTCATATATTCTAACTTGCTCAGGACTTCTTAATATTTTCCTTTATAATAAAAATGCTATTTATTGTTATCAAAAGAAGTGTTAATGAAATCAACTCATATACTAACTCATGCATATATATACATATAAATAAAAATATACACTGAAAAAATCCTTACTGCAGGGAATGATCAAGCACCTTGTCAGCAATCCATATTATATTCGTTAATTTGATTCCTGCCACAAAATCACTTAAGTGAGACCTTCTGATTTCTTTCTTTAACGCTTGAGGCTCCTTTCATCTAAGCAGTGTTTATTAACCTATTTCTGAAAATCAGCATAAGCATAAGCTATATTTAATCTGTTCTTTTCATGTGCTTTGGGATTTTTTTAATGTGTTTTGTTTTGGTTTTAACTCCAGTATAAGAATGAGAAATTTTGCATTGGTCAGTATTAAAAAACCCCACTGGTTCAGATAGTGACAACTGAAATGATAAAAACTAAGGTTAATTATGTTAATTTATATTCTTTAGAGGAGACTTATTCTAGTTTAATTCCAGGACTAATGATAATGAAAGCAAGAAAAGTATACTCACCTGAAGAAGAATACCATGACCTAATGACTGAGGTTTGGGTTACAACTTCACAACTCTGCGCTCTACCCCTAGACTTGCCAGTGTCCTCTTCTGCTGACTTGAATAGCAAATCTCTTGCCTGCATACCTCTGGGTCCCATCAGAAAGGTGAGTGCAAAGTTATTAAACTCCTTAGTTAAGGTGAAATCTGCAGATTAAAAGTGTGATACGACTAGATATTCTTGTTAATACTTTCACACACAAAAAATTAACTTAAAACCCCAGTAAGCGGTAAACTCTGGAGCTCCCAGAAATCAGATCCAGTTTGGAGACAGACAATTGGCATACTTTTCACAGAGCTGGCAGATATACCTATAGCTGCATGGAATAAATCCTGGTCCCATTCATGTGAATAGGGTTTTGACAGTGAGGTGAACATGTCCAGAATTTCACTTATACTTTCCAATAGCCAGGCTAGAACGAGGCAGACTGGAACAAAGCCAACTTGCATTGTGTTCAGCATAAAAGCAAGGTAGCTCAGGACCGCCTGCATGAACTGACTGGAGCATTGAGTAGCAGTGTGGAGATGCCCTCATTCACCAAATGCTCCACCTTTGACAATATTAGAGCTGGATTTTACCAGCTCCCCATACAGGTTAAGTGGTGACAGGTTTTGTCCTTCTTCCAGCTCTGCAGCCAAGGATAAAACACTTGCCAAAACTAAACTGTCTCTTTTACAATCTAATGAGGCTCCTCTTACCTGAAGTAGGGTTGTAGCTACAGATTTACATAGGAAGGAACTGTCCTGCCTAGACACCCACAAAATTCCTACCAAGAAGGATGAAACTTGTTTTCCAAGCTGCTGTAAGAAGCTGATTGTGGTAGTGAGATAGTCCTTATTAAAATGAATCTGAGAGCTGAAGCAGAAAGATACCAAAAAGGAGAAGGTAAGAAAAAGTTATTTTGGTTTTTAACCCTGTTTGCTGAGAGAAGTGAGTGGCTTCCAGCCAGGAGATGACATTGTGTCCCTTAGGGGGTGTGTCTTACTTTCCCCATCAGGAAGGCAAGGGAAACCAATGGGATAATTTGTTGTTGAACTCTAGAGACTGGATCAACCTCAAATTCTCTGAGAACCCAAAATAAATAAGGATTGCTTGAGCCACTCAGTTCAAAAACATTCCTGAAAGATGTTATACTTCACAAGTATCACTTGCATTTGTATACATTGGGAAATAGAGTGGGTAATAAATCTTCTTACTATTTACTGCTCTGCCAATATGTATCTTGGCAATATTAAAATATATGCATGCATGTTTATGAATTTTATTTCTCTTCAAAGGAGCCAGCTCCTTGTACTAACCACAGCTAGGACTTGATAGACTCTTCTTTACCTGGCATGCCTATAGAAAGCTCTAGAGAATTAGAATTCTCATTAAGTGCACTGGAAAGCAGAATTTAATCAAATGCATGCCAAAGCTTGCTGTTAAAAATATGCAACTATAAATTGCATTTCTGTAGAAGTTGTTGCAGTCCTACAGTGACCACTGAAGTCTTTTTTATTTATTGTACCATGAATACAAAAGAGATAAAATGAAATCCTCCATAATCAATGGCTCCAATTTACACGCATCCCCTGTCGAAGTAACTTTCTCTGCTCCCCACAAAATACTATGTAATGTAACATCTCACAAGTCTTCAGGAACATCCTAAAATGAATCTGAAAGAAAAATATTGCAGTTGTGAGTCTTTCAGTCATGACTCAAATAATTTTAAATTTGCAGAGATATATTCCTCCAACAATGTTAAAATTGTTCTAATGCAGGATAAAATGATAGTTTTAGTCTCTGTAATTTTTATAGCAGCTTGTAATTTCCATGCACTTGTTACAATTCTCAGATCAGGAAAGATTACAGGAGAAACATTTTCAGTGGAAATCTGCTCTGCTGCTCAACCTCCTTGTGAAGAATATACCCAGTATTTAGACTCTAGAAAGGTTTTATGAGGTGTTTGATGCTGTAAGTGTCAAAGTTAGACCATTTGATTTGGATTAATGTCATCTCTGGAGTCTGCTAAAGGGATAAGTATGAGCCCACCTCCTGCTTTCTGCTCAAAACATATTTTTACGAACACTGATGCTCTCATTTGTATCTATTCTGCTTGGGGCCACCGGCCAGCAGGCTGGGAAATATTTGAGAAACATAAAATGTCAGGGTGAGTAATTTCTGTCCTTCGGTTCTGCTTTGAACTGGTTTTAAGCCTCCAAATTAGAAAATCTATGATTACCACAGAAGGGGTTTTTAGAAGAAGCACTTGAAGAGTAAAAAACCGCAAAATGAAGGTATCTTAAGTGGTCTGATGGAGTGCTGTTAACATGTATGACTATCATTGAATACACTGAACTGGAACTTGGGGCTTGTTCAGTGACAGGAACCACAGTGATCTTTTCAGACTTTCTTTGGGTTTGTGACTGTAGCTGTGATGATATGACAGGGCACGAGCAGATATTTTCTGGATAAAGGGGGAGAAACATGACCATCTTTTGGGCTCACACACAGGTTGGAAGAGGAAGAGGACAAGGTAGTGGACAGCGAGACCACTGTGGCATTGTTGCAACAAGTTGCATTGAGTTTGCATGATGAAAAAGTGCCTACAGACGTTAATGCCATATCAGGTTGTGCACCTGCAGGCAGTATATCAAAACCATGGTTTGCCTTTGATTGAGCTCCTGAGAAAACATTTTGGAGAGGTACAAGGCAGCACAGAGGAACCCCTACATGGGCAGTTTGGTACATAGGAAGGATGGTGTGCAATAGTATTGTGCTGGGGAGAATTTAAGGAAGGGTTTGGGCAGCTCAGGAAGGAAAAGTCCCTCTAGAGACCTACAAACGTACAGGGGAACATTTTTTACTTTATATTGAAGGGAACAAAGAGGCAAATCATCTGCTTGTCATGGGAGTGGGCTGCCAGCCCTGTGCCTCTCTCTGTACCTTTGGGAATAGCTTGGGTTTCCTAGATGGTGAAGGGAAAGAGTCCAGCGCAGAGCCACCAAGATGATTAAGGGGGTGGAACATCTTCCTTATGAGGAAAGGCTGAGGGAGCTGGGTCTCTTTAGCTTGGAGAAGAGGAGGCTAAGGGATGACCTCATCTATGCTTTTAAATATGTGAAGAGTGGCTGTCAGGAGGATAGGGTCAGGCTCTTCTCAGTGAAGCCCAGTGACAGGACAAGAGGCAATGGTTGTAAGCTGAAGCATAGGAGATTCCGTATGAATACATGTAGAAATTTTTTCCTAGTAAGGGTGCCAGAGCACTGGCACAGACTGCCCAGAGAGGTTGTGGAATTTCCTTCTATGGAGGTATTCAAAACCCACCAGGACACACTTCTCTGTGACCTGGTCTAGGGAATCCTGCTGTGGAAGTGGGGCTGGACTAGATGATCTTTCGAGGTCCCTTTCAACTCCTAATATTCTGTGATTCTGTGACAGTTATGCTTCATGTCAGTGGTTGGTAGAGAATTGCCTGCACCTGTCTTCCATCTTACATATCACCATAACAGTCAGGAAAATTACCCTGCACTTTGAGGGACAAAGAATTTGCCACAAAGCAAAGAGAGCAGGCTCTGCAGGGCAGAATAAGGGACCAAAATGGCACATCCTGTCCTGCACACCTCAGGCTTGAATTAAAGGGAGATGTAATATCACTGCCCCTACCTGGCTGGAGTGAACTGGAACAGGGGAGGGAGGATGCTTTTTACATTGGTAAGGTGATGAATAATTAACACCAATTACTTCTGTTTGACATTGGCAAATGTTTTTTAGCTGTGAAGCAGATTTTGAGAGACTTTTATTTCCTCTTATAGTTAGTGAACTTCCTGTGTGTTAAACCCTGTTCTGGTGTCTGAGTGAGGCTGGTGGGAGATGAGCTTAAGACCAGACTCTCTATGCATTCTTTGGCTTTTTCTCGTTCTCTGGCTGCCAGGACTGGCTCTGAGACACAAGACACAGGGCCCTAAATCACAAGCCCAGGAGAAGAATAAATCTGGCTTAAAGCTGCCTGTGCTTTTATACCCTAAACCCTGTTTGAAGCAGAGCCCAAATAAACACCTTTATTTTCAAAGGGAAATTGGTGGAGCACCAGTGTTGTAGAACCCAAGAGGCTAGCTGGACTGAGTGCTCAGCACTAAACCCAGCTTTTCTGTATGAGATCATGTCTTTTTAACTCATTCTCTCCATTCTTAATGTCTGAAATTCTGTAATTAAAAATTAAGACAAGTGGAGAACACAGACTTTTGAGCTAGAAAGATAAGCCTCCCTCCCCTCTTAAATTGACATATATATTTTGTTGTCATAAAGAGCTGTTGGATACAGCATCACCTCAATTATATTGCAACAGCAAAGAAATTCCACATTGGGAAAGGTTTTCTGAGGGTATATTCTCAGTTACTGCTGAAGATTAAAAATAACCTTCTCAAGCAATAAATTGGTTGAGACAGTAACAGGACAAAAATCATAGTGAAATCTAGTAATGAAATATTAATGCTACCATGTTAAGCTGGGAAAATAATAAAAATTCATTTTGCAGAGCTGCGTAATTCGTATTACTGGTATCCTGAGCTAGCTAGATTTTAATGTGCAGTGCTTCCTACCTGTGTCCTGTTCCTATATGCAATTCCTATTAGTAGAAAAGATGACCAAACTCTTTAAGTCGTGTAACTGCTTCAGGAAAGCAAAGAAACTCTGTTGGAGTACATGGCAGTAGCTCTCTAGAATTAGAAGGCATGTTGCGAGTGACACAAAAGAGAGCTGTCAAGTATCTGGTGCTGTGCTTTCCAGCTCCACTCAATGGCCATTGTGGAGCTGCAGCAGACATATGGGGAAATTTTATTTCTAGGGCAACATTATTTTGTGTGAAACCAAAATTAGATAAAAACTAGGCGTAAAAGTATGTTTGAATTTCAGTTAGTGCTTGATCTTTGTATGCCAAAAGGACCTCCCTTGGCTACTCAGTCTAGCTGCAGGCTTTGTTTCAGGTCCTGGAACCTGCAGCTTTCAGAAGTCAGGCCAATTTAAACTGTGTAGATTGTGCTGCTTTACATAACCTGTTTGAATTTGGTAGGTTTAAAACCCTGTAAGGTAAATAGGTACATTCTGCATATGCCTGCCTGCATACTGGCTTGGGCAGTAGCTTTAATGTCACACAATTAAACAAAGTGGAGAGAGGGAGCCTAGCAAGGACTACCCATGTGGCATTAACCGTGCGCAGTGTTTTCTGGAAGAGAAGGGGTGGCTGATTCACTGTCCAACCAAGGTAACTCCACTTTATTCTCCAGCCTAGGTTGTCTATGGTCCCTTTCTGACACACCACAGAGCAGCTTGTGCATTATTAGCAGCAGCCTTGGCTCTGCTGGGGTGGTTGCATTAAGCTCATAGATGTAACAAGGATTGTATATTTCATCCAGCAGGTTGGAAGGAGGGTTATGATCCATGCAGTCAGACTGGCTTCCCTTGCCCAAGAGAAATGACTCCCAGAGACACACTTGAGCACACTGAGGCGCTTGAACAGAAGAAAATAACTTCTCTTGGAAAGAGCCGGACACCTCAAGGGGTGAAACAGCAGTCACTGGATTGGAGCAAGAGCAGCTGGAGCAGGAGACCTCATGACAGAGTCCACTCCTGGCATAATTGGTGGAGAGACAGAGGCATGGTACCTCCAGAAGGTCAATGTTGGGAGCAAGGTGGTGAGCCTGAGATGGGGTCTTAAAAGGAGTGACAAAACATACAAGGACTGGCCTTGGGCCCAGTACAGTTGTCAAGGTCTGTAACCAAATGGCTCTAAGGGGAAGGTACATAAATTCCAAAGGCTTATTCCAATGGCCTGCAGAAATATGACACCTTGCCCCAGGCCAGGGTCTTTCCTAATGCCAAGCAGTCAGTTATGAGGCTGAATTAGCTCCAGGACATCACTAATATGATTTTTTTTTTTCTCTAGGGCCTGAATACTCTGGGGTTTCCTCCTCTTGAAGTTTCAGAGGAAGGCTCAGTCAAATCAAATACAGACCTGCTTTGCTGCCTGTGTGCCAAGGATAAGAAAGCTAAAAAAAAACTCCAAACAAACCCACAGCAGCTGCCTGGACTGACCTGCCTGTAAGCATCACGTCGCAGCCAGGTCCCTCGGTGCGTAGACCTCGCTGGCCTAAATTCTGCCTGGCCCTTTGCTGGACACGTGAGCCTTGCAGACCTGCCAAGGGGATGCTCCAGGGTGAGTTTGCAGAGTGCTAGGTGCATGTGCCCCGAGGCAGTGCCTGGGCCGGCTGATCCCGTAGGATAAGTGCTGAAAGAGAGCAGAGAGCATAATCTGTTCTAATAGATCCTGCTGCTGCTGCTGAACAGCTCCCTAGTTCGGATTACTTTTGCTGCCGGCGCGATTAGTCAGCAATTGACAGGGCAGGGGGTCTCGGTGGGGAGTCCGTAGCTAGCTAAGAATATGAGCCAAACAAACATTATTTTCAGGCTTATTGGGAGAAAAACCTGCAGAGAGCAGAAAGTTTGTCCCTTGCTGTTTTCCTGGGTAGGGGTGCAGTCTTGAAGGAGATGAGAAAAACACTTGAGGATGGCTGATAGCATAGAAGTGCAGAATAAACAAGGCAATAATACTGGATCCCAACGCATAGAAAGGAGACAACAAAACCCCCCAACCCCTCCCCCCAAACAACAAACAAACAAACAAAACCCCACAAGAGACCTGCTAAAGAGAGCTCAGTATCAGTGAGAAGAAAACTTTCCTGAAATCATGTGAAGTCACCAAAACAAGTGTCTGAAATGATGCAGAAATGGTTCTCACCTTCTTCTACCTGCAAGAACCAGGCATGTTCATAAACAGCTTCTTCAGTGTCTGCCTTTGAATAATGAAACAAAACATAATGGTCAGTAAAGTTAAGCTACTAAGAGTAATTCAGTTCTGTTTCCATCAGAAAGCAGCCTGGATTATCCTGTTACACTGAAGCCATCTGTAGTTCCCACATTGATTTTCTTCTCTGCGGCACCGAACATACAAAATCAGCAGGCGCCTTTGAGTTCTCTCTCAGCCACATGGAGAAAACAGATAAAAGCCCTCTGGGCCTCCTATATGTCTATGTGGAACTTCACCTGTGTGACACCTGGCTGTGCCCAGCACAGAAACAAGCACAAGCAAGCTGGGCAGCCTGCTGAATCGGCATATTTGCTGAGAAGGAGAAAATACTGCCAGGAAGCAGTGACCTGCCTCTTTTCTGCAATGCACTGATGTGCAGCAACCCAACCGGAGTGGCTTTGAGTTGTGCCAAGCACCTCTGAGACAGAGGAGACTCTGCTGAATTTGGTGGAAATGAAAAGCAACCTCCTCTTTTTTGTTATTCACTGCTCTTTTGGAAACTCTGCTTCCCCTGATCCACTGTAAAATGCTGTTCTTTCTTTTCAGGCGGCTACAATTTTTGTCTTTTCAAGAGAAAAATACCTATTTAACTGCCTCTGGAGGCATAGTAGCTTCTTCACTGTGCCTCATATTTCATTGCACCTGACTTTGCCTTGACCAGGCAATGGCACAGCACTGCTTCCCTCCAAGGCAGTCCATGGCACTTTTGGTGACTGGGAAACCCAGTGGTTCCATTTTCTCAATCAAGATAAGTGGCTGAGCAGCACATGGCAGTTCCTGCATTTCTCCTTTAATTAGACACTCTGAGAAGTGAGAGCAGCATCAAATAAGGTGAGGTCCTATTATTAATAACTAGCATAGTGACTGTATATTTAGATACTAAAGAAAAAAATAAAAACCAGTGAGCTTAAGATCAGAGACAAAAAGTGCCTTTTATCTTTCTGAGCCTATTTGAACTCCCAAGTCAGGGAATGAGTCCACTTCACAAGACTCAGAGCCATGCCAAAGCTCTCTGTAGCTTTTGCATTCAGCATTGCTGCAACTTGTCACAGCACAGGCAGCAGAGACCTGGACAGTCATGATCTGCCTGCCCCACACTGCAACAATGTCCCCTAGAAAAGTCAGTGCTTTTGTCAGCCATGTAGGACATGGCACTAAACCTGTGAGATCTCACCTTTCCTACAAAGAAGCCTGAAGAAGATCAGATTCCCCCTTTTTTCATGGAACCTTCACTGGTTGATGTGGAAAGAAAAGCAGTGCTGCTGCTGCTGCTGCTGCTGCTGAGCCTCCAAGATTGCCCAAAAGCTGCACCCCAGTGTCCTGCAGAAAGCCACAAATGTCAGCAGTAGATGATGAAGTATGAATTCAAAGGTTAGTCTATTTTCTCCCCTAAGCTCTAAAGGAGGGAATCACTACCTTCTGAGATGGATAGGATCATTAATCAGACACTGAGAGTTCAGTCCCTTGTACGGTGCCAAATCATCTGGACTTTTATCTTCCCAGCTCTGCACAGAAGACAAATCCAGGCCTGCTAGTGCTTGGGAAGGGGGGTGGGGGAGAAGTTATTATGGGGAAATTTTTGAAGCATAAACAAAATTTCAGTGAAAGGTTGTTCCTGCCATGACACGATTATAAATGAGATGATCAGCCACAAAGAACACTATTTTTTGTGGCTTTAGCAAAATGATGCTTCTGTTCTAATGGTAGAAGTAAAAAATTGAAAGGGAGAGGGAGAAGGTTCCTTTAAAAATTCCAGATATTTTAATTAATGCCAACTGCATTAAAATATTATAGCTTGAGATGCTTATGAAAAGTCTCTTTTATTCATTAAATTTCCCAGACCCAACATAATTAGAATTCTTAACATTCGTGATCTCTCAGCATTGGCTTCCAAAATTAATGGTCTGAGTAATTTCTTACAGCAGATGAACTGAGTTTCAAAATAAGTGTATTGCAGTAGTAAACATCAGCTTTCTGTAAAGGAGGATGCACCATTCAAAGGCAACTTTTGAGAAGGAAAGCACCCTCCATATTCTCTCTCCTGGATTTCCATATTCAAAGGACATAAGGAAGGATTGTAAATTCAAAATTTAGGGAATCCCTGAACAGAAGCTGCCTGCACTGCTTGTGCATGCAAATCATGCTGCAGTTTTAGTGTCACACTCGGTACAGGAGAGGCTGGTGCTCAGGGTGAATTAGGACAAGTTACTAACGGATGCTGTTTTCCGCAGGTCCCTGCCTCGTGTGCTGTGGAAGTTGAGGACTGTGATGGATGCAGCTGGGCATGGGATGCTGTCCTGGTTCAGCCATTGAATGGTGCCCCGCAGATCTGGATTCTGCCAAAAGCCTGTTTTGTGAGCCTGGGAAGGTTGTTTAATCCAGACGTTTTTGCAAGGGGTTGCTGAATGTATGCTGTTCATTTTGGCATCCGATTTCCAGAGTGTGGAGCACTTCCAGCTGCAACTCCTGCTGCTGGGCTGTGAACCCAAGAAGAGCCACGTTGAGCTAGGAGCTGTAAAATCTGCTGCTTCCAATCGGGCACAGCAGGATCTCACAGCTCTTTCTGTCAGCCTCCTGATGGTTAGACTCAGGATCCTGGATCCCATTCCTGGTCTCGGAAAGCTGGCAGCTCTGGTGGGTGCAAATCATTCTGCCTGCTCCCCTGCACCTCATCCTTGTTTCGGTTCTATCTTTTCTTACCCATCTCTTTGCCTGGCTAGTCTCAGTTCCCTCTGTTTGGGTTCGTTTCCTGAGATTCAGTCCCCTTTTCTTTTCAGCATCAGGCTTCCCAGACCTGCACTTCTGCTTAGTTCCATCATCTTTGCCCAGCCCATCAGACATGTTTAAGTTGTGCCAGGGTAGGTTTAGATTAGATATTAGAAAAAATTTCTTTACTGAAAGAGTGGTGAGATATTGGAATAGGCTGCCCAGGGAGCTGGTGGAGTCACCATCCCTGGAGGTTTTTAAGAAGAGGATATATGTGTTTCTTCAGGGGTTGATTTAGGGATAAGAGTAGTGTAGGGCTATCGGTTGGACTAGATGATCTTGAGGGTCCTTTCCAATTATAATGATTCTGTGATTCTGTGAAATGTCTCTTCCTTTCCTTATGGCTGCAGTTCCTCAAGGATCCTGGCCCAAGTCTCCTTTCATTTGTGCCAGCCCTCACAAGACTTTAAAGATGAGCTGACAACACAGAATTATTCTCAACAACTACATCAGGTTGGACTAAAGGTCCATTTCATCCTGCACCCAACAGAAACCAAAAGCAGATACCTGGGAAAGAATTAAACAGTGAAAACAGAATGTAATATGCTCTTCTACCTCAATGCAAGTACAGAGACTTCTGGCTGAATTTCCCCTCCTGGTCTTGATGCAAGAATACAGGTGATCTTTTCACCCCCGGTGTAGTGATGAGGAGCTGTGACCCCAGGCAGTATCTTGCTCCGATTCTCTAGCCAGGCATTAACACATGCCCAGTAACTCATGGCGGTGAGAGTGTGAGCCTGTGTTTGTGGTGAGCGCTGCAGAGGGAATTAACCTCTCTGTGCTGACAGGTCACTGGGATGGGGCTACCCCATTCTGGACAAGTTAAAGAGCAGGACCCAGCAGGCCAAGATCTTCAGAATGTTTAGGTTTCTCCCTCAAAAAAAGTCCTCACTGAGGAAGTCAGACTGGACTTTTTCCAAATGCTTTCACTTGGCCACACTTGGCCAGATTTTTACAGCAGTAATGAAAAGGCACATCTTTAATACAAAGGTCACAAGTTGACTAAATTTCTACTTCCCTATCCAAATTGTGAGGAGCTGTGGTGCATCTTAAAGAAGAGGATGTCAGTTCTTTTTCTCTTTTACCATTACAAAACAGTGCATTGTTCCCTGGCCTTACCCTTGGGAATAGCTATATTGTTTTGGCTGAAGCACTCCAAAAAAATTCAGCCTGAGGCAGATGCCCAGGATGGAAAATGACAAGTTACTGGTCAAAATATGACAGTTATAAGCAGCTGAAAGTAGAGTTTTGTAATTGGAAATGTCAGACGGTCTTGACAATAGGCAGTGCTACCAGCCCACCAACCTCAGGAAGTTTGCTCAGGATTTTATGTGTAGGTAGAGGGCGGCGTGTGTACCTCCTAGTAGTCTCAGTAATTTTATACACGGCACAAAAAGAAATAGCAAAGTTTTCTGGGTGTTAAAGGATGGCATCAACTGTAGTTCTGTTGCTGCCAGCTTTGTCATCTATTTGAACATAAGCTGGAGAACCACCGTGCCAGCTTAACACAACCCTGCGAGTACCTCTGGCCTCTGAGGCCAGGGGAAGGCTTTGGAAACAGAATAAGCACTGAATGTCCATCCACGGCTGAGCACCCCTCCAGCTATCGCTTTCTGAGTGGAGCTGGATTCCCCAGCACTTGAACTGTTAAACTGAAGACTTCTGGGGCAACTTTTGTGGGGAGGGATGTCAGGGCTATTCCGCAAGCCCCTGTGAGCTCTGCTCACGTCCTCAGCATCCAGTGCGTGAGGATGTGGTGGGTGTGCTGGAAGTGCTCTGCATTTCTATTCAGTTCTTGTCCTGGTATGTGTGCAGACTGATTCTTACAGCTTTTTGATTTTAGCTGAGGAAAACTTCAGAAGGCTCCAGCCACCACTTGCATTTGAACCATCCAGTCAACCCACCTTTCAGACACCTTCCCAGGAGAGAAATTTACCTTTTCCTGGTGCAGGGGCAACCATCCAGCCCTGTAGTCAGTCACTGCAGTTTCATTAAGTTTTATATTTAACTTTCCCTCAGCACCTGGGAGCAGAAGGAGTGTGTTAGTGTCTCGGAGCTGGAACACTACATTGCATTACCTTGTTGGTTTATCTGGTCATAATAGCAAGAGAGATCCCAGTGCTACAGTTAAAAGTCTGTCAGCATTTCCATTACAAACCCCTTATTCTCCAGAGGTTTTAACTTAGCTACAAAAATCTGTTCCATTGCACAAACTTAGTTTATAACATGGCATAGAACAATATTTTTTCTTTCAATATTGAAAACACACACACGGTCAGTTCATATTGAAATACGTACGTGTGTAGCCAAAGATGTACTGGGTTTAAGTACTGAATAACATGTTAGGCATCTTCTCTTCTTTTTGATTTAGCTGACATAATATTATTTTGCTGGCTATTTTAATAGATAAGATACTGTGGTTTGACAATCTCTTCCATCACTGGCCCATGAACTCCTCTAATATATGTTAATATGATCAATTCACAAGTGCAGCAGAGTCTCACTGTGGAATAAACATCAGAGCTTTGACACAAAGGCTGCTTGCCCTCCTTTTCCTTTTACTCTAGACACTCATTCAAGGACACTTTGCTCATGCTCTGAAAACGCAAAGCAAAATCTCTGACCAGCTGCCTGGCAGGAAGGATTTGGCAAATGTGTCATCATGGTTCTCTCTATTATGGTTTGCTGGGCAAGAAGACACCAGCAAGTGAGGAACAGTCTCCTCCAGGGACTCCTCTCCTGCCTGAACTGGTCACTGAAGGCCTTTCCTTCCCACCACATCCTCTGTCTGCTGGGCAGCATAGGCAGCTGGAAGAAAGGTGCTCAAGAAGGTAGCAGCTACAGGGTTTGGCTCTCCAGCTCTCAGCAGAGCTTCATTTGATTTTTGGTATATTTTTTTTTTCTTTAACTAAATGTTTTTTGATTTCCTGGTAGAAGTCAGCTGGGTCAGTGTCCTTCAGAGGAGCAGTGGTTGTTTGTCTCACTTAAAGATCCCACCAAAGGACAATATAATTGGTTGGGGGGGAGGGTGTGTGTTTGAACTTAATGACAAAAAGCACTATTTCCATCTGGCACACATGGGCAGACAGCAGGGCTGCTGTAGAGGGTCCCTGCAGGACACAATGAATTGTTTACAAGGTTTGTCTTTTCTCCAGACACAGGCTGACGTGGGAGGGAAGCGCCTTCTTCTAAAGCCTCCAGCCCTCCTGAGAAGAGGTGAAGCTTGCAGGACGCTGGGTGGGATGGGCCATGCACAGAACTTCCACAGTGAGGGTCAAATAAAACATCCTTCATAAACTTGTCTTCTTTTCTGGACAAATTGCTCTTTATGTGTTAAGGAAAAGCATTTTTTTTTTCCCCAGCCTCTCTGACTGTTGAAAACTCGTGGCAAGGTGGTTCATGTGCTGGAGACCCAGAAGTGCTCCCATTTTCCTGGTATGTCTACACTGGTGGTCCAGTGACTTTGCAAATGCAGTTTTCTGTTAGGCAGACTTCCTAGCTCCTTTTGCTTTCCATCCCCACCCATTTCACATGTCCCTCATTTCTTCCTGCTCTTTCCTTGGTGATGCTGCTGAATTTCAGATGTGATTTGCTCAAGCTGGGTTCCACCTTCATCTGCTGCTGTGGACAGGGGCCTCTGGCTGTGTTTGTTGAAGGTGGCTTCAGGATTTTCTTGCTCACAGCTTTCCTAGCTCTTCTTCTAAGATCTCCTTCCCTTTTGATACTTACTTTTGGGCTCTTCATACACACACTTCCACCCCTTTGACACAGCTCATTTTTCAAGACAGAGATTTTATTTCTTATAAAAATGCTGGCAAAGACAAGGGCCATACAGGTCTGTAGACCAGCTGATAGAAATTCATCTAAACCCCATGCTGATGGGTTGCCTTTGCCAGCCAAGGCTACGCAGGCATGGCTGCAAGCCCATGATTCAGCAACTTGAACTGATTAATCAAGTCACTTCATTTTTTTATGCATGCAAGTGTGCCCAAGGCACCTGTGTGAAGTCAGCTTCCAGTCAGGGTGTTAGCAGTGTTGAGGATGTCAAAGGGTTTTGTGATGTTGATATAAATATATATATGTGTGAGTAGTTTTCTGATTAGGTTGTGGTTTTAAATAGTCTTTAGTGGCATTTCTTCAGCTGATAGAATTCTTTCTGCAAATTTACATGCAGGTTTGTACCTCTGATGCTGCATTTCTTAATTATGGATACACTTTATCAGAGTTAAACATGTAACAGGCCTCTTAGCATGAATTATACTTGGGGTGTGCGTGCTGACAGAACTTCCCAGGTGTGAGAGAGGATAAGTATATGTTGAAAAAGCACAAGCATCTCAGAAAAGATTTAGGGAATCTTTTCATTTTCCAAAAAAAACCCTGCTAAAATCCATACATACACCAATGCAGAGCAATTTTTGGCTGTGGCAGAGAAATGCTGTATCTTTTATTTCCTACATCCCCTTGTGGTTTTGGGGATGTACAGGTAGAATTCCAGATGCTGATGGGCTTGGTAGCATCCTAAGCGTGTGCTTTGAGCCAGTGTGTTTATAGGTCTCTTACTGATAAAATGAAGTAGTAACCAGAGAAAATGTCAGCATGTTTTCCTGGGCATCCTAATTGGAAAATAAAAAATAGAGAAGGGCAGATGTATTTTAAAGGTCCAGGGATAACTGGTACATCTTCAGTCATCCTAACACTGCAAAAGACAACTTTTTTTGAGGGATACAGGTGGCGAGAGTGTGACGAGCAGGTCGCAGGCTCATTTACAGCCCTCAGCTGCCCGTGAGCATTCAGCAGCCTCAGCACTCCTGGGGGTTAATGCCAAGCATTGAAAAGGCAGAGGCTGCAACCACACTAAGAGCCTTGCTCTCCTTCTGCTTCAGCCTTCTCACACACAACCACATCTTTTACTGGCATGTGTTGGGTCAGGAGATTTCACTGACCTTCTTTTATGACGATTCAGAGGCATCTCCTCAATACAGGAGATCTGGAGACATGACTTAGTATCATGTAGTTCTACCAGGTGTAAAATTAAGGGACATTTCAAATTGATATGTTGGAAGAAAATGAGGAGGCAGAATTAGAAAATAAATGCTTGGCTTCAGGGGAGTCAAAGAGATACAGATATTGGTGTTAGAGTTTGCTCATGGCAGCAGTAATTGTTGATATTTATTTTTTCCTCACTTCAGTAGAACAGTGTTTATTAATAATTCTAATAATAAAACATCCACAACAATTGCCAGATTTGCCACTTTTTTTTTTTCAAAATAGTGGCTAAACTGAATAATAAGGCATTTATTGTGGTTTTTGTTGTTTTATTTTCCCCTAAACATATAAGACCTGGACTAATGTGACAAAGCCTGTTGGGAGCACCTCCATGACTGCCTTTGTTTTGTCCTGGAGAAAAGTTCAAATACACTCTACACAATTTGCATTGTGATCTGCAACAATTATTGCAACTACACCAATATAAAAAAAACAACTCCCAACCCTGCTAGAACTGACTCACAGATGGACAAATTTGTTATTGTTTTCATGATCTTTTGCAATGTGTTTGCAGGTTTCCACAGCCTTGTTTAAATTCAAGCAAGGACCTTTTTGCACCAACTTTACAGGATTTCATTTGTGAGTTGTACATTTAATTCTCCACAGCAGATGGTGATGTGTGGGTGTACTGCTGTATATTTGCAACAGATTCCTTATCCTACAAAAATAATTAAGTGTCTCGTGCTGATCTGAAATCAGAATTGTATTGTTTGTAAGAAGCTAATTCTTGCATATCAGTTTGCTGGAACTTGTGCTAGGCCAACAAAATGTAAGGGGGGGAAAAAAAGTCTGAGTGCTGCCTTAAAGCAAATGGATCATGGCAGCTCAAGTGAGTCCTGACATGCAGACTGAGGAGCTAATGATTTTGTGTGTTTAAAAGTCACTTACATAAAATTAAGTATTTTGGGCCTGAGAGTCAGGTTCCCCAGGTGTTGCTATGAAGAAGGCTGCGGGGGCAGTTCAGCTGTGCTCAGTCATACACAGCACAGACAGGGCCTCTGGATTAAGTCTCTTTTCCTTTGGTGAGTTTCTTTCCTTATCAAGGATTTATTTTTAAATGATTGTTTTTTCAAAGGAATTGCTTATGTTTGTTTGCAAATTTTAGAGGATTTTTTTGTTTCCTCCTCAGTTGATAAATTCTTGTGTCTTTATGAAAGCTGTCATCAGTGGCTTGCACTCTAAGACCCATTCCAGGCTGCACAGCTGGGTCTTGGAGGAGAAACAAACCATGAGGCTGAGCAGAGAACTCCAGCTGAGGTCAGGCACTTCCAGACTTGGCAGTCCCACATCACCAACCACTCTGGCAGCCTCCTGTGACACAGAAAATGAGGAGTTGTGTCAAGGACAGGGTCCGCATCTGTGTCCTTGGAAGTAGGAGGAACCCAGAGCCTAAATGGTTGTGGTGTGAAGCAGGTGGTCAGGACAGATAAAATAAGGCCAAAGAGGATTATTTGCCTGCTCCTTCTGCCTGAGTGATGGCTACTGGGCTGTGGTGAGACAGGTGCTGGTTAATTGGAAATGTAATTTAGGAAATCTGTTTCCTTACTTTAAGTGAAGCATTGATGTGGCAAGGGGCTATGTGTCACAGGGGCCAAGTAAGACAAGGACTGGAGGGCCCCCAGTGTGTGTCTCCTGTGCCATTTGGAGTATTCACAAAGAATTAAACAAAACCCATTGCTCTTGACCTTCAGATGCTGGAGGAAGGTTGGGTGAGTGGGATCACCCCTTGACATCCAGAGCTGGCTAGGAGCTGTTGGTGTAGCAGCCATAGCAAGAATATTGCACTAAGTGGGGCTGGGTGTTTGGGGACATGACACTTGTTTTGGTGACAAAGCTCTCATTTCCATCCCAAAGCAGTAAGCAGTGCTGGAGGAGTCTGGACTTGATAGCATACCAACGCACACATTGGTGGTGTAGAGTGGCATATGAACTGGTCTTGGGCTCTATGTGCCTGTGAATAAGTATCAGTAAGTTGAGTTATGACTCCTGGCAGCTCCAAACACCACTGAGCTAAGGTAAGACTGGAGGTTTGTTTTGCAATGGATAGGATAGAAGTTTTAGGATTTTATTTTTTTTGCTACTGCACAAGAAATAAGTTGCAGCCCCATAACATTTAAAATCTGAATGGAAGTCAAGATAAAATATTTCAAATCCTGGACTTGTGTTTAAAAAGATCAGTGATACCTTAGCGGTGTGTTAAACAAAACTTCAAACCATGTCTGAAAAGCAGTTCTTTTAATTTTGTGTGTGTGCATCCATGCCCTCATCCTCCCCATCCCCATCCTCCCAGTTATTTCTACTGAAATACTCTACTATTTCAGAAAATTGCTAATCTGATAGGGAGAACCACTCTCACAGATTTCTTGAGTTCAGTTGGGCAGGGGTTGAGTCAAATCAGTTTGCCTTTGTGTGTCCTTTTGGTCACTTTCCTTCCTACAGCCCCTTCTTCTAATGCTCTTCTCTGGTAGATTTACAAGGAACAGGCTTTTTAAAACACTGGTTTGGGGGTTAGGGGAACAGAAACTTCTTTTTGGATAAAGTTTCCATGCTCCTCATCAGCCTGGTACCTTACTGCATTTGATCCCATTTGACCTTCTCTAGCATACCACAGTGGCAGACAGATTCTGGGAAGGCCTCAGAAGAGCCTGTCACAGCAATGCATGTTGTTCTCCTGGTTTTTGAAGGTTAATTCAAAAGAAGCAGCGTTGCCCCTTAGCACAGGGCTGCACTGCAGCAATGGCCGGGAGCATGTGTGTAACTGTGCGTGTGGCTGTTGCTTTGCTTCCTTCCTGCAGAAGTTCCTGTTTGTCCCCAAGTGATTTGCCCCATTGTGAGTTACTGCAGCTCAGCTGGATTGGCTCCATCACATCTTCTGGGTTTAGGTTGTCAGTTATTTTTAGAAGAGAGATGTTGGATTAGTCTAAGATGTCAGAGCTTTCATAAAGTTATGCTGGATTTGATCTCCTTTCATTTTGCTCTGTATGCACAATGAATTACTTCAGCGCAGTGAGCTCAGCTTGCAAGATCTCCAGGGCAGGGAGCAAATCTTTCATCACATGCTGACCTGGCTTTACCTCATCTACCTGTGGTCATGCATGTGAGATGTGCAAGTTGACAGCCTTGCCTGGCTCCTGCTACTGGTGATGGAGAACAAGGTTCCCTGGGACACCTACTGGGTCTACCTCTCCCTGTTAATGATCCTGAGGCTTGTTCAAGTAGCCAGGTAGCAGCCTCTGCTATGTGCAGTACCTGCAGGCCCTCAGCCCAACCCTCTCAAGGGAAACCACTAATGGCACCAGAGTATTTGCATTTGGTTGCTACAAATTCAGAGTGACTAGCTAAGCTAAGTTCCCAGAGCAAAAATTAAGAGTAGCTCACAGCTATCTCAACGGTGCCAGCCATCCTCTTCAGTGTATGCTCCCCTCTCCCTTCATTCAGAGCCCATTACTGTACCCAAGGTAGGCTGCAGCAGAATATAAAGCAAATGCACTTGAAACACCCTCCCCCCAGTGATTTTCTATTTATGCAGCAGGCTTGCTAATTGCAGAAAGAGTGATTACCCTTTCAGGAAAGAAATATAAAACTTGATTACTCTGAATGTTAGTGAAATTTGGTTCTGATCCCAGCTGGGCAGAAATTGTTTCAGTTAAGACTTTCTAAATGCACACATAGGATCAGTGTAATGAACCAAGGGCCTGCCTGTGACCACTTCTAGCCAGTGTACATTTGTAATACTCTCAAGGAGACTGAACATCTCATACCAGATCTTAAAACTGGCAGAGTCCTTTCTCTTGTGTTACATGTATATGTGAGCTTTGCTACAGTTCACATAAGCTCACCAAGGTGAGATGTACAGAATGGAGAAACCGAAATGAAGTGTAGATGATCAGTAGCCAACCTTTAAGTGGAAGGAGGGAGATAAACTGGCTCAAAACCAGTCTCTCTGAAGAAAAAGCAAAATGCCAGTACATTGTCGCACAAAAGCATCTAGATTGTATAGCGATTTTCATCTCACTACTTTTTCTGCCAGTGTAAGGTACACAGAAGAATCAACAGGTACTAAAGTGCTATGCTGTAGACAGTGTTATTTTATAACAAACACTATTTGCTATGGTTTGTTCTTAAATGGAAAGTACATGTTTTTTTTAAATGGGCTGGTGTATGCTATGTTATGTTGTAAAGTGTACAAATATATATGTATATCTCAAAAGTGTGTGCATATACATATATAGATAGATGGAAGGATGATGTTTTCAGAGACAAGTCTTCCAACAGAGCAAGTAACTTCTCCCTTTTACTACGGCATGGTCAGGGCTGATGAACCAAGCAAGCTGTAAATTTCAGAACAAACTCATTCTGTGGCCTGAAATTATTATAACCAACATGGTAACTTAATCTCACAAAAACACGAGTTTATTAATAGGTGAAGGAGCTGAAGAACCACACAGTCCATCCAGCCCTCTGATAAAGGTTTCCTAATCTCAGTTATGAAATTCAATGCTGCAGTTTTACAAGGTACATATTCTCAATTAGTGAATGTTACAGAACATAAACATGAAGTGAATATTTGTATTAATGGGATTCAAACAAGTCAACTGAAAGTAGTATCAAGTCTAGTTATAACACATGGTGAAAAGAATCAAATTTGGAATGTGATCATATATACTGTTGTACAGCAGATATGTACACTTTCATATTGCATGACATTCATAGAATATTCATAGAAAAGTCAAACTAAATGATGGCTTAGAAACTGTATTAACACTGAAATTTGCTTGCTACTTTTGTTAAGTGTTGATATTGACTGAGTTAATATTTTCATTGTGTAAAAATACCATATATAGTAGAAACCCCTCAGTATCTTCCACATTCAAATAAAGTTACAGTTTGATATTTGGTGTTCAACATCTTAAATAAAATGACCAATTCTTTCTAACCTTCAGAAAGAAAAAAGATTGAATATGCTCCATCTGGTTTGACTAGTACGTTTCCTTGAAGACCTTGCTTCTGATACCAGACTAACATCTACCTCGCTCGAGGTGCGGCTGGGATTACTAAAACATCTGCACACAGTTAAAAAGGTGGAAAGTCCATAGCCATTCTACACACTTTCATTTATTGTCTGGACAATTAAAGTACAAATAATTCAAACACAACAAGGTTATGAAAAAAACATTTACAATACTTTCCCTCAGAAATGATCTAAACTAGCAAGGTTAACATGAAGTCATTCATTATAACTAAAGTATACAACTGCCTGGTCCTAAGAAAGATTTTTTTTTAAATTATTATTATTATTCAGATAGTAAAACACATCGTAGAGAAAAGATTCTGACATGCCTTCCCCACTAATGCTTAGCAAATGCATCAAAACTTTCCCAGCAAACTGCGCTCATTCATAGCAGATGATGTATAAAGGTTTCCCTGAACATTGAATGAGTGTTCCTTTAAACTAAAATCTAACATTGTTAAAGTAAAAAACTGAAAATTATGATGCAGCCTTTTGCTTTAGTTATTTGTCTACTACAAAAGTTTGCCTCTTCAGTGTGAAAAAACAATACTTAGTCTACATGCAGTTAGTGGGTATAGCATGGAAAAAATGCACAAAATAAGCACAAGTTATAAATAACCATAACGTTTTATTACCATTAAGACTAAACTTGTATTGAAAAGATTTTATATAACAAGACAAGAAAAGCAATAGCAAATTTAACTATCAACTAGATTATGCATAGCGAGTAACTGTTTCTAGTACTCAGGGAAGAGCATGACCCTTTTTTGTTTTAAATATATAACCATACAAAGCACAAACATACTAAAATGATCAGTGCACTGGACATGGGAGAGCACCCCCTCAGTCATTTTGTTCCCTTAGCTCTGTTTTCCCCAATCTGAATTACATTAAAATAAAGACCCAGTTGTTTTCTTTTCTACTGTGCAGTAAGAAAAAATATTCACAACAAACATGACAATATATCAAACGATATTTCTACACAAGTTACCTTGATACCTCTGTCACTTAAGTATCATAAGAAAACATTTTAAGACATATACAAACAAAACTAGCAAAGTGTTACAACTTATAATAAATTAACCAAAAGAAAAAATAACTTTATATATATATATATTTATATTATATATACACATACACACACAACAAAATGACACAATAATATGCTTCTTCCCATAGTTTAAGTAAACAAATAAGTAGACTAGCCAAACTAGCTATATTTGATTTTGGCCATATGCATCACATCGGCAATTAAATAAATAAGTGTTTCAAGCAACATAAACAGTGTTCCAAATGTGCCAACACAGCCCAATTATATTAGCTTGGGCTATAAAGTGAATTTGAAAATTCTTAACAAATTTAAAGCAAATGTATTTTTTCTAAACACATTACATTTAACTATGATACTAAGATATGTAAATAATTTTGTAGCACCTACTGCTCAAACCAAGGAAGTTTTTGATCAAAAAATTAATTTTTTTAACTTTTGTTCTGCTGATATCCCATACTGATGACTTAAAGAAAAACCATCTTGCAACTCATCTCCTTGCTTTTGGGTTTTGACTGTGGGTAACTGCGTGCCTGGGAAGAACACTCTCCCGTACTGTATTTAATATTTTTATTACATGCTATGAAAAGATACGAAGATCATCTGTTTGTAGCCCATCCTTCAAAAAACAATCTACTAATCCAGTTTAAAACACACATCTTGATCTCTAAAAAGTTACCAGTGCAGTATGAACATGACAAAGTTGTCAATTTCCCCTAAATTAGCCAGTCAAAATATTTTTTTCTCAAATCCAGATTCTCTTGTAAAAATTCTTTATATTTTATAAAAATAGATTTTTCTTGAAACCCATTTTCAGCAAAGAGACCACCTCTTTGGCAACATTGTTAATGTTATTTAAATTGTTATGTCATCAGGTATCCCCCTTTAACCCCATTCCCTAACAGAAGACTGTTTTGTTCACATGATACAAAAGAAAAAAGGAAAAATAAAAAAAGTTGCAAAATTATGTTCTTTTTGCAATTCCTCTTAAATTTACGTGGGGGGTTTACCAATCTGATTCAATCAATGTTTTGAAAAAGAAAAAAAAGAAAACAAAACAAAAATCTTTTTTTCTCGCTTTTAATCCCATTAGTTTGTAAAAATTGTTTGTTTTATTCTTTTTTCAAATGAGTGAATGGTCATCTTAAAAAGACCCACCTTCAAGGAAGGTAGTAAAACTAGCTGGCCGGGTAAAAATCCCTGCACATTGTTATCTATGTATATTATATTCAACAACGACAGCTATGAAAGAACATTCAATGCATCAAAGGTTTTTTTTTTTTCTAAGCATTATAAAATCCTTTCCTGTTCCTCACAGGATATCCAATGTTTTAATACTTAGGCAACACTGGCTTATAAAGTCCATGGTTGAATATAAGCCTTGAAGAGTTTTTTTGTTTTGTTCGTATATATATTTATATATATATATTTTAGTAAGTAAGGATATGAAATTCAGGATTTGTGGGTTTTATTGGTTTTAAAGGAAACTTGCAATACTCTGTCTCCTAAACGGTATCCATTAAGGCTGGCAATCGCCATGGCAGCTTCGTCGTAGTTGGTCATGGTGACAAAGCCAAATCCCTTGCACTTGTTGGTGTTGAAATCACGGATCACCTTGACGTTATTGACTGCTCCAAAGGGACCAAACAACTGCCACAGCACGCTCTCGTCCGAGTCGGGAGACAAGTTGTAGACGAAGATGCACCATCCAGTCCCAGTGTGACCAGGGATATTCATTCCGACAAGGCTCGTCATGCCATCAATTGTGATTGGAGAGAACCTACCAAGTAAAAAGAGGGGTCTATTCTAAATATATCTCTTGGCACATGCTACATGGAACCAAGACTTTAAAATAAAGAAGATGATGATATAATGAAGGTTCTTGATCCTATCCCTGGAATCTGACTACAGAGCCACCCATGCTCTCTACCTCCTACTGAAGTGGAGGGGAGCTGTGCTAAAACAGACCAAATCCAGGTGTAAATGCATCTCCCTTCAAGGATAAGCCCTACATAGATGCCTACAAAGATCTAAAAAGAAATGCTTAGGGACAATGTAAGTCAAAATGGGCCTGCACATGCTGCTACAGACGCTGGGTCATTTAAAAAGACCTGTAGGAATTTGCCACTTATTCCCATTGCTACAATAATACAGACTTTGGGCAACAGAGATCCAATGCATCCTCTTACTAGTTTGCAGTGAAAAAACAAACATCAAGACTTATTTTAAAGATCAGTATGAAATGCCATTGTCAGGATTCAGCTATAACAGCAGCCTCTTTAGCTAAAAATACAGCTTGATTTAGAGAGACATCTCCTAGCATAGTCCTTAATTGACATACACTGGGAAAAAATCCAGTTAAAGTTGTCCTAAAGCTAGCCACATATTGAAGAAGATTTATGCAGCAACTGTAAATAAAACAGTGCATAAATATAACTAATGAGCCTGTCACCTAATACTTTCATACTGTGAGACTGACAGGCTTGTGGGTTCTTCAGATAGTCAATGCAGAGGGACAAGCTCCTAGAAATCTGACATAGAACCCTAACTTCCTCCCTCATAGTCTTTTGGGACCCATTTTCTTTGACCTGAACATTGGAATTAGGAAGCTAAAGCCTAGTACATCTTTATGATTACAGAACCATCCTAGAATAACACTGTCTGGGAAGGACCTATGCAGGCCATCTGATTCAATTCCTGTTAGCAAGGTTCAGTTCTCAAATAAGATCTCCTGCCCAGGGCCTTGCAGAGGGAAGTTTAACATCTCCAAGGATTGGAACTCCACTCCTGCAGCCCCTCTCCTCTAGGGCTCTACCTTCCTCACTGTGAATGGTTCTCCCTTATGCTCTGTTGCTAAAACCTTTTATGGCTGACTTGTCCTTTTGCAGTTGTTTTCTGAGAAGAGCTTGGCTTCATCTTCTTTCTAATGTCCCTTGTAGGTAGTTAGGGACAACGGTCAAGAGCTAAACTCTACATTTGCCTTTTGTGAATTTCTCCACATACCTCCAAGCTTGTCAAGGTCTCCCCCATGGCAGGTGTGGCCAACAGTACAGTCATTGCCCCTGCTCCCTCACCAATTTAGTATCACCCATTAATGCAAGGAGGGCACACAGCAGCCTGTTACTCATATTATTAATGAAGTTGTTAAGCAGTATCAGCCCTCAGGATCAACATAATTTTCCTTTCATCAGTTTGGAAAAGAATTGACATGCTTTCTGAAGCTACACTTTGGGATATGTTCTAAAATAACTGCACAGAGGAAATGTCTTAATAAAAATCCAGTTTTACATGTACCTTCAATATTATGAGGTTTAACATCAGAACTGAATAATAATTCCTCAGGATTTTCTGAGTGATGCCTGAAGCAGTGGAGGGGGGGACTCTGTGGTGCTGAGTGAACTCTTGTCCTCTCCAAAACTACTCCTTTTCCGTTTGTAATATTCCCACACACATTTACCAATCTGCACAATATCATGCAGTGTGTAATAAATAACCACAGAAGAAACTACAATCTTGATTGCCTCACTATTCTGGCGACTCCTGATGGCACTTTATATGTATATTCAAGGAAAATAAGACAGAATATACAACTTAAGCTGAGCAACATCACTGGGGTGTAGCTACGCTTTAAATGAACAGTTTAAACGCTCACAGCATTGGATCCTCAGACATACATAGTTTCACAGACAGTTTATTATAAATATGTGGCAATTTTCCAACTGAACTTCCCTTTTGCAAATCCTGCTCTCAATATCTTTTAGTTTCTCTCCTGCATACTGAATCTCGAAACATTATCATAACAGTTCAGCATGGATAGCTCTAACTCATAATATTTCCCCAGCTGCTGAAAACAAACTGCTGGAGAAGGTCAGTTTATACTGCTCCTTCCACCACATATGGAATTGTAAATAAGGGGACAAAGAGCTTCCACAAGCAAACAACTATTCCTTTCAGAATTTGGAAGATGGGACGTCAGGCCCATTGCTGACAAGTGCCAACTTTGCTAGTAACATACATAACGCAGCAAATGCTCCTCTTCTACAGTGTTTCAACTGAACACAAATTACTACACTAATGTATACGCTACCCCATAAGTGATGTTACTGTACAATCTGTACAAAGCTCTGTGTCTCAGTACATTATCAAGTTCTGCATTTTTAAAGGAATGCTGCACTGACAAGAAGGGTTAAAGTTTCATACAGTTCACTGCAGAGCAGTTTTTCCCTGAAAGCCTTTAGGAGCTAGGCAGCTTTCAACTATTTTTGTACCGCCAGCACACAGGAGCTGCTGTAAATCCAAGAAAACATTCACTAAACTAGTGCAAGTGAATTGACACCAATACAAGATAACCTATTGCATAAGTAGCTTTGCTACTAGAAACTGATCTGAAATTATCATCAATAAACCCTTTGTTCCATATCAGCACCTCTCATTTTCCATCAGTACCACATACTTAACACAGGAAAAGAAAGAAGCAACCCCCAGACCCTGGAATTCTACACTATGGGTGTTTTAGAGGCAGCTTCAGAAATTTTAATCAATAGGGTACGTTTTTGTGACTTGTAAATACAGGGTTTGCTAGGGCAAGTACAAGTTTTCAAGATCTGCTGGGAGGAGATATGAACTAATTTGAGATGCCTACAAGATAATTAACACTGACTTAAGACCAATATTGCAGACTCGATACTAAGAAAGCAGATGTATAAACCTATAAAGACAGGTAACTCACCCTTGCCCTCTGCAGGTCATATGACACCAGAATTCAAACCCTTGCTAGTTCAGACTAAGCCCCATTTATCCTGCACCACGTGCCAGTGCAACTCCAGGGAAGCAGCAGAAACAAAATCCCACAAAAACTCCTACAGCAAAGACATCCTTTTGACACTGACTTGTACCTGACAGATACTTATGGCTGAGAGTTTTGTCATGTTTTTGGCAATGTACCAAGAAACAATGAGAGAAGAGAATGCAGAAGTGGTGTGTGACAAAATCAGGTGGTAAGTTCTGACTCATCATATCACCATCACCACTAAGGACGTCGCAGACGGACACACTAATGAACACCAGGAACAATGCTTCTGGGAAGACATGCCACCTCTGTTCTGACTGCTGCTTTTGTGAACAGTCTTAAGATTTGTGATTTATGATAGCTAAAGGCAGTATTTTAAACCCCATCTTACTGTCCAACTACTAGCTAGTGTAGCGATATACTTACCATACCATTTTACAAGATGAGCTTTAAAAAGCTCAAAGAATTTTCAAGCCTGGTGAGTAGAGCATTTCAGGAGATTAAGCAGTATTTTCTTGTCTTAATTGTGGGGGGTGGCTGGACATCTTATGGTAACATCAGGAATAAAACTACACCTTTTTTTGCTGTAAGGTTCGCTTGCGTTGATGTGTGCCATTAGAAGAAACACTAACACGTCAACTCATTTTAACTATCAAACATTGAACATACTCATGAAACATATACGTTTACATATCAGCTGAGCTTTATCACACACGTGCACATACACCAACACAGCTACTCCAAACAAAACAAAAAAAAAAAAATCAAGAAAATTTCAAAGATTAAACCTGTAACAAAAGAAACTTAGGGCTGATTAAGGTGCACACAGCTATATTTTCAAGTCAATTTTATGAAGCCATATGTAGAAGGTCTTAGCTGTGAGACAGACAACAGCAGTGTAATTCTTGTAATTCTGCTTTAGATTTAATTTTCCTTTATCAGTTAAGAGATTAGTTAAAAGTTTAAGTTAATAGCTCTGATTGTGGAAAAAACACCATTTAGCAGCACTACTGCAGTTTGAGTGCTTGTAGCTGTTGCACCTAAACCATTTGAGAAGCCCACCTGTAAATAAAAAAAAGGTTGAAAAAACCCCACAGAATTTGCATGTGTGGCCTTTAAAGTAACAAAACCAACTGAAGTCCAAACTTAAAAAGAATTTGACATGCTGGTGGAAGAAAAGAAGGAATTAAAAAAAATAAAGTTAGTGAATTAAAAAAAAATAAATTGTAGCACCAATCTGTGCCAACATGGACATCTGGCAATCTGTGGAATTCTAATTACCTCTTTACGCCATAGGCCATATTAAGCAAATTGTCCAGCCTGAAAAGAGAAGGAGGGTCTTTGGGTTAATGTCTCACAGATGGCAAGATCGCTCAATGGAACTATTATTAATAGCGTTCCATTTTCAAAGAAGAAACGTTCAACAAGTTTCCCACACATCTAAGGAGCCTAACAACTCCTGGACTGCTTTGTTAAGTCTGAGGTTGTGCTTAAATTTCCACCACAGCCTTTAAATCCATTTTTAATTTGTCTAGAGGTTTAGAGAAAACCATTTCCAGGGTTTGGTTTTAAAAAAATCCACTTCCAATTTGTTTTTAGACAGTATTAGTATGAAATTTTTGCAAAGAATTCAATCGTTCACCTTATAGTTAGAGTTAACATTGAAATCAAGTGTTGTAAACCAAAATTGCTTGAACTGGAAAAGTTCTTGATTTTAATTGGTTTAACATAATACATTCTCCCCACTATATTACATACATTTAGTATTAATCCTTCACAATATGTCAATCTAAATGACCATCCAATTTTGCAAAACATAATAGACTGCTTTCCATGGGGCACAATAAAGTCCTTCTGTCCATGGAAAGATTCAGTGATAACCCCAATGGACACAGCTGCATGCCAAAGAAAAAAGTGTTAATTTAACATATTCAGTGATCAGCTTTTGTAATGAGCTTTAATTCCATTAACACTTTTCATCATTGAAGAACTAAAATTACTTCTGAATAATTCTCTAAAGCCAGTATGCAACTCAGTTATGTGACTATGTCCAGCTTCACTTTTTTGAAGGCAGGCTTTATTTGATTGCTAGGTTGCCTCAAAGTTATTAACAAAAGTAACTGAGAACATCATGTATTGCTAACTGGCTTATGTATCAGACGGAAACAGTATGTTTAGAATGCAAAGCATAAAACATTCTCAAAAGTATCTGAAGAAACACACCAGACTAATACAAGGTTTCTTTATACTAAGAGCAGATTTCTCAAGCTAATAAATTTAATGATACTGCTGCTGACTGGAACAGACTCAGCTTTTTTCCTGCTACCAATCCACTGTCATTAACATCAAAGTCTAAGCTGCATCAAAACTGTAATAATATAGCAGAAAATAAAAGCATTACCAAAAAATGAGAACGAACAGGATAGTCACTGCTCATTTGATTACCAGTGTAACTCTATTCTGTCCTCCCTTTTTCTATGAGCCTTCATGAGATCTGATTGTACAGTACTTCAGCTGTTTTAGTAAATACAACATGACTACTGCTGTCAGCAGATTTTCCTCCTCATTCTCCAGGAAAGAATATTTAATTTTACAAAGAAAATCAGGTCAGCCTACGCAACTAAAGCATATTTTCCTGCACAGCACCTGCCCCACATTGTTGTTGCTGGTGGAACTTCATTTCTTTTCCAGGTAATTACCTGAATCTCTGAGCCTGGTGGTGAAGTGGTCCAGGGTAGCGTCTGTTGGGAGACTGATACAGCTGTGAAAGGAGTGCCTGGCTTGTTTTCTGGCTGGGGTTATTGGCAAACTTCACAGTAATTGGTTCTGTAGCACCACTAGGCTTCTGGCCATTTAGTCCCTTTATGGCTTCTTCTGCCTCTATTCTCTTATCAAAACGGATAAATCCCACACCTCGAGAAACCCCTGGGAAGTAAAAACATGCAAGCTTGAGTATTTGCAGGAACAGCCTCATCCGTATAATGAACAAACCGAACGTTGGTTTTGACTTCACAGAACACACAGCTTGCAAACTGAGTAACATCCTACAAAGGAAAATGCTCTTCCCATCTGTATTTTCAAGAATCGGTCCCCACCATATTTAATATAATGATTTTAAGTAAACAACATTCTGCATTTTAAGAGCCCTCATTAAATAGGCAGCAGCAGTTATGCCTCCAAACAGTTACACTTTTAAATAGGCTTATCTAGAACAAGGTACCGCATTTTACAATGACAGTCTCAAAACTCAACTTAAAATGCTCTTATCTCAACTGCCAACAAGCATTTACGATTTTGCCATTTCCAGAAAAAACAGGCATATATCGAGAAAAATTTTCTTTTAACCTGTGACTTGATCAACCAGAATCCGTGAGGTGATGATGCGCCCATATTGTGAGAATAACTGCTCTAATTCTTTCTGGGTCATGGTTTTTGGAAGGCCGCTGACATACAAGTTTGCATCTCTGATAGATGCTGAACTTGGACGGGCATATGACACCTATAAATTGGAGAAAAGGAAAAGCAGATTAGTAATCCTGAGCCACCCTTATATTTTAGATTATTTTTTGTTCTTTCACAAGCAACAACCCTCAAGTTCAGCTACTACCTGTTCTGCAAAACCAACAAAGCTAGGAAAAGCTGGGAGAACAAAGGAAGAGCTAGAGAGACCTTAAAAGCAAGACGTAAGGGTTAAGTGCAGTCATAAAATAACTACTGTTCAGAGGTATCTTAACATGCAACTTCCTACGCACAGCTCTGTAAATTTACCCCTATGGGTGGTGGGTGTATGGATGATTTACTGTATCCAACATGTAATAACCTTCGCACACACATAACACTCTGAAGTTCCAGCATGTTTTCCTTTGTTCCCCCCTCCAAGCGTCTGAAACAGATCAGGTTATTTGCAGAGTGATCTTTTGTGCGCTCTCTTTGTGTTTTCATCCTGAGCTGGCAAGATCTGTTCTGGATGAACACTGAAGTACTGCTGAAATTAGACTAAATGAACATCTGCTCAGGGAACTGTATAGTGACACTCATTGTCCTATCTGCAATTTATCATGAGAAGTTCCCTTGCACTATAAGCCCAGAACAAGACCATAAAATATTATGACCAAGCAAACAAAAATCTAGCCGAGACCACATGTATGACATTAGAAAATTATTAATTCAGGACTCTTAACTGTCCTTCTACCTATAAATCAGACTTATAATACATACATAAAAAGCCTTCTGCACTTTAAAAATTATATACATTTATTATGTTAACTGTGTATTCTTAAAGTACTTCTCGGATAAAGCCTAGTGGCACAGATCATGAAGGATTACTCTGCAGCACATCTGAAATAGCACTGCATCCAAACCTGAATATTTTGTACTTCATCTTGATTTATTTAGATATAAAAAGATCAGTACACATTCCTGCATTATGTTGTAAAATTTGCCTTGGAAGGAAATGGGGGGTGTGTGTCTCCCATCATGAGTGCAATGAATTCAGCAATTTCTTCCCCTCTTCCTGAGCCCGAAGACAATGTCAAATGGATGCCTTTGTGTTTTATGTGCCAAAGAGTTGCCTTTATGTGCTCCACACCTAAAAATAGATGTTGACTCAACACAGAAAATGATGTTAATGACTAATATTTGCTTCCACAATCTTCTCTGCATAATAGCAGAGAAATTCTAAAGATTCTTGATTTTAAGGTTTTTGGCAACTTCTTTACAACTTACATGTTTGTACATAACCTTTTAAATCTAACATTTACAGAGAAGGCTAGAGAGAAGGTGGAAAAAATTAGGGAAAGTAATGCAAAAAGAGGTTAGATAAAACATTTGCATCAACTGAGGCAAGCTCAGGCACAGCACAAAGGCTCAAGCAGACATAATGAGCAGATAAGCCTTCAGGTGCTGAGATAAGTGCTGAATGGGAAAAGGATATCAGGGTGGAAACTTTCGTGCCCCAGTGATTTAGGACCTCACAGCCCATGAGCTCCTGATGGGGAGCAGCATTTAAGTCACTTAATTGCTAGTTCCAAACACCCCTCTGACACTCCAGGACCAGAACACATGTAGCACTGATAGGCTTTTATGTAACTAAGATCAAGTCAGGTGCTTGGGGAAACCAGGAAAAGATACACCAGGCTTTCACCTACAGATACCATGATGAAAGTCACTTGTTTGGCCACATTTGGTGGTCTCATTGGTGGCTTCTCATTTATACCCCATGCCAGGGCATTCGGAAAAGCGGATGCTCTCTCCACTCTGCAAATGCCTTGCCTTGAGAGGGTTCAGACACCTACAGTTTAACCTACTTTAGGAATAGCAGTTTAAAAAACACTTAAGGGCCTCTTTGGAGTGGGTGTAGGGACGTTACTCCTCAAAACTGAGAGCTGCAAAATTAATAAAAGTTCCTGGGAAAACAGCCAGGGGTTTCCTTTGGGTTTTCTCACTGGCACATTCACTAACCAAATGCCACATTACAGGGAAGATGAAAAGTATTGGGATATGCAAAAAACCCTACTTCCCAGAGCACTGAGTGCCTGACATTTTATATTATCTGCTTCTACATACAGAAAATGCTCTGCTCTTGTGGGCCCATGCAGACACAGTGGAAGGAGAGGCTGCACACACAAATCCACCTTCCCACACCACATGTAAACACCTATTGCCGCTTGGGTCTCATTTTTATTTCCTCCTGCAGTCAAACGTTCAGGTTGCAGGGGAGCCTGGGCCAAAGAAAGAAGCTGCCAAAAGCAACTCAGCTGTCCTTTAATATCAAGGAGAAAAGGTTGCAAGCTGAATGGACTCAAGGCTAGTAACGTCAATTATTTATCTGCTTTTGAATCTTTTTCATCTTCCCTCTCAGGTCAGCCAATGGCAAATCGATTGGTTAGACTCTGCCATCCTGCTCTCAAGCTATTATTCAGTTAGTACTGAGGACAGGATGTCTTCCCATGTATTAGCTATCAAAGGTAGAAGCTGCCCACCCTGACCCTTCACAAGACCAGAAGCTCCTTGTGCTGTGAAAGTTAAAACTGGAGCCAAAACCAGCTCCCATTTTATCACTGAAAACTGCAAAGCACTGGGTGAGAATGCTGCATTAATTCTTTATATACACACTTAAGATTCCCCCCCTGCCATGGCAGTGTTAGTGCCCTGTAACGAAACAGCATGTTGAAAGGAAAGAATAAGGAAATCCTAATTCAAATAAATGAGCTGGAGAAAACCAAACTACTACTTGATCCAGGCATTTCTCAGCATTAAAGCGTTTGTCCGCTTGTATGACAGCTGGAGATCGAAGGATGGTGTTACATCTCACTGCATAGATCATTTAGGAGCGTTTTCAAATTTCCAAGGAAGATAATAAAATATTGTACATTTAATTTCACTGTTTGCTGGTCTCCAATGTTAGTTTCTATAAATAGATATATTAACTGCGAAAAATGTTTTCTAGGATATTTATCATCTGACATTGAACGCCACCTTGTGTAAGGGCTTCTCTTCAGTATAAACAGCCATCTAAAGAGTCTGCATCTCTGCAACTAAACACCGCTGCAGAGTCATAAGGTCCAGCATTTCATACCTTCCACGGTAATGTACACTTTTGTCCAAGAGCACAGAAAATATCTCCAAGTTAAACTAATTATCCTCACTATTGATTTCCTACCCATTTTCTCCACATAGAAAACTTATTGAAAAATTTCTAACCTTGAGACTCTTCAGAACATAAATTGAAGCAGTCTGGTCTTTCCAAGCCAGAGCCCACAGCAAAGGACCCAGAGGCATGAACGCATCCCATTTGTCTTGCAGAGGCAAGGTGCTGGACATGTAACAGCAACCATTTAAATACTGACACTTAACCACTTCACTGCTGCTTATCATAAGAGATGCCTTCAGCTCATCTGCTAATCCTGGACTTCTCAAGCATTGAAGTCTATTTCTAGAAGCCTCCTCCCAGAATTCGACGGCCATCTGCTTCAAAGAGAAATGGCATCATCTTTCCCCAAAACAATGTGCTCTGCCAGCAGAGCCACACTGCAACAGTCAAAGCATCCGCTGACAAGCAACCTAGCAGCTCACATCTTTCAAAACCAAAACATCTCCAACGAGATGTATATCTTGCTCTGCATACAGTGCTACTCACCTGGGGAACGTGAGCGTAGTCAGTAGCCTTTTATTAGAGGGTGCTGCACAGCAGCACAAGCATCCACAAGTCAAACCACCCACTAACGGTACCTGCAATCCTTGGGACGTCTCTCCAGCCACAAGCAGCTAAGGTGCAACTGATGATAAGAGAGTCTCTAAGTACCTTTCAAAAAAGTCTAACATTCGAAAATGCCAAATTTCTTGGTGACCTCAATTCTGAAAGACTTCACTTTGTCTCTGTGACATGCTCAGATGTAGGATTTCTTGCATGACTTCTGAGGTGAGTCACTTCAGTGTTTCTGCCCGAGGTTCAAACGTGTAAAACAGACAACCTTTCCTTCACCTTGCTGCTTCTTATTCCACTGATATGCACTGGAAGTACTTGAATATAACCAAAGAGCTTCATATGCGCAAATAAGCACTATCTCACTTGTTTCACACAGAACTAGAAGTGAAACTGCGTAACACCAGAAGACGGGCTATGGCCAGACACTTCCTTCCGCCAATTCCAGACCCTCATCCACATCCTAATTTTATGCAGAATCAGAGTTGACAAATCCCCCTGTGAAAGCTATGTGCTTTGCAACAACAAGCACACAATCTGCCTAGTCCAGAGGCCGAAGACCAGAATCTGGAATATTTTCACATTTACCACCTGCACTTTGTCCTTTCTCTTCTCCAGGCTTCTTGCTCAGCAATCAAAGAGTGACAACTCACTTTACTGTTGAGCAATTCAGTGCCATTTTACTAGGATTAATTACGAATGCAGGTAAGATACTACCCCATCATTTCAGAAAAGACATCCATAGATGATAACCTAGAAGCACTCTGGCTGTATCAAAAGCAGGGCTGTGAGAAATAATTGCTCTAGCTTTTTGGAAAGAAAAGGACTCACTGGCAAAACTGAAGCATCTAAGAGATCTCAAATAACAGAAGATGCACAAAACTAAGAGGTAAAAACCTCTGGTGGCCTGCTGAAAACAGAGCCAAACCTTGAATCTTCAAACACATAACTGAAAGGTCCTTGTAGTGGTTTTGCCCAGGCCACTTCCCTGGTAGCCAGATTGTAACCAGCTTGTAACCAGGGAAGTGGTCAGAAGGTCCCAGTATTCCATGCAATTCCACGTGACCAACAGTATAAATAAGGAGAGCAGAAGCCTGCTCGCTCTCTTCCCTCCGGTGGATTCAGAGACACAGCTTCTCTGCTGTCGGTCCTGCCCGTGTGGGGGAGTGAGGCCTGGTAGGCCTTGGGAGCAGCGGTTCCTGTACTTCAACAATAGTAGTAGTGAGATTTATTTTCTTTAACTCGCATATCTGTTTCGGTCTCTCTTCTCTGCTTTCTTTTTCCCTTGTCCCTTTTTCCCTTCCCTTCTCCCTTACCCTTTCCCTTCCCCTCCCAGGGGGCCATCTGGGGGTTCTCTTCACTTTGTATATGGTGTTGTTTAGATATATGTATTAATCTCTAATATACTTTAATTATTTTGGACTCTCTAATTGTCCTATAGCGTTTTTCATTACTCTGAGAAGGAAGGGGGGGGGGGAAGAAAGCTTACACTGTGAGTTTGGGTATTTGGCAGAAAGCCGCGTCCAAACCATCACAGTCCTTCGAGCTGCAGCATTACTACAGGCACAAAGGGTGAAGAAGGAGCTGTTAGCAGGCACTACAAAGTCCAAAAATGTTATGCAGACAGAGGCTTCTGAATACCAAAACCAAAGTAAAAGTAGTTGAGGCTTTCCAGGTCTGCAGCATCGCTGTCCAAGACTTTGTCCCAGAGTGCAGCAGACAGTAGATGATTCCTCTTACAACTAACACTGAGCTACCACAAAACAGAACAAGCAGTTACCTTAATTTTAGAAGTAACCACAGAACAACTGCATCCTTAATCTGTAACTCACAAATGTCTGCTATCTGGATTTTCAGGGAAGGGAAGCAGTGTACAAACCTGTCCTCTTCAAACCTTCGCTGGAGCTCAGGGGAAAAGGCAGCCGAGCATGTTTGAAGTTGGCTGATGAACTAGCAGAACACATGAGGAGCACAATGTTCACTGGGGACACAATGCAACTGCATACAGGAAACTTCAAGCATATCCCTCTTTGCCACAGTCCAACATCCTCTGCTCTAGTATCTTCTACCCCACAGACTGTGCATCTCCTCTCTCCCACAAAACACTTAAGCCCTCTGTGCCTTCTGGCTTGTATTTCATTTTTCCTAGCTCCCTTACAAAGAGTATCCACAGATCTCTCCATACACTCTCCCCTTGCCACCCAGGCTTACAAAACATCTCATTTCTTCATTGGGAGAAGTAGCTGCAGGTGGTTGTCAAGCAGCTCAGTGCCAGGCAGCCCCCAGGTTTTCCAGAGGTTTCGCACCAAGTACACCCAACACTAGAGCTCTACTGCCATAACCACCAGCAAGCCAGGACTTTCCGGCTGTAACTCAAATTGTTGTGTTCAGCTCCCCCTCCCCCACCCCCGACACCTCCCAGGCAGTATGGGACGGAGCACAGGAGATGCAGCTCCCTTCCTCATTGCTCGCTGCCACAGCCTTCCTCCTCCCCTGCCCTGTGCTTCCCCTGCCACCTTCACTGCTGAGCACGACTAGAAGGCAATCTTTTTGACAAATGACTTTGTAGGACGGAGAAGTCTGAGGCTGCTGTTATTTGGTTACCCTACAGTGACAGGATGGTTTGTAGTTTTGCAGACAACTACAAGAATTAACATGGACAGATTTAGAGCCTGAATTTTGTAGAAATATCTGACATTTTGGAAAACACCAGAGAAAGCAAGATAAATAGCAAGATCTTGGAGTAGCAACGTTACTACTGTTTCCAGAAAACAGAAGACTGAGTTCTTTCTCCTATAGCCCTATGCACTGTTTTTTAAATTAGGGCCATCCAGTCCTATTGATCAGAACAGGAAAGTAAAGCAGAAAGGAACAGTTTGAACTAGGAATAGGAAGCATTAAAATAGCAGTAGCTATAGTGCATGTTACTTACTCCGTTAACTGAAAATGACAGTAATTAGAGAAAGCCTCTGACCACAGGGGAATGATCCAATCTGTTTAGTATTTTATGATCTGATAAGATTTTATTGTTTTAAAACTGGAAGGCATCAAGGGGTCATAGAACTCAGATTTGCTCTCCCCTCACTGGAGACTCCTCACTTTGCTCCAGCAGTGTCACAGTGTGCTACCTGCCTGTGGAAGAGAAGAAACAGACCTACCTATTTCTCAGGACAAAGAGAAAAGGAAGGAGGGGGGACACAAGTCAGCACTTCAGGGGTCATCGGCTCCTTTCAAACTGTCCTGCCCTTGTTCTATCATCCGCCAACATGAAGCCAGGTCGCCTGAATCCCCATGTAAGTTGTAAAACAATTCCTTCACATACTTTCAGACGTCCTTTTTCCAGGGCAAAGCTGCACAGTCTAAACAATCGGTACCTCATGCACCACACATCTTATTTTTCTTCCATTATTTGATGCAACTGAATTGCCAGACAATCTCCAACAGCAGCAGTGACCTTTCATATGCTTTTATGGATGGGCAAATTTATTTTCTAAAAATAGATTCAATTTCTGGAATATGTTATTTATTTCAACACACTGTATAATCTTTCCTCCTAAGCTCTTCTGTAGAATTATGTCAAGCTTTAGCTGTAAAAAATAAAGCGAAGCACTTCTCCCTCACAAGATGCTGCTGCTGCTACGAAATGGCGTAAATAAAATATGCACTATGATCAGCTGAGGAGGAACATAACATGTATAACCTATTACCACCAAACACATAACACTTCCTTCAATGCTTTCCCCAAACAGATATTCTGTAAATAGTCACCTCTCAACTTTGACTTGAAAGGGCATCATTGACTTAAATAAAACACAAATATTTTAGCAGCTACAGTGGAAAAGGATTATTATAAAAATGAAATAATAAACAGAACATTTCTTCAGTTATTTTAGTCTGCACATCTGAGAGCAGACTGTGCCTAGCTGTTTTGCTGATCCTGCTATAAAACCAGTTCCTCCTGTGACTGCACGGCTGTGTTGCAAAGCATCAGGAGAGACAGAACACTAGGCTGTCACAAAAAAAGGTTACAAAAAGGACAGAATTTGGGGACACATGCAGACTACATGTTTTTTCTAAGAAAACCCCCAGGAATTAAGCCTTAAGTCACAAAATAAGTGCAAATAAGACCCTCCCCAAGCCAGCTCATGGTCAGTCTAGGTGCAAGAGACAGCAGAGCCTATGACTGTTTGAACAAGGAGATGGTATGTAGCCAGCAAGGCCAAGGTGACCTTGGCAAGCAGGAGCAATTTACCCCTGTAAAAGGGCTTTCACAGATTATTCATTTCAACTTTCCATCAAAACAACTTTCCAATAGAAAGTTGAGTTGAGAGAGATGCTACCTGCAGGGCCACAGCTGCCCAACATACATGGGCACAGGCCAAGGTTCAGCCTATCCATCAACAGAATACTAGATTCATTCTGGGGCGTAAAAAACAACCACCCTTAAAAAGAAAACAGAATAAAGTAATGCTCAGTACTTTTCCAGCTCATTGTTATTCCAGTATTTAATTAAATATTTTTAGCCCATGAAATGATAGGCCACTAAATCCCCTTCTATATATTATTTTCAAAGAGGCTTTTTTAATGCACCAAAAGTGCATTTTTATTAACTGTAAAGGGCATCTAGCTAGACTAAAGCAATTGTTTCTGATGGTGAAACACAGCAAATCCACAAAAAAATATTTAAAATTTATTATGAATCGGCGAGATGCTGGAAAGGGGGTGTGTAGGGGCAACAGGCAAGCTAGATTTCAGTGGCACTGAATGATTTCTCATCACTTCGCAACCCTTTGGAAACCAGGGACATCACCAGCATCACACGTGCTGTCAGGAGCAATGCAAACAACTCACCGCTCATCATGAAGACTGGGAAACATCCACGCCCATCACAAAGTACCAGGGAAACAACACACCTAATTTTGAGATTACTAAGTGCAAAATATAACTAAGAATACAAAAAAACAACTAATGGGGTAATGTGATGTAATGGCATGTAATTCTGCAATTAAAATTTGGGTTAGAAACTGCCAATGTCCAAACCTTGGCCCTCTGAATACAACTCTCCCTTGGGTTGGTTTTCAGCAACTGCACAAACACTTAATTTAAAATATTTAAAAAACCACATGTTATCTTCCCAATCACTGAAGAAATTATTCAGCTCCTATGCATACAGGTTAGGTCAATCTCTTTGCTTATTAAATTTTAGCAACTTTCAAGAGCCCAAGAAAATGTCACTTTCTCTGTGAAAGTCTACTAGATACTAAAAAGCAAGAAAACCTAATCACTTGTATTTGTAAAACTTACACTGAACTTAAAAAAATAAAGACAACATTCTGCAAAGATGTTCTAGCATGGGAAGTTCCTGGATAACAGAAATCTTACTACACATGAGAAATGGAAGACAAAAGTGCTTTAATTCTGCATGTGAAAGAAATGCTAACCAATTGGAGTGGGTTGGAGTTTTTGAAAGCCTTTTTGTAGCTTGTTTCTTATAACCTTGGAATACTATGAATACAATAGCATTGCTCTGGCTCACAAAATTGAAAACAGAGGCAAAGCAATACAGCTATTTAAGAAATGTAGCACCTTTATGAGCACTCACTAATGCTGAAAATATAAAGGGCTACATTAGAAACTGATCTAGGTTCTTCAAGTTCTACTGAGTTTGTAATAAAGTTTTTAGAAGATGGGTTAGTCCTTAGTACTGTATTTTTCCTGATAATGTGCCTTTAAAAGCAATTTGGAAAGCAACTTACTGCTCAACTTTTCACTGTAAGTGGAAACTGCTGAGTCCAAGCATGTATTTCCACCTGCAGCAGTAGATAAGAGAGCAGATTTTGCTGCTTTGCCTTACATATTCCTGTAAGTTTTTCTGTTTAACTCTACAAGACCATGCTGTGAGCATTTTGATATATGGCCCACATACATATCTATGGGATGGCACCTGGTTGGTCTACAAGAGGTTTGGAAGTAGCCTTCTTTACGAAGCTACTCTATTGCTTTTATAACCTGAAGCTCAGGACTTTGGCTCTTCACTAATCAGCCACAGGAAAAACTTGCTTGAAATGATTCTTAGAGATGCACAGAAATCCAACAAGTATTTTTGCTTTACAAAATACAACCTTTTCCAAACCAAAACATTTAGCAAGAAACAGTAAGCACAACAAAAGCACTGGCCACGCAGTATCTTTTTTTGCAAGATAAGAAATCACTGACATTATTTGTACCGATATTTTCAAAAGTAAAAATTCTATTTTTATGTTAACATTTTTCACTTTGAAATACAAATTAAATACAGAAAAAAAATTAAGAAAATGGTACAAATCAAAGCCAGCATTCAAGTATGATCAAAGCAGTTTCAGATAATTTCAATCAGATCTGCTCTTTGTTCCCCTTCAATTTTTTGATTTGTATTCCTTAAGCTGTATTTGTCAGAATTTGGGATGTGGAAATCTTCCACAAGCTGTTTTAAAAAGGCTTTATCAGCCATGCAGCAAAAAAATGTGACAGTGTAGAAACTCGTTTTTCTTGTGAGACCACTAAAGAAGGTTGTTGAATAACTAATGGTCTATTACAACAATGAAATGAGAGACCTCAGTGGGATCTCTAATCCCTCCAAGCTTTTAAAAGAATGTATCAAACTAGGGATGCGAAAATTTTTTTTATTTGATGATGACATTCTAACTTGAGACACCTACTTTCAACACTTGATAATGACAAGTCACTGAAAGAGCTCCATGCCAAGATATTTCTCATTAACATATGAGCCAATGTGTAACATGAATATACCGTCACTTCACCTCTGCTTATGAATAACGGTATCACTATGGCTGTTTATTCTACATTTAAGCCTCACTTCAATGTTTTAAGGAGTTTCCTGTCACTTTCCTCTTTAACAATAACAGCAATTTCAAAGAAGAGAGATTTCATCTTCTGCCATCCTCCTATTGTTCCAAGGAGGAGCTCGTTAGCCCACTGTTCCTTACAATGAAGATTAAAACAGTGAAGAAATTGACAGCAACCATTTCAGCTACTTCTCCCACTTCCTGAATTAAGCAAAAGGCATTTTATATTGTCTTACCTTTATGGTTTTGGTCTGGAGTCTGAGTCCATTTAAAGTGTTAATGGCTTTCTCTGCATCCTTTGGATCAATATAGTTAACGAATCCATACCCTAAACTCTGCCCTGTTGGAACACAAGAAAAAAAAGTACTGAGTCCTTTTTTCCTAAGTACATAAAAAAGCTTCCACAAGTAGGAACACAATTTTCTTATGCTGTTCAATTTCATCTCTGCTGTCCCCTATGGTCTCTATGCTGTTCCTCACCATTGCATTATGTCCTCAATACAGTGGAAGTCAGCATCCAAATTTAAAATTGCTGCTCTAAAGATCCTATTCTGAAAAGAAAAAGCAACCCCTGACCCTGCCTTCCCAGGAGTTTATGGAAAAAAATGTACAAGGCTTGACAGTAGCAGTAATGGAACCACCTCCTAAAAATGATAAAGCCCACACATGTAATTTTGCTACTGTTGTTTATAAACAGGTTTACAAGTGTTTAAAAAGCAAAAATTAGAAAACAAGTATTTTAACACTAACCTTGAAGCAGCTGACTGAGAAATAAGCAATCACCTTTACATCTTGTTATTGCTCAATAAGCAGCTAGTAGATACGGACAGAAAGGACAGAGGAAGTTTTGGTACAATAACACAGCACAGTAAAGCTTTCCTCCCTGTATTAGAGACAACAGCAAAACTAGAACAATACAACAACTGCTGCTGCTCACGGGATGGCAGCAGACCACTTTAGCAGCCAAAATTGTTTTAACAGCTTCTGTTTTACTAGTGAGATTTGTGTTTGTGTTTGCAGTTGAAGGAGGACACCTGGTTAATAACTGGTGTAAGTAACATGGAGCTGCAGAGGCTGTGCTGTTCTCACCAGATAGCCACGCAGACAGTGCAGAGGGACTGCCATCATTCTGCAATGGGCTGTGAGAACCCCTAACAGAGAGGTACCTTTTCCTCACTCCCAAGTAGCAGTTTTGCAGCACCAACTATATTAATACAACGTGACAGCCGCTTCCAGATCCCTTTCTCCTGAGCCTTCGACTGAAAGTTATTTTGCATATTTGGAAAACACAGCAATTCTTATGTTTTAAGGCACACACAGAGATAATCAAATTTCAAGATTAAGCCTTGCTTGCAGGCAGAAGAGCTACCCTGTATTCCAACCATGCTCCTCGTACACCCCTTCAGTGTATCTGAAGAACAGCAAGGCAAAGGACGACCTGCCTCTGAGCACTGACATGAAAGGGATCTAACTGATCCTGCTCAGAGGCAGCAAGGAAGGAAACCTGTGAAAATCCCTCCCAAGGAGAAGCACAGCACTCACGGAAGAAGATTTCTATCCACAGGAGCAGCAAACAGGGAGCTAGCTCCTGCTCACCGGGAGAAAGTGAAGGTTGGGAAAGCAGCTGCACATCAAGTGCCTTGATGTACCCTGGAGGCACAAATCCTGCCTCCCAAGCACAAAGCTTTGTTTCTTTGTCTCCTGGACTACAAAAAAGCATCTGTGTGTTTCTCAAAGTCAGACACCACCAAAAACCCAGCATTTTCTGTAACACAAATAGAGGGAGCGCCTCTGTCTTATGAAATCAGATCAAAACACTGAAAGCTGCTAACTCTGTGATGGCAGACCTTAAGTCCACGGAAACACTGCATTTCATGCCTAAAATGCCCACATTCAGGCATAAGGATAAGAAATAGTTTTAACCTACAATATATCCAGGGAGCAATTCCATCAAATCAATTCAACTTCAGGAAAAAAGTATAAAAACATATCCAGTCTTCCTGGAAATCTGAATTAATCTCAAAAATATTTTTACCCAAGTTACACAACATTAACCAAGAACAAGCTGAAGTCTGACTGAGCATGAAGCCTGGAGCAGAAATACTGTAAAGATACTTCCCATGCAATGCTTTCCTGAGATACTTTATACAGCCCAATCCCTGTGCCTCTGAACATAACATCCTTACAATATTTAATCCTGAACAGTCCTAGGCAGAAGGAAGCCATTCTCTAGGAAACTAACCTCTTTATACAGAGGAGGTCACTTTTTCCATTAACCATCTATGGACCTTCAGAGGTCTTCTGGATGAGTAGCTGATGCAAGGCCCAGGGATTTAAGTCATTCTGAACATGGACTTCCATGTCCAGCTGTTGCTATTCTCAAGGCAGGCTGACTGATCAGCCTCTACAAAATATACAAAAATTTTTAATAATCTCTCACAGGAACAGTGTCACTTCTGTAAACCCTTCTGCAAGGAAGAGACCAGGGATAACAACACCACATACAACACAAGCTGTAGGGAAGGGAAATAATGGAAAACAATTACTTGAAAAATTCAAAGACCATTCACTCCTTTCCTTGGAGTTCTCCACTAACATTATTCAAGCTATTTAGATATCACCACCGGTGATTCTCACTACCACCTTGAAGTATTTTCTCCAGGGTGACAGATAAGGAGTAACGATATGAACAAAGCTGTCTGCATGCCTGCCTACAGAACGTGGCTTAAAGAAAGTTACACTGTCATACAATTTTGCTTAGAATAGGTACACACACAATGTCTTCTTGTTAGCATAGATTCCTGAACATTATGAAATACATAAACCAAATAGAATTTAAGGCCTGTTACCCATAAACTATTGGTTATGATTTTATATCAAATACATTAATTGCTATATTTGCTGTACTGTATTCTCACGAAGCAGGGTGGGTCTACTCAGCATTCTGAGCACTGACTATGCTAATTCAAGAAAAAACCCTTTTATCCTAACCTCAAATCCTAAAACCTTTGCAGCACACTGAAATCTTAGTGCATTTTTTATAGAATTCTAGTGTGCTAAACATTTACAGCTAAGAAAGCAAAAACCTCTGTATCTAGCTAAAAATATTTTCACATTACTCTCAAGAGCAATACACCTTAGGTCAGACAAAGCAGACTCAGAATATGAAAGAACTGAACAGTGTTACTGGTAGAGAAAGAAGAGAAGGATCTGTTCCAGAATACAGTCAAGCAGTATGAACTTTTTTTTCCATCAGGTGCTCTCATTGCATGTATTCCAAAAGGGTAACATTTCTTTGGACACAATCTGGCAGCACGAAGCAAGCAGCTGGACCTCTCAGTGGGATCTCACACAGACACTGAAGTTCATTCCCACGCTACACCTCCCAGGAACAGCACCGTAAATAGTAAGTATTTTCTGTGGCTTGAAACCCAATAGTTCATTGCATGCTGCGATTCAATAGGGCAGGCAAGAGATACTTCTGGATGATGCTAAAGCACCAAATTGTTGTATCACTCTTACTGTTGCTCTTTCTGAACATTTTAGCTAGCATGCAGAAAAGGCACAGTGGACTTACTATGATCTGGTAAAGAACAGGTCTAAAAGCAAGCAGTAACAGGGTTAAAAATTATCACAGACTTGACAGTCAAACCCCAGCACATACAAAGCCAAGCTAGTACTGTACATTTTTCATAGAGGGCTCCATTTCAGAGCTTAGAATCACCAAGATTACAACAAACTATGAGAAGGAATACGGAAAAAATCAATATAACCTGTCTGTAACATTTTTCCATATATACAAAATCCTGAAACTATGAAAAAGGCAGTGTCAGTTACAGACCTGTACCTGCCTTTACTTCCTTTGTAAGCCATCCTGCTTAGGCCAATTCCATACTTAAGAAATAAAGGGAAAGCAGATAGAAACCAACAACTTAAGGCAGAACAGAAAATACATAAACAAAAAACCCAGAAAAAAATCACTGGCTACCAAAGGTCAGAAGAACAAAAGCTTGTGGGTATTTTTAAGATTACAGAAAAAAAATCCTCTAGCACTCATGCTGACTCATCAGCAAATAGCAATTGTACAGAGAAAACAGATGTGTTATGTACATCTGAAGAAGCTGTATAAAGTACTAACTAGCAACCACAGGTGGATGTTAAACAGGAGTTAAAATTATCCATGTTTCAATTACAAGATCTGGATTACTTGCACAAAATAGCCTCCCGAAACCAAATGGCTCAAGATTTTCAGTGAACAAATTCCAGAAGCCTGGAGAAAAGGCAATTTTGCAGTGAAATTCAAAAAGGGAGGACTGGATGACCCAAGTAATTACAGGTCCATCACTCCAATGCTGAGCAAGGCAAAATTACAGAATATTTGATACTGGGCTCTAACCATAAAGAATTAGAAAGGGGTAATAAAAGCAGCGTCAATCAAATTAGGCCTATGGAAAATACATTTTGTCAAACTAAACTGACATCTTTCTTGATAAGATGACAAGTTTGACTTATAAATTTTATGAATGTTGATTTAATAACATTGATATACTTGGTCTTCTTTAAAGCAACTGATTTGGTACTGCTTATTAATTGACTAAAACAAAATTAACATGGCACAGTAAATAGATTAAAGAAAGTAATCAGTCAACAGCTCTCTAACTGGGAATTGTGAATAAGAAGTCACCAGGAAGATGTACAGGTCTCTGAGGAAACAGATCTTGGCCCTAAACTCTTTATTTCCATTGATGAGTGGAAAAAACCCAAACTCTTTGCCCCTGAAGATCATTGACTGCTGAAATATAGGATAAGAGGATAAGGATAAACAGGACAGAGTGAAGCTGCAAAGCAATTTAGTAAGCTACAAATACATACACTGAGATAGCACAAACCCAAGATTACAACCCAACAAACCAAGTTAATGTGGCATACTTTGCAAATCAGAAATGAAGGACCTGGGTACAGGGTGACAGACAGTCAACCACATCTCAAGCCTGCGATGATGCCAAAGGGTTAAGACAATTCCTCTTGACTTCTGATCTGGATGCATGCTTTGTTGCCTAAGTGCTGCGCACAGTGCTGGTGTATGTGCTTCGAGAAAGATACCGATAAGCTCGGCAATGGTACTACAAGACTAGATCATAGATTGAAACACTTTCAACAGAGAGATGGGAGTCAATCTGTCTATCTGACCAAAAATGGTTAAACTGAACCTTAACAGTACTCTATTAGTACTCATCTGAGGTACCAACCGATCTATGTTTTTTTTTTATTAATGTCTGTCCAGCAGATAAAACATGGGAGTCCTGAGTCCCACTGCTTGGCAGTTGAATGAAGAGAAACTGGACTAGAAACAAAGAAAATGCTGTTTTCCTGGGGAAGACATTTGTTCTGTTTCTGACACTGCAGGAAACAGATTTTAACTGTTTTAACTGGAAATTCTGAAGGTTCAGATTTTTCTCCCTGAAGGCTATGCTCTAGCTCAAGCAGGAATTAATCCAGGGAAGATTTTGGCAAAAAGTGTTAAGTGCTCAATAACCTCTTCTACTCAAGCTCTACAAATAACACTGTTCCTGCTGGTTGTTCTCCATAGAGCTCCTACTGCAATCATTCCCACAAGAAAAGCAGAAATGAGTTACTTTCTCAGACAAGTTTAAAACCTTCCTACTGCTGGAAACTAAAAGGACCTTACAGAAAAGTACAACTTTGAATTGCTTACCTATGATCAGATAAGTTTAAAAGATTTTAAAATATCTTTCTCTTGAAAATACTCTGGAAAGCAAAGTGACATTAAAGGACTATGATCCCCACTATAAACAGTCATTCATGAAAACAAGCACAGAATAGGACAGCAACAATGCAAACTGCCTTAAATTGAGGTTTTGTTGTCCCCTGCCCAAATGTAAAACCTAATTAAAGCTGCCTGCCTGACAACCATAACATGAACACCAGCGAGCACCGATGCTTTTCTGACACAATCCCTTCCTTCAGAAGTAGGCCACGTCTGACAGCTCATCTCCTATTAGCCAGGCAGAAGCCATCAGACTGTAACAGCCTTCAGTCACTCTGGGTTTGGGACCAAAAGATAAAGTAATGCTCACCATGAATTCTCCGAGCCTCTTAGTTCCAAGTTTTACCTGTTCCAACCTCAGCAAACACTTAGAGATTAAACTGGTGCCAGGGTGAGCTTCTCTCTAATCGAAGCAGCTGAGCTGAACCTGCTATCCACCTATCACTCTTTCAAGCAGACCTGCACATGCTCTTCAACCTTCTCCAGTGATTCTCGTTAATTGAGGATCTTCCTAATAAATACCACACAGACAGCTGACAAGAAAAGTAGCAAGCAAGAGATGAGCAAGACAAAATTGTCATGCTTTCCATCTTCTAGATGGCAGTAACAGAAGAGACTTACTGACAATCAAGGTAAGCCCTGCTCCAGCTGGTAGTCCCATTTCAGAGCACAGCTCTAGAAGCCTATAAACCATTTCAGAAGTGCTTTAAACACTCCTTAGAAAGAGAAAGAATGACTGCAACTTGTATGAAAAGCTGTATGAAGTAGGGGCTTTCAGAAAAGGTTACATAAATACCCTTGAGAAGATACATTCAAAATGTACAAAGAGGGTCAAGTGAATTGCCTGCTTCCTTTTTTTGTTTTGTTTCTATGGCAGTTACCAACAAATATAGCTGTTTACCCACAAAATAAAATAAGCTATGTAGAGAAGATTCAGATTAAGAGAACGAGATCTGACCATGAGACCAGTTCAAATCCTGCTCCTTCTCTGATTTTTTTGTGCAAGTAACATCAGTCCTATTCATCCTCCAGCCCTTTATCAAGGGGAAGCACCTGCTGTCACTCCAGTGAGGCACACTGCAGTCACAAGGGAAGCAAGCCAGGAGGGAAGCAGCTTCTGCACATGGTGCTCCTACAACCAAACCACTGAGCTAAGGCTGTCACTGTCACAATTCACTGTAATCCAGCTATGAAGGTAACTTGTTCTGTGCTTAGTGAAGCTCTATCACTCTATCCATTTAATCTGTATCTAACTTGGAATACAGATTCTCTAGTATCAGTACAGACTATGATTTATTTTATATACATTGTCAATGACTAGCAAACAAGCATTCTCCTACTACAACACAACTATAACTGCTGCAAGAATTTAGGGAAAAATGTGTAACCTCTCAAAGCAAAAATGAGAGTAGGATGAGTAGTAAATAGCTTGGGTTTTGCATTTTGCAGGAAGGTGACTGGGTACAAGTTTTGCTTGGGAATCTTCCACCAAGGTACTGTATTTCAGGTGCCCTTAGTGGGTATTTTGAGAAGATTCCCTTCTAGATTAGGGAAAGTCAGCTGTATTCAAATGCACTCCAATCTAGAGTCCCATATATGTTTTGATGCTACAGCACACCTACAATTAAGGAGTACGACTTATCTTTTGTTAAAAATAGCCATCAGCAAAATTTGATCATCAGTATATCCCTCCTCTTAAGTTCCTACAACAGAGGAAAGCCATGTTCCAGACTCACACTGGGTTCACCTTACAACAGATCCCCTCCAAAAAAAATGTTTGTAGTTTTCATAACAGATAAATACACAAATCTAAACACAAACCTCAAGGCAAATCCCTCTGTTCCACAGGCTGAAGCCTAACTCTAGCTAGAGCACCTGTAAAGACACACATGCCGATACAAACCTGCTCAGATAGGAGAAGATTCCTCAAGCCACCTCCTACCCTAAGGTATCAGAGCCCTGATCCCCAAGTAGCAAAGTCTGGGTCCTCTCCATAGGAAATCTGCAGGTATAAAATTCCTATCACTGCCTTAATCCTGGCAATGCAAGACTCACTCAGATAAAAAGCTCATTTGTGCAGAAGACTAGCCTTCTTGGGGGTTTCAGAGGGAGAGTCATGAGTTGCACAATGAGCTCCAAGCATGCAGGATTTAACAAACTCCAGTCCAAGTGGAAGGGGTTTCTTTGCATCAGGCCTTCTCCCAGATAACACTGCTGCGTGATTAAAAGAATCCCCCAAAGGAAGCCCTCGCAAACGGCACACTACATCCCACGTAGAACTCTCCCTCAGGGAGAGGGTAAGAGAGGGAAAATGAACCAGACATACAGACACCACTCACTCAATTTTAATATCTGAATGGGAAGTGCCAGGTACCATGACAACAAGCCTAGAAAAATAGAAGGGGAAAAAAACCCCAGTGTTGCCCGAAATGTGAAACAATTCTATAAATATAGTTGAAGTGATCCAATGATTAGTATTAGTGAGGTAACTGCAACTCCTGGACCTCCCTATCTGTTTGGAAAAGAACCACCAGGACTTCAAAAACCAAAGCAAACCCCCCCCTCCCCCAACTGTAAGCTCCCCACAAGAGAAAGATGTCATGCAACCAGCACTTTCCTAAGTTAGAGCTTGAGTTCACCAGGCAGTGCCACACGAGATCACACGAGTTTTGTCCTCCGTTTGACAAATCCCTTAACACAAAATGGTGTAATTTCATGTCTTGACTTTCAGCAATGCTGAAGTAGCAGTAGTCCTCGTGTAAATTGAACACCAATTGACAAGAGCTGTTATCCCTCAAAATTAAAAGACACAGCAGTGATTCTCATCCTGGAATAGCCTCACACATCCACCTAAAAACCATAACAAGATGAAGCATGCTTTGATAGAGCCTGCCCAGCACCACGAGATCCTTCTGAAAATCCTACTCCCACAGAAATTTCAAGTGGGCTTTCAAGAACACGCAATTACTCCATCTTAAACTTGACCATACCAGCAACACGCAACATGCCTACGCTTGCAAACAGTACCTTGCAGCCTCTTAAAGGCTTCTAGCATTTCAGATGTTCTGCATCTCACCTGAAACAAAACTTTGTGAAAACTGTAGCATGCAGGTAAGAGCAAAGTCAGCTATCTAATTACTGTACTTGAGAACATGGACTAATCTGCATGCAGAGCTTAAGTGGTAGTTTGAGATAGATGCTGCTGACTTGGCTGTAGTCTTCTGCAATTCCCATTACTATAGCATGGAAGCATTTTATCTCTAACGCACCCCTCCTCATAAACACCGCTGAGGAAAGAACTAATTCTATTTTGGAGAAGAAAAACTGAACACATGAAGAACTCCAGGGTGACCTTGGACAAAATTAACAGTCACTAGAGCAAGGATCTAAAGCTGCAATATTGGCCAACCTAAGATAGTACCTTATTAGTGGACCACTGAGAGTTGTGCTGTGCTGGAGATACCTTGTAAACAACACGCACATTTCATGCTGCAGATTATCCTCTCTTTCTTTGTTTTCCTGCTTTTATCAATTTTCTTTAAATGTAAAACTGGATTTCAAACATAGTGGGTTCATACTACTGCAAGCAACTGATTAAGTATGTTTTCAGGAGCTACTGCTCCTGACACAGGTAAGACAGTTCCAATTCTGAATAAATATTTGGATTCCTCTCCCTTCCCAGTTGACATCTCTTGCTTCCCTTCCTTTCATCTTCTCCTCCCCCTTCCTTCAAGGAGCGCACACAGCCTCTGAATTAGCAGCTGTTCTGGGAAGAGCAAGGCTGCACTCCTCCCCGCTTTGTCCCAGAACAGAACGGGGACTGTACTATAAAAATCCAGTGTTCTGGGGACAGGCATGAATGGATAAGAAACAGCCATGATTTGTCTATCCCGAACAGAAAAATTCAGTGCTGGAGAAGAGACAAATACACCACAAGGACACATACATTAGAATCAGGCTAAGTCAAAACAATATTCACTAAAAGTGAAACAGACTTGGGGGGAAAAAAGAGGAAGACCTACCAGCACATGAAAAGTGGTAAGCAGCAGTGTGGAAAGAAATCTGCAACAGGAATTAAAAGTCACTGCATTACATAAAGCATGCAATATGCTGTAGGAAGCTGTTCACAGCCCAAATAGGCGATGATGCCCCATTATGGAGAGGGAATACAGCATTGCTGGACCAGCAGTACCTGAAGAACAGGAAAGACTGCACTTAAGGGTGACAAGAAGTGTATGGTGTATGTACTGCAGATAAGGAAAGCAACAAACTGAAGGTAAATTTCAGCAACCAGGAGGGTTTTAAATCAAGAATGACTTAAGGCTTCATTGTGACTTAAGATGCAAGACCAGAAGTGAGCAGTGTTTCAAATATGCTATCCTTTTGTTACATCGTAACTAAAAGAAGGTGCAAAAGCCTATAAATGCCTTCAAATGTGGAAGCACAGATTGAAGATTAAATATTAGAAGTGTGCTACTTGACACTTCCTCCGAAAAGATGAAATTAAGAGGGTAAAAAAAAAAAAATCACATGGTTTGAAATCAAAAAGAAAAGACTCCAACAGTGTAAACCAGTAGGTTGTGGAAGATGCACATGCTTCATTACAGCAGACTTATCTGCCTTTCCTGCATCCCACCCCAAATGCTGGTGTTTCCAAAATTGAGATGAAAGTGGAAGGCAACTAAACCAGAAATTAATAGTGAAAAACAGAAACTGAAATGAAACCAAAAGAAACTGATTTTTCTCTGTTCAGGCTTCAAACAAAGGGATAGCAAATTTAGATCACTGCAAACCCATACTGTACCACATACACAACTTTGGTGGAAATGTACCACAATTTTGCACAAAATTGATGCAGGTACCCAGAGTCAAAGCTTATGAGAAAAATCACTATTCTAGAAGATTAGCTAGAGTACTGAGTGGTGGAGTAACAGGAAGAAGAAAGGCAGAAGGAGAGATCCACAACAGAGCCTGTGCACTGACCAAGGATCCCACTGTTGTGATGGGTCAGAACTATGTAGGCAGACTGATGTTAGTCATGGCCCAACCAAGTAAACAACTTGGTTTATAGGGAAGATTTCTGTTAGAAGGCCAAGAACATGCACTCTCACTTAAGAACCATGCAAGCAGAGGAAACAGGAAAGGAAAGGCACAGCTAAGATACACTAATCCAGTGCACCCTCAAACCTAGAAGCATTTTATGTGGAAATAGTGTCAGTAACACTTCCAGTCTAAAGGAAATGGCAGGGGCACAAAGCTGGAGAAAAACAAGAGTTTGTTTTGCAAAACAAGAATATTAAATAGGACATAACAATGTACTGCAGGAGCAATATCTGAAACCTGGCTGCCTGCAAATTCAAAAAGCCCTGGTAATTTTGTCATTAAATGATTTAGTTCAGCAACATTTAAAGGTTTTGTACCACAGCCTCTGTCACAACAACAAAAAACAAAAGCTGCCACCACAACACTAAGAAATTTCACAGTAATTCTGAGCAATGACTCAGAATACCTATTCTGTCTCATAAACAGCCTACTAATTAAACTCTCCTTGAATTCTACTAACCAGTTTTTCCAATGCACAGAGGAAAGCACAGAGGAAAGTAATTCATTACAGACCGGAATACGAAATTTAATATTACCAACACAACCTGTGTCTGCAGTATTTTTAATCTGATCAGCAAAAACATAAATAAAAGGTGCAACCTGACAGCTAAGAAGGTTAATCTGTAATAGTTAGATCTACGTAGATTACTTTATACAGCATCTGGAAAGATGCTGAGAATAGCAAAGCCACTATCATATTCCAAAATGTGCCACCATATAAAAATTTTGCTGTCCATCCATATGTAGTCTGCAGTGAGACTACTTAAATTTGTTTCAGCTTTAAGACAGCACTTCCAAGCACTTCAAAACAAAAGCAGAAATTTAAGTTTCAAATATTTATAGTATTTCTATTACCTGCAAATACCTGAAAGTGATGGAAAGGGAAACTGCTTAACGGACAAAAATATGACATGTGTGCACATACTACTTAGTTCTACCACTTAAATTTTTTGATATTTTGTTGAAAAGAAATTAGCATAAATGCTCCTCTGTGTATTCTCTCCAGACTGAAAAGCAGATCTTTTCCTTTTAAATGTGATAGATTTCATCTGTATCACCCAATACCTCCTCCTATGACACGATCTGCCCGTATGGCCCTGGATGTACCACATGTGGATGTTGTGAGTACAAGTCATTCCTGCTGGCTGACCACTACAGAAAAAGAGAAAGCCAGAGTGCAGGTTTTACTATACACAACTCTTGTAAAAAAGCTTTTCACAACGTTTAACATGTAGGTGGTAAACAAAGGAGAGTGGGAAATAAACATATTTTTCTTTTTGTTTCCAGTTTGGCAAAGTACCTAAACATACCTAACCTGGAGCAAATAAGTACCACAATCCTACCAATAAATAAAACCAAGGGAAAAAACAGCTATTCCAGTATAGTAGAAAGCACAAGGGAAAAAACCTACTATCACTCAACCTGTTCTTGTTTGGGACTGGGTTTCTTTTGGTTTAAGACAAGGTAGCTTCCACAGAGGAAAATATTAAAGTAGAGAAATAGGAAAAAGAAATGCACTGGCAAATAGAAATGACACAGACAGCACATAAGAGAAGAGAGGAGTTTTTAAAAAGAACTGCTGGAGAACACTTGTTATATGTCCTATCTTCTCATGCCCTACCTACCATCCTCACAACAGCAAAAGGCAAAACACCCCCACGCATCTAACCAACAGCATCCTAAGAAAAAGGCAGCCTCATTTTGTAGGTCTTAGAATGCTGTAACAAAAGGAAGCCTGTTGATATCCAATTTAAGGTGTTTGAAAATATGAGTATAGACTATTATCCATATAGGGCAGCAGGCGCACTAGATCTACACTGCAGAAACAGCAGCCCCTCTAGTACAGCAACAATTAATCATACTGGCAATGGCGCCATTTGTTTGCTTGCAGGTGAGTATGACACAGCTTTTTGCCCATCTGCTTTTGCAACACCCCTTAAAACCATCTAGCTGCAAAAAAACCCAGTCTGGGCTCTTGTGAATAAAAATAACATTCACTTTTTTCCCCTCAAGCTGATATATTCCTCTCATTATCCAGATGCTGTGAGACTCATAAGAATACTAGTACTGGGTCAGAGCAGAGGTCTGCCTAGTCCAATATCCTGTCTCCAGCAGCACCTGCAACTCAGTAACTTGCACCAAAATTCTCAGCAGGGACAAGTAAGAACACCTGCAAAGTCAGTGATGAATCCTGCTCAAGAAGAATGGAGAACATCAGCTATGTCCAATAAACCCCAGCAATGAGTCAGCCAAAGCATGGCCAGTGAACAAAGTCAATGAGATAGACTTGGACTTGAATGACACGATGCTTTCTTCCCCTCTTTCTCTACTCTTGTTCGAATCAAAATTTCACAAAGGTAAGAGATCACAAGACTGTGGCATCACAGAAATGGGAAACATGGCATCTGGGCAAAAGCCATGTGAACAGGCATGCAGAGACACTGAAGGGCCTGATCAAGACTCATGCTGTACCAAAAACAGTTTACAGAGTCAGAGGCTGCGACAGCCTATCAATGACTGCTCCAGGAATGGAGCACAGGACACGAAGTGGAATACTGCTGAAATCTGAAGTATGTTTGTCTGTCAGCAAAGTCTAAGCACCGGAGTAACTTCCAATACCTGACAGATTACTGAGAAGGTTATCAGTCCTGACTATAAGCACACAATAGCCAGTGAGCTGCATACAAAGGTTGTCAGATTCCCAATTCAGGCAGGAAGACAAACTATCCTTTAAGCAGGAGAAAAGAATAGATGGTGAGCAGCATTAAGGATGTGCAGGTGTATAAAATGGTGGTTAACCTCCCTCTACATACATTCTTGTGCATGACATTAACATAACTAGAAATTAACATCTCTAAGTCAGATTAAGATGATAGCCTAAGTTTTAAAGCATTGGAATTAAACCTCTGAAGTTTTCTGGAAGCAAAGGAGAAGGAAATGATTTAAGACCAGGCAAGGCCTCCATGCAGTAGATATTCCCAAAGGAACTTCAACTTCTACATATGGTGTCTCACTTGACAGAGAAAACGGGTTGGCTTGAGCATGTAAATGGGTCCTTGCTCAAGTCAGTTAGAATACCCCCAAAAAGCAAAGATCTGAAGGATTGGGTCCAAGTGGATAGAGTCTGAAGAGCTACTTTGTTTCATCAGTATAGGGACTACTCATAAACTGAGCTAGTAGAAAACAGAGGGGAAGAAGATAGGACCACTGAGGGCATACACTCCCTCTCAAAAGAAGATCCCAATACTGATCTGAAGGTCTCAGGTTGACCATTCCCAGAAGTCAAGGTGATGAAGGTCTTGCAGGGATCTTCTGGTTGTAGAGAAAAGCACCTGCATGCTAGGAAGTCAAGTGATGATGGATCAGCTCTGCAACAGAAGAGGCTCACTGAGAAACAGCTACTGCAGACAGGTCAAATAATCCTGGTCACAGGTTTACTAAACGCCGTCTTAAAGCCAAGAAGAAACTCCTAATGCATCGCTAGAGAACAGCAGTCTTGTGGAAAGGGAGTGCAGGAGGTCAGCCACTTTCAAAACCACTTAGACTGGTTTTACACAGGTCACTTTTGATCTTGCACAAGTTGTCTAGCAAAAGCACTAGGGAGACAGGCAGAGGTAACAGCCGTAGCACAGCCATGCTGCTCGTTGGTATGGCTGATGGGCAGAAGGTCTTGAGCAGCAGGGAACAGACGAATGCTGTGAAAGTCAGCCTCGGAGCCCTGACAGGTATCTCTTGGTGTGCTGTCTACTGCTGCCCCAAAAGACCCTGCCTCAGCTGGAAGATAGTGCATCATTAGTAGACATTGCTGCCAACCTCCCAGAGCTTTCCTGGAACTCTTATTCCTTTCCTCCCCTTTCTCCTTGTCCTCCTTGGGCTAAAAGGAAAGAAAAGAAAAAGGGTTAGGGACAAAAGCTGTGCATGAGCTCTGAGTCAGGGCAGAATGAGGGAAAGGACATACATTGCTGGAGGTTAATGGTGGACTACCATCAAATAGAGGGCTTCACCAACACAGCCATTTCACCTGGCTGTTCCCTGGTAGACAATTGTCTTCAATATAGATGAAACGTAGGATGGAAAAAGGTCTCGGACTAGAAGGTCAGCAGACACTAAAAGCTTCATAAACAACCTTGTATCTGGAAGTAATTTTGGAGGTGTATGGTGTGCTTATGCTGTTGAGGAAAATCATACAGCCAATCCTTCCTCACTAGACTTGATGTGAAGGTGATGTTATTTACTCAAACCAAGCAGTTAAAGCTGAAGAATTAAATATGCATTAAAAACATTTAATATACTTCAGAACAAACTCAGGATTGAAACTGCTGAAGTTAATTAGGAAGCTCTTTCACAGCACAAGGGTCGTGCTTACTTGCTTTCTGCCTATTTGCCCCACCGCTCATTTCAATTGCTTTTTTCCAAATAATCAAGAAATCAAAATTCTTTTGTTCTCTGGCATGAAGTATGCACCAGACAACTGCAGAGAGGCGATAAAGAAAAAGACGGATGCAAATCTGACCATTTTTCTCAGCACTGAGAACAGAAACCATACAGAACATTTTTGAAATCCAGCATTACAGCACTCACTACTTATTCTGTGCTCCCTCCCCCACAATGCTAACGAGATTAGTTTAGATACTTAATGCAAACATTAATTTCAATCATCAATATTTGTGGATTGTCTTGAATCTGCAACCCTTAGAATAGGATACGCAATGCTGAAATTAGGTTTCTCTCTGCTCAAGAACAGAACGCACTTCAGGAAATAAGAAGTTATAAAAATAAAGTAACTAGGCTACAAATTTAAGATCAACTTATAAGAGGTCTTCAATGACCAAGTCATATATTTAGTCTTCTAAAAAATAATTTAGAGTTTAAGTTAAAAGGACTCTGAAACATGTCTGGTTTTTCATGCCTTTTTTTATTGTCTACATGCAACTGGAGGAACCAAAAAATGAAGCGCACACTATTCCATCTGATTCACAGGAATTTTCATTTTTAAGCTCTAAACCACATTATTTTAGAATTCAGCTTTTCTAGGCACCTGACTTCAGCTGCAGTTATACTACTTTACCCAACTACTCTTTCCTCACTACATTTTGGCCATGCACTGAACACAGAAATAACTCACATACAAATCTCCTGTATCTGCTAAAATACAGCAAGGCCAATATACAAGTCACTTCCTGAAAATCCTAAAGCAATTCACTTTATTTGGTATTCTTTCTCAGACAAAAGAGCTCTAGCAGAGTGCTCTGCCGCATAAATATTTTTCCTTTTTCAGCAAATACTAAGTCATCTGCTTTCAAGGAAGTCAAACGCAAACCCTGCATTGCTCCTCACAGAAATCCCCTGCACAGCCTATTTGAGGGGCATGACTAAATATGGCCTCTAAATGCAACCAAACCAAATACCAGAATTCTATTCACTTTGTAAACAGGGAACAAAACACTACCTAAGTTTGGAGGGTTGTTGTTTTCTCTTCTGAAGGACTGTGTTAATTCTCATCTACTACTAGAGCAAAGCAACAGCTGTTACACTCTAGTCTAATCTAACAAGATCTGCACCAAATAAATGATCAGAGATCAGTGACTGGTTACTACTGCTTTATGGAGAATTACTAAAAACCCTTCCAAGTCAACAAGGGAATAAACTACCTCTACAAGGTATTTTTCTCCTAAACCCTGTTATTAGGTGGGCTTATGCCATGAGGCATGAGTGTTTACATACTTTCTAAAGAGTTTATGAGTCTTATCTAACATAATCCCTACATTCTATAATCCTATCTGTTTAATGTATTTTAAGTGGGGAAAACCACTGGAACCAATAGCATCTCAAAATGGAAGGCACTTTCAGAGCACAATCAGTGAATTTGACATCAAATGTAAAAGTAGTTTATGCCCAGATTAGACTTGCAGTCATTAGGATCAGGTAACTTAATACTGAGCTTCAGAGCAAGCTGTATTTATCTGCATATAGGTCATTTTTTTCTTCCAATAGGAAACACTTCAGATATGCCTTTTACAAAATTCCTAGAGAAAACACAAAACACTGGTAGCCTCTGTACGTGAAGTTTCCAGGGAATGCACATTCTGTCTGCATCTTCTAAACATAGAGCTGTGAATTATTTCCCTTGAATAAGCATTCCAGCCATGACAAAGCAGCGCAACCTTGCCAATATCTCTGGGATTTTCAGCCCAAGTCCTTCAAAAACACTTAACCATGCAACAGTTACCATCATGAACTGTATTACCAAAATGCCTCTTTTCTATAGCTAAATTTAACCATTAACCCTGTTTTTGCTTTATGTCTTTCCATTATGATGAGTTTTCAGATTCCCCTTTCAGTCCAAAGATGGGCATCGTGACCTCCCACTCATCTGCTCCATCAGGCATTAAAACCTTCCATTAAAATACGTAGAGATTAGCTGTTGCCTGTTGCAAATACTGGGCCAATACTAGAAGATGTCTGCTTACTAATGAAAACTTCAGTTTCCTGCTACTACACACTTTCTATCAGATTCAAGCGCTTCCCTCCTGAAGAGCCATACTGTTGGGGAATATGTTCCCTCCCTCCTCCTAGGGTGACTGCCACAGTGTGCAATCAATGGCTTCTGCTCCTGAGCGTACAGACCATTTCCATGCACTGCTTGCAAAAGTTACCAACTCCAGACACTCAATTTAAGGCTGCTCAATTGTGCCCTAAATTTCAGGAAAGTCCAAGCATGCAATCTCTGAGCAGCATGTTCTAGATAGAAACACCAGTTCAGTACCATTGTTCACTGAATACACTTAAGATCTGGGTCTTTGCTTTTTACAACAGCACCTTGTTGTGGTTATGCGCAGGCAAGCTGCTCACTGTACAGGGAGTTCAAAATTTTTATACACAAGCCCAACTTAATGAAGTGTGGATATACTTCTCAACCAGAAACAGTTTGTGGTGGCTTGCTCAGCGCACAGGCAGAACATCCTCTTGAGGTTAGGAATTTACTGATTTCTATGGGAAAATGAGTATTGAACACTGCTCACATGAAAGATATTTTCCTGTACTCTCTCAATGCTGCATTATTTCCAACTCTTCCATGTAGTTAGCTTTTGGTTCTTGGATCATATGGTTGAACATCCAGAGAGTGAGAGAGGACTACAGGTAGTCAATATGTCCTTCTCTAACATGTGAGAACACAGATGTTACTACTTGAAGTTAACAGCTTGCCTACCCTGGATTTTCACTGGGATCATCAATATTTATTTCACACTTACAATACCACGATGATTTCTGAACTGCAGTTTAATCTAAGTCTGTATCAGTCCTATTATAAATACCTGAAATCAAAATGAAAGATGTACACCTTTGTGCATAACCTTGAAGAAATTGCAAATCCACAAATTTAAAAATGGAGTTCCACTTTGGGCAGATGAGCAATGAGTTTCGTGATTATGCACGCAAAGAACATCAAATTGCATCACACAGCAGGAATATGCAAAACTGACATAAGTTAAGTGATGCACAGAAACCCTCTATCAATAATTATTTGCTTTAGCGTGCCTGGATTGCTGCAAGATATGAAAGATCATTTGAGATCCAAAGATTTTAAATACTGATCATTTGAACATTTGAGGATGTAAATTCCTGTGTAGCTCACAAAAACATAATATAACTTAGGAGCTCAGCTAAGGCCACTAAATCAATTAAAAAATTAGTAACAAACATCCCCTTCTCCCACACACAAATTATGTCAACAAGGACAACTCACTTGGCCAGCAGCAATTACAATGGCTCTGATGGACACTAAGCTGACTGGATCTTTTGTTTTCAAACATGGGACAAAAGTTCAGCATTTCATCTCTCAAAGTACTGATGAATTCAAGTTCTCCCTTTCCCCAAGTCATGAAGATACTTCTCACTGTCTTTCTTTGGATAAAAGAAATAATGAGCAACTGCAACACTATATAGCTTAGTGTTGCTTTTAAGCACCAAGCCTCACATCCACCTGAAGCTGTAGTCTTCTGTGAAGTCATCTCCCTTCATCTAACACTGCTCTATAATGTTTATGCCAATTAGTTTTTTTAACTCAAGTTCCTTCTCATTTTTTTGAGAGCAGCTGATTAAACCTGAACAACTGGGTTGTTGGACGAAATATGCTGTAGCTATGAAATGGTACAGCAGGGACCAGTTTCACTGTTAATTTAAAATGCTAGAATTAATTAGGTAGTGTAAATGAAGAATTTAATAAGCACACTTTACAACCACAAGTTCTGCTTTTATTAAACACCCCTGCCAAATGAAGGCAACTATCTTCAGTCTGTTTTTCCTTGTCTCATTCCCTTAAAATCTCTGCAGCACCCCCCCACTTTTCTATTGCAACCCCTCCCCCATAATTAAAATGTATTCTTGACTTCCATCTCCTCTTTCAAGTCATTAGCATCTTTTAAGACTGCTGCTGTATATCCTGCCTGTTCTGAGATGCTACCAAACAAAGCCCAAGTTTACAATTTTGGTTTTGAATACCAAATTAATGGCTGTCTTAGAAGCTGTCACTCCTATTCAACTCAGTACAGTGTACTACCAAATTAGCATATTTTTTTAGTAAAGGAATATGCTTGTTTAAACATGTGTCTTTCCATAGTGAGGGGTAACATCACAAATCAATTTTCTTAAAAAGCCCTACTACCGTTCTAAGACTGCAAAAAGACCTGGAGCAGATAACTACCCTGACATTCCTCAAGCCATTTTAAAATTAAGAAGTTCAGATAATAAATTCTCTCCAGGGGATCCTCTATATTTGAAAGATTTTGTTTAGCTTTAAACTCCTTTAAAAAAGTGTGCTGGGAACCTAAACACTATTTCATAAGATCTGTGCAACTCCTTAGTAAGACAGGGGAAATCCAACCTTTTACATGAACCAATTCAACCCTACCTAGCCTCAGAAATACATTTGAGATTTTCTAATGTGGTTTTGCCAGGGTAACTAACGATGATTTGGTTCATGACCTTTTCCATGTTTCTTGAAACAATCTCCTTTCTGCAGCTAGTTTTATTCTGACTTTCCTTGATTTGCCTGGTATTTCACCTTAGCAAGGAGACAAATTTACTACCTATGAAGACAACGTATGTCTTTAACGGAGAAAGAGCTCCAGCACTGTTCAGAGGCATACTACCAACAGTGCACACTTAGCTGAGATTTATTAAAAACAAAATTTTGAACAGAAAATGAAAATTCAAAAGCAGACAAAATGTAAATGGTTTCAGACCTTCACCAGCTCAGCAAGAACAGCTTAAGAATTTACTCTTTCTTCTGCAATACAGATTTCACTCAAAAAAAATCGACATTGATTTAATAAAAAAAAGCAGAACACCCCTGAAAAGCCAGTCATTCATTTAACAGCCTACTGACATACTTCCACCCCTTCAAAAAACCCATCAAAACATAAATCAGAAAGCCTCACAAAAACCACACTTACATGATGTGGAAAGATGAGCTGGGTATGACCACAGTGCATTTCCGTTTTTTTACTCTCAATGTTCTGAGAGTCTTATAAACACAGACTGCTCCTGGCAGAGGACTGCATTCGATTTACTAACTTGAAATTCAATGTGAGGAATGAACATGCATCCCAAAATTTAGTAATGTTGTACAATGCCTTAACAGGTCTGTAAACCTTGGCAGATTAAATTCTGTTTTAAAAAAAACGCAGAGATTTTGTAGGATAATTCTTCTTGCAAACTCTGTTTTATACTTCTATCACTTTAAAGGAACACTTAAGCTCCTCAGTCACTTAAGGAAGATGTCCTTAAAGCATCTGTGCAAGTTTATTTTAAAGAATCGTTACTCTAAAGTATTTTACTTATCATGAAGATTTATGCACTTTGGAAAGAAAGACAGGCAAAACAACTACCCAAGAATGTCAGATGATCATATAAAAGTTTCTCACATCTTCAAATACAGAGACAAAAACCCGGAGATAAAAAAAATCAAACAAAAAGAATACTGTTTCTAGCCGATGAAGTAATGGCTCTCCATCCAGAGACAGCCAATTCTTTGAAAACACTATCTAAGCTCTTGAAATCATCTTGCAAGGAAATCACTATGAATTTGAGGGATATGGGAAGCAAAAAGCTCATGAAATACAGAACCTGCCATGATAATTCAAGCTCAGTACACTACACTCCTGTAGATGAGAGTTAAGTATTCAATTCTGTCTGAAATAATTGAAGTAACCTGAAATGTAATTTCTCAGATTTTCAATCTGGAGCTAAACTGGTCTGGCAGATAAAGGGTGGTATGTCACACTGGGATACTGGGCTAGCTATGCTTATGAAAGAAGAAAACTTCAGTTATTTGCATGGAACTTTTTGGAGTGGGAGATTGTGTGTTTGTTGTTTGGTTTTAAGTTATTTTTAGGGGTTTTTTTTAAGTAGGAAAAAGAAATAAAATTAAATTCCATTTTTCAATCTTGTTGCTTTTATCACCCCCGAGCTGTGGCCCAATCAGAACATATATTGAAACAGATATATCACGGTCGACATGCTAAAGAAAGCTCTGCTGGACTACACTTCTGAGGACTTGAGCTGCCCTGCAGCTACTGCCATTTGTTATTGTGCCTTGTGTTCAAGAAAAACATTGCTATATGTCAGGAAGTAAATTAAAAAAAGAAGCTTTGCACATAGAAAAACACTAAGCAGATCATCCTAATGCTGCCAATACAACAGCTGCCAGCCTCTGTTATGGAAGTAGGTATGAAGATTTGCATTTTAATTCTTCATCTTTACATGGTGCCTCTTTCCACAGAGTGCACGCCCAAGCTGCCAAGAGTGCATTTGAGAGGAAACGTCTCCTTTTCTGCAGCTCTTTCCTTCCTGAGGCTGCTGCTCTCTGTGCTAAGCATAACAGCACTGGCGATGGACTTAAGCAGCAGTGAAATTTCAGCCATTGCCCACCTATGGTGTGAGCAGACAACCTATAAAACTAACCTGTCAAGCAAGCTATAAAACCTGACTATTCACCCTATCATCTTGTCCATCAGTGGACTCCTGGCTGTGGCAACAAGGATAGAGAGTAGGCACCTGCACCCATCTACAGCTCTAGCAACACAGCAAACCTCCCTCTCCTCTTCCAGGTAATACCTGTAATGGGAGGCTTTTCTTATTCTGAAGGCACCTACCAACAGGTAGAAAAGGATGATTAGAATTGAAGTGTTTTCAGGGAACAGAGTTCATTAACTACTACCCACAAATGTCCAAACAAAATCTAGAGAAGTGGCTCCCACGTACAGACCACTGCTGTTCCAGAATACCAGGTAAGTAAACTGTCATTGAGATGCAGAACTTGACTTCAGTGTTATGAGGTAAAAATTTGATGAAGGTATGGTGGAGTTCAAAAGAAAGTCAAAATTAGGAATTGTCAGCTGGCTCAAGCCATTTGGACTCCCCACCTACAACTAAAGGTTAAATAAAAAACCAGAATGATCAATCAGGAAAGTGATGCCACATCTTATGAAATCTGCTGCAAGAAGCTGCACTGTGTTACACATCTGCAGACTGGTGACATTCTTACTTCCCTTCAGATCTGCATGAAGGCAGAAAGATGAGGGGCTTCTATAATATTTCTAAATCCATTGTGCATCACTGAAAACTGAAGGTTTACCATCTGAAGTTTACCATAGTACCTGCAGCACTCCCTGTGCTAAGCACGTGCAGTATAAACACGAAGATTTTGCTGACCCCAAACATAAACTGACCTTGATGCACAAAGTCAACAACATGAAGTGCTTACCTGTAATTTTGTCTCTCACAAGCTTGCAGGATTCGATTTCCCCAATGCTCCCAAAGAGACTTCTGAACTCCTCCTGGGTCATGTTCTGGGGTAAATAGTTGACTATGAGGTTGGTTTTGCTGTCATCTGTAGCAGCCCCTGTCTGCATGGGGGAAGGGCAGTTTCTACTGTTGCTGGAGGGTCCATTGGTTGTATTGGAAGTAGGGCCATTCGACACCTGAGGCTCCATGGTGCTAATTATCTACATCAAAATAAGAGGAAAAGGAGAAAAAACCCTTCAGTTTCATAGATACAATAGCTATTTTTAAAGAGACTTACAAACGAATGAGTAGGTAGCATTCATGGCCAATTTAGATACTTCAACAAAAAATCTCTGCTTGATTCCTCTGTTATTGTTGCAAAGTAGGTCATGCTAGTCTTTGGCTGTGAGCATATACTAAGATGCAGTTAAAAACCCTTTTTCTGTTAATGCGAAGCTGATTTCTGCTTTCATCACGCAGCCATTTTCACAAATGTAAATTTAAACCACAAATTTAATTATAATTTAAGGTAATAATCATAATTAAAATTATAGTTCCATTAAATCAGATGAAGTAAGTGTATGGCTCTATATGAAAAGGTAAAATATTTTACCTATTTAATAACTGTATCACAGAGTGCAATGACAACAACATTAACCAGGCACAGTCAATCTGCAACATGTCGTCATTCAGAGTGCCTTCATTAAAAAACTCAGTGTCCCAAGGTATACCATTTACTGGTTTCAGTGATGACCTATATTCTCCAGTTATATTTTTCACTAGCTGACTCCTCTTTAAATAATAAAGACCTGGATTTGCAATCTTCAGAGATACAAAGGTCTTCAGATATTTACTGGAATCAAAAAGGTTTAATCAGAGAAAAGTAACAGGCACAGGTGTAGGCTGGAATTTTAACAAGCACATCTATCTTGAAATGTGAAACTCCAATTTCTCAAAGAGACTCAAATAGACCTTTCCAAAAAAATAACAAGAACCCAGCTTCGCAAAGCGCATGTGGGACAGTAGCACCATTGTCACCAGTGCCACCGGTCATGTGAGTAAAGCTGCCTGCATGTTTATCTGCAGGCTAAGGACTGAAGAATGCAAGTTTTCATCTGAAAACTGCGCAGGCAGACAAAGGAAGTAGAAAAGCCTGGATACCTCAAGCCTTTTCTATGTAGCTATTCGCCTCTACTATGGCTTCCAACCTCTCTTCACTGTCAGAAATGCTGACAGGAGAAGGACATCACCTTAGTCTCAAATCTAGATAAACTACAGCAGTGCAAATGGTGGCTTTTGCTGTCTACTGTGACGTTTGCTCTGTGCAGCTTCACTGGTGTATCTTATCACAGAGCGTCCCTCAGATAGGCTCAGCCTCCCTCCATCAAAGATTCAGAGTCAATGATGCAAACTGCTGCCCCAGGCAAGGGACTCCACTGCCCAGGGACAGGGATAAGCATGGGCAGAACCGAGGGCCATGACACCACACAGTCTGAACCCTTGTGCTTATCCGATACCACAATTATTACTATTACTCAAGGCTTAATTAGCTTTCTTTTTGAAATCCAGGGAGGTACATTTTGTGACAAATTAGGCCTGTAATTCAGGAGGATTGGGGAACACACCTAAAAAGGAGGGGTAGCTGCTCTAAAATTAACTGCGTAAGGGTGGCTCAGACTTTAAATAGGTTATAATCTGGCCAATTCTGTATTTATTTTTCAACTGAAATGCTTCGGTGTTAGTTTAATGTCTCATTTAGGAAATAACCTTTTTTATCAATGGAAATAAATTTTAATTACCATTTTGTTTTTATTCCCAAACCCAGAAACAGCTACTTGCTTTAACCATTTTAATGCCCTGCCACATTGTGCTTAAAGGCCTTAAACCACACAGCAGAATCACTTAGAAAATAAACTCCATAAAAATAGTAACTTCTTAAGAGAAATCCAGACCCCCAAACCAGAATCCCCCTGCCAATTTCACCAGACACATGGCACCAAGCTCTGCTGACATCCTATGTCAAGCTGCACCAACGCCACCTGCTCTTCCTTCCAGATCTTCCCTTTTACCCACAATTATTTTCTTCAATCTGATTTCGTACATACATGTATTTACTTGCTCACACTACTAAGTGCTTCAGATAGTGCTACATCTGTTTAGCTTGGGATTCCACCTGGAAGATCATCCTTTGCTCGCTGCACCCCCCCTGACCCCAGAGGAGACACCAGTCCCAACTCTATGCTTTGCTAACAGACTGCTTGTGGGGTTGGGGTTTCACACCCCAAGGTGACATGCTTCAGCTGTGCACTGCATGCTCATCTATGCTGTAGCTGCACCAATCGGATTCAAATTGGGGGGGAAACAAGACAGAAGATGAGTGCAGCAGCTGATATTGTTAACTGCAGCCTTCCGTGGCCATTTAAATAATCTGACCATATCCTTTCCAACATAAAAACCCCAGAAGGTAAACAACAATTTTAGGGACTGATTCTGCCCTTCTACAGCTGACAGGAATACCAGACCACTGGTTTCAATTACAGCAGAAGCAGGACTTCAGCACAACACACTGAGGAAGGTACATCATCTATTATTAGCAGCAGACATAAAAGCTATCTATAGTTCCCCATGATAAACAATAACCCTGGATCTTTTAAAAAAAAAAAATCTGTCAAATAAAACAAAACTCTGAACTGGCTGGTGTCCTACTTAAGCATTTTGCAAACCCTTTTTAGTTACATTTTCAACATGCTTACCTTCCACACCAAGCAAATAAACAGAATTCAACTCATATTTAACACATTCAGAACACGAAGAGTAAGCTGCTCTGTAAAAGTCTGTTCTTGAACAAGTACATTTCCTCATATACTTCATCAAATATCTTGGCATAAACTAATGTTGCAGTAGGTGCCAGGTTTTCTTCCTAGTTACTCAACTCCAATTATGTTTTCCTTTTTTTTTTTTCAAACAGTAGAATGAAAAATCAAGGCACTTATTTGCCATTCAAATTGCTGCAAGTTGTAGGTTACTGAAAATCAATTTTCAATATTAAAAAAAGAGGTAATGGATATAGAAATACTGAAGAATTATTAAAAATGTTTCTGATAAAGTATTTCAGCTGTCATTTTTTCACTGCATAATTTTGAATCTCCATTTACAGAGTGATTTCTGGGCAAATGCAGTTATGAACCAGAGCTTGCATTCGAAGTTCTTATGGGCACAAAGGAAAAATACTTTAGATGTACATGATGATTCAGATCATTAGTAAAGACTTAAGTTACTAATGGTAACAAAAAGGTAAGTCCCAGCTCTCCTATCCAAACATTCTGTCCTTTCCCATACATGTCTGAAGCTCAAATCCACTGTTAAGAGTTCAATGTGTAGGCACTGGGACACTTACTATTGGCAACTTTTTTTTAATATAAAGTAGTTGTTGATCCCACATCAGGCAGTACGTAAGAGTAACATAATTTATTCAAAGAATAGCTTTCAACATGCCATTTGCTGCTTTCTTCTATCCACAACGCTAAGTTTTAGATTTTTTTTAATACCTGTATTACAGTATGAGCATTTTTGAAATAGATACACTAGTCTCCTGGGCACACAGTTAACATCCATTATGTTTTAATCACTGGTAGTAACTTTTAACACAATAAAGTATTGGGCTGTAATTAAATTCTACAGAAATATTAAAGGAGGCTGTAAATCTGTAACTCATCAAGGGCTTATCAGGATACAATCAAAATAATGTGGAGAAAGTGATTTAACCACAACCTTTTTTTAAAGCAAAATATACGCTTCTCCCTTGAAGATTAGTATTTCACCTCTATACATGCCACTTAAAATAAGCCACCTCTCTATGCTTTTGTAGACCCTCTGACCCAATTTAGACAACTATTACTGTTTTGAAATATTACAGTGCAAGCATCACGTGTGATGACATTCACATGCTACTGGTATAAAGAGGCATCTTATTTGGGGGTTTTTTTGGCAACAACTTGCTAGACTCCTAATACTGCTGCTTTTAAAAATGCCTTCTTGGTGTACTACTTTTCTCAGTATGGTAATGTATCAGCAAAGTACAAGGTATTTCAGTTTGACAGATTTCACAAAAAAATACTTCGCTGCTTGGGAAGATAGCATAAGCTTTGCCAGTGTTCTGAAAAACACTGCTTACCAAAAGGCTTGGTATAACCCCTCCTACAAAATATCAGCGAAAAATATCCATTATAGCAACATCTACATTACAAATATTTCAGAAATACTTCTGTCATATCTCCACATCTAACAATTTCAATTTATTCCTGCTGAAATATTAGATCCAAAAGTAATCCAAAGAATACCTGTATGTATAAACACAACTATTACAATGCTTAAACAAGCTAAAGCAACTGACATTAATTTTCAGTTATTACAGTAAGTATGTAACATCCATCTACCATCACAAAGTCGTTAATGAGTCACTTAGAAAACGACCCACAGACTAAGACACACTTAGCTCCCTATTGCATGCATAAGCAACAGCCAATGGCTCAATAAATGTAAATATACATGCTTTATATTTACAAAATTTGTTCTCAGCAGTCTAAAAGGTCTGCAGGTTGAACTGAAAGACTGTCACATATGTACACTGAAAAGAGCATTTATTCAGCAAACCAGCACCCTTTATCTGAATTATGTATACTCCACTGCCCATATTCCACAATAAACAAATTAATTTGGTATGTATGGAAAACAACCAGTGACAATTAAGAATCTTAAGAATAAGATTTATTTATAGGCACTAAAGAGAAGTGTTTTTAAACATACCACAAGCAACCTTTTCCTAAAATCAAAATCTAATAAAATTCTGAAAACTGAAGAATTGATGCAAACATTCATTTAAAGGACTCAGAAGTCAAACAAGTTATCTATGAATAATGAACTGTTCACAGCACCTAAATGGCAAAAAAAGATCATGGTAAATTACACTTCATGAAGAATTCATGAAGTCTAATTTTATATTATTTCTAAGCATTCATTAATGAACAAACTCAGAACGTTCTCCCATAAAAAAGAACTTAGATAAATAATGCAAACCTCTTACTTTATCTAAAAAAAGCTCTCTAATTAGCATTGCAAGTTGTTTGCTTTTACAAATGAAAACAAATGGTGCCATGGCAGAGGTCCCACAGCCATCTCCTGAACAACTATGACAAAAGGAGAAACAAACAAAACCTTTCAAAGAAAATAAATGTACTTTCACAAAGGTTTTCCTTCTAGAAAGATACTAACTCTCAACATATCTGCTCTTTTGAATGAAGTCAGCACAGCACAAATCTGTCCCAAAAGATCTTCTCTGCAGGTGAGAAAACCCCAATTTTGAGGAGCTGCCTTACTGATCCATCCACAGCTCTCCTATCTGCTGATCTGTGTGAATAGCAATGCCAAAGCCAGAAGGTCAGTCATTTATTAGGTGTGTAGCTGAACATACACATACATCCAAGACCAAGTCCATCAGCCGCATGCTCCAATCCCACTTGCAGATGCAACCACTATTACTCATTTCAGAGGCATTAAAGCACACCACCACGTTTTTGCAGAACGAGGCACTGGGACATAAAACCTTCAGGACTTCTTCCCAAGGGAGTGTTAAAAAACGTGATTTTAAGTCATCATTGGTTCAAAACTACAACTCCAGCGAGAGCGAGAAGCAGGTGCACCTGAACCTCACATGCATTTGATGTGAGCTTCTTTCTAAAGTGACCTTAACTAGGAGGAGCAAACGAGCTTTGTGCAGCTCCAGTACAAGTTTTTTCTCTGTAACATAACTGTCAAATTTCACTGTCAATTACATTTTTATTAAAGCTTACATACTGCACAACTAGACTTTGCTATTATTTACCTAATAAATACATCATGAGCATGAAATAGAGGAGGAAAATGAAGCTTTTGAGTAAATCTGCCTGGAGGAAAATCCAATATTCCAGAAACAAATCATTATCTAACCCTCCATATTTTGACATGCTCCCCACTCACATGCACTTTTACACGTTCCATCTTTGCCATCCTTCGAGTAAAAGTCACATTTAATATTTTAAATATAGATACAGCTAAAAGTCTCAGCTCAAAACTAGGGAGTCTCTGGCTTGTGACAGCGACAGTGTCTTCTCAAAATCTTGGTTTCAGAGTCACTGCACTCAGGCTGAAATGGCGCTCCAACATTTGCAGCAATTTCACATTTATGGGTGCCACAATAATTGCAGAGAGCACACAAATGATCCAAATGGAGAAGACAACAAATGTTTTCATTTTAAGAGGCAAGCTTCCATTCAAATGAAGGAGAAAATTTTCTTTAACAGCTAAATTTATCCTGATCTAGTCCATTACAGGCATCTGCATGAATATTCTAAACCAAAACATTCTGTCCCCAATCCACTCTGAAATGAATGCAAGGTTTACTGGCAATGTTACTTATCACAGCAGTGCCTGAAAGATATAACTGACACCAGAATCAAGTTGTGCTAGATGCTGTACAAATGGGTAGTAAGGGCACGGACTGCTACTGTACCAACACAATGACAAAACGGAATAAAAATAACAGGCTTTGCGTTTCTAAGTTTTGCAGAAGGGAAAAATCAAACCGGAGGAAAATATCTAGGAAAACTGCTGAAGTTACACAGTAATCTGTGACAGCTCCGTAACACAACATCATATCCTCAAACCTGGCCCAGTGATAAGGTCACCACTCAACTTCTTCAAAAAGAAGCAAACCAGAATAATGATGCATTAAGTGATGTCTTTTTTTGAGAGAGTTTCAGGCAGTTATCTTCTGTTCCCAGGAAGTACAGACTCTACAGTTTTGCATTTGATTTCAATGACAAAAGGGAACAAGTGTGGAAAAAAAGAAACATCAAAATAAGCCACACCATTTTTAACATTAATATCTACTAAGATACTAGTAGAGAAAACCACTCTCAGAACTACACGTCCAATAACCATACACAAGATAGAAACAAAGACATCATGCATCACATCCTTCATATGGTCTTGATCTTCTTGCATGCACTCTGGGCAGAAAAATTTGGAGGAGAACGACAACTATCATACATGCAACTCAGCAATCCCCAAAGCTCACAGGAGACAGAACTAGGGAGTAGATGCATGGACAAGAACTTTATGCACAACAGTATCTGGGAAGCACTGCACAGCACATTTGCAAGGACAAAAACATTCTTCCAGAAGCAGAATACAGTTATAGCTCTACCATTTTTATTACCTCAACTCACAGTATTTATAGAATCATAGAATCGTCAAGAGTTGGAAGGGACCTTTAAGATCATCTTGTTCCAAACCCCCTGCCTGGCAGGGACACCTTCCACTAGATTAGGTTGCCCAGAGCCCCACCCAGCCTGGCCTTAAAAACTTCCAGGGATGGGGCTTCCACAACCTCTCTGGGCAACCTGTTCCAGTGTCTCACCACCCTAACACTAATTTGCGGTTCTTTAAGAATTCCTACCAGGCTTTTCAATCACTGTTTCCAGCTTCTTCACCTCTTGCAAAGACTACGGAGAAATGATGTGTGTTTGAAACCTCATAGGTATTTGGCTCTATTCGTTAGTGCTCTCCTACCATCTTATGAAAGCCTACCTCAAATGTGCTCAAAAGCACTAATGAAATGCAAGTAACAAAAACTAGCATAATAGATGATGGTCACAGAAGTTTCCTACTATCCCTGTCAGTGTCATCCTTACCACTACAACAAACTGATTTCTGGAAAGCCAGCCAGCTACCTTCTTTATTTAGGCTGGTTTCACCAGGATGTGTAATCATTTTTGCCATTAAACATAGTTTATATATGACATAGAACACAGCATCCCAACACCGCTCTGGAACACAGTTTTGGAAAAAGCCATCTTCAAAAGCACCCAGACAGGAAAATGCGTGCACCCAAGTCTATTAGATGGGTTATACAACTAGCTCAGGTTAAACCCCCTTACAACCCCTTCTGTCCCACATGCTACAGGCCATAACAAAGGCCGGTGACAAGGTGTCCTACTTCTGCACCAGGACATGGACATCAATGGCTCCTGCCCACCCACATCCCCAGCGGTCAGCAGGCTCCTCCACTCAAAGGTCTGTACTGTTTTCAAACTGTAACAAAGGCAACGCAGTTGGACTCTGCCTACTGAAGGAACATCTATTTCCTCCTCAATCACCCTTCTACTTCTGCCAAATTTGTACCAGGCAACTCTGCACTTAAGATTTTACAAGGGCTTTATTTCATCATTCAATACTGCTCCCTATTTTCTCCTAGATCCACTACTTGTTATTTCAAGATACATATAAAGGCTGAAAGAGTCTAAAAAAATCCCAGTAAGATGAGATATTTGACTAATGCTCCAAGCCAAAATTTGATGAAAACATCCTCTTTCTCCATGTTCTCTGCATTTTATTAGGCAGATACCATGAACCCAAAGACTCCCGGTGACTGCCGTGTCCCTCTTGAGAAAGAAATGGTGACTAACAAAAGCCATATTTAAAAACTGTGCAAGCAGAGTGATAAAAAAAGAAACACTGAAAACATGAAGTATGAGGCAAACCCTGAAAGACTAGAGAAGTTCTCAAAAGCTTAGATACTAGGTAACAAGAGAAAAGCACAGTAGAGATCAGTATCTAAGACAGATCCTCAGTCTACAGGACATACAGCCTAAGTACACATTGAAATGTAAGCAAATGAAATTGCTAGTCTTTATTTTTGGTTACTTCAGGTTTTTTTAAGCTCAATTGTCTTTCCTAATCATTACCTACTTGTTTAATTTACTAACCACATTACTAATCTGTAACTGAATTATTACTGATCTGGTAGTATGTATGTTGCACTGTGTACTGATGCACATTCCTATAGTTTCATGTAAGAAGCAGACAGCTGGAAGTCTTAAGCTGCTGTAGACCTGTCACAATTCCACTTTGTTTCTCCCCTTAAGAAAATAATCTAGAATCATTTGCAACCTGAGAGTTTAGACAGTGAAAGCTCTATTACAAGCCATACTGAAACATAAAAACCTCTCACCAGAAGGCAAAGCAAGGACAGCGCAGGTTCTCTGTGAAGCCTGGGAACATCCAACCCCCCTACTGCTGTTATTTCTACTGAAGTTCTAGAAACGAAAGCTACAATTTTCAGAAGCCCTTAAGCATTTTAAGATTCATTAACCTTAACTGCCATAATATTTCAACTCCTAAGCCACAAGTTGTTCTCCAAAAATGTTGCCCATACATTTTTCATGCAGAGACAGGCTTTTATTAGACAGGGATAGATAGCTTAGCAAAACACATGCCACTACCAAGACATTTTAAAGCTCTGTCCTCAACAGGACCCTTAAAGAAGACACTGGTAAATGCAATCAGGAAACACTAATCAACATGGGTACATCTTGACTGCTGGCAACATCTCTATGGCTACTGCTGCTGTATGCAGGTCTAAGATACAAACCTCCAAATAGGACTTTGCTGAACACCATGATTTCTATCTCCATCATGAGAAAAGTTATCTTACTGCAAAGGAACAGCATATTTGTCTTAAAACTGAAGCAGGCTACTAATGAAGAATAAGTTTACGTATTTCTACAGTTCAGCTGTAAATCTACAGTCCTGTGCCATACTAATATTGCTTATGGAAATCTTTTAGTGAAATACAGGCATTTTGGCTTCTGTAACCTATGGTAGACAAGGTTACACTAAATTCTCCAAGGTTATACAACCATCACGATCTTACAGGTCATGAACAGGTAATAAAAGTTGAAAACATGAGAAATTTCTGGTGGAAAAATGATCAGAAATGATCTTGAGTATGCAAAGCCAGCTGTTTACTTCAATGGTCTCAGAAGAAATACCTGCACAACGGCTTAAATGAGTTTTATTGTACTGTATGGGACAAATATCTTGGTAGTACTTAAATTCAAATGTTCTCATGCATAAAAGCATCTATTCTAAGCTTAGGGACCCATTACTATAGATTAATAATATATCATTCATCAATAAGGGACAAAATAGCAAGTACATATGCATGTATCTGTCATAGGCTAACAGATCCTAATGGTTTATTCTGGACATAAACTCCATTAATCTTTGTACTAAGGAAGAGAAACAAGCCACAGCCCAACTCAAAGACCCCTCCTTATTCCAATTACTAAGATGTCTCCCTAAAACTTCCAAATTCATATTCTGAAGTAAACAAACACACTCTGAACAAGAAAATCTTCAAAACTCTTGTAAAAAAGCAATCTTTGCGGATACCACAATTTGCTAATGCACCCAACAGGAGCCCTGCCGACTTCAGCCGCTGCTCTGATACAGGTGCTTGTGGACAGGGTGGGACCCCGGCAATCCTGGCTGTCCTGACTCAAACCCCAGACAAGACATTTTGCTTAGCTATCTCAATAGGCAACCAGAAAAAATGGCATTATTATTAAGGATTACTAGGCAGAAATGTCCAAATGGTCTAACACATGAGAACTGCTTACCAGAGTATTAAAAAAGTCAAAATAACCAAGTTACTGTCCTTTCTGTGATTGTTGGCTAGCTTTTCCTTACAAACTCAGCAGGCACAGGTGGACTCTTTAAACTTAAAGCTGGACCCACTCCATTTGTGTGTTTCACCTCAAAGAACTTCGTGACACCAATGACAGCATGTCATTAAGCTAGTATCACCTAAGGACCCCACACCACTGAGCCATTCAGCCTAGGTGTTCCAGTTCAGCCCAGTGTCAAAATGCTGGAGGACATCATGGCTCTGGCAGTGGCTGCAATGGCTGCAAAGCTTCTTGATAATCACAACATCACAAATAACATTCATTTTTCCATGTAGCAAAAGACTGACAATGGAAATTAAACTCAATTTCTACCCCAGTAAAGATCTACATTTGTGAACACTTCTTTCAATAGCTGGGTAATGACAAGCACAGACAAAAAAGGATTCTAAAAATATACTACTCTTTCCCCTGGATTAGTGTGTCTACAGTTAAATATAAACTGTGCTCTATAAATTATCAAACGCAATGTCAAATTCTGAACTGCACTCTGGAATCTCTCACAGAGCACACGAAATACAGAATGATAATTTTGTCCTGGCCCAGTTAGTCTAAAGAACAATATGCTACTGTGCTGGATCATGGAGTTAGTTCCCATCAACAGTTACACTAAAAATGGCCACAGCCATCACCGTAGTTGCATGCTGAATTTTTCAGGACCCTCTGCAGCAAGCAAAGAGATTAATTTCCCTGAACAGCTGCTCTCACAGGAAGGGAATCAACAGCAACATTGCCACAGTATAGCTGGCACATGCATATCAGGAAGAATTTCTAGCATTCAAGCTTTCTGCTAAAAAAATCAACTTCCCCCTACTCATCTACTGCCAGTAACTTCATTTGGAACAAAGATATACAGGGAAAAGTATCAGAACTATTTTTACTTAAGGAGCATTTGTTTACATGCATTATTACTTCTGCTTCTACAGTACCATGACTGTGCCTTCTGCTCTACAGAACTTGCCCACAAGTAGTTCTGCACATAGTAAAGCACAAAGTCACTGACCACCGTTCACAGATCAGGGGTGACAAGCAGAAGACGAATACAAGTACAGCAATTAACAGTCACATTTCTAAACCCTTCAATCAAGTAAAAAAACCCAATACCCCCAAATATTCCTGATCCCAAATGCAGAATGCATTAACACCTCACCACTGTGTAGTGACTTATACATGGGTTATTTCATGGTGTCAAATTGTGAAATATGCATTATCTAGCAAACTGCTGATGCCTATGGGAGTCAACATGCCCTATTAGAAGGACTGAGAAAAGGCATGGCTTCCTTCCCCAATTAACATTCAACTCAGTAAAGTGTTCGCTAGTATTTTGCCCATGTGGTTTAGTACAACCATCTCAAACTACAACTACTATAAATGTGTTTATTTCCAAACACTAAGGACATCAGGAGTTTAAATTAATCCATGTATTAAAACTACCAACTGAAAAAATTTAGAAGGAAGTTTACTCCAGCAATAACAGTTAGTCACAAGTATCAGTGTTTTGCTTTTAACAGCAGCAGAGAAGCGTGGACTTCTGGCAACTGTCCTGACCTGCATGCAGCAGGAGACAAGAGGACAGAGTCAGCTCCTGAAATTCTGTGTCCTTGCTGGGCAGCTAGACATGCCAATATTAGAGGAGTCATATCTACCTGTAATTATAAACTGTGTGTACTGCTGTCTCTGCTAGTTTTCCCATATTCAGTAAGAGTCATAAGGGGATGAAAATCAAGAAGGATAAACTTCCTTCATCCCTCAATGCCATTACAAAAACTTTTCAACAGCATTCAACCCAAGAGTAAATACTTGCAGCACTCCCACAATCAGCTACTCCAAATGAGCAGACATGCAAGTACAGGCCAAGACACAGGGCGCAAGTGCAGTGCAGTTACCTGCTCCAGCAGTGATCTTTTGGTCTCTAAAAAGTGTCAGATGGGACATTCAAACAAATGTCCATCAGGAAGCAAAAACCAGAGGAAGCTGTTTGGATTTTGCTTCCGTGAACGCACCCGGGAACACAGCAGAGTGTTGGATCTGAAGGACCTATGCTACTGGAAAGGCTCCAGTGGCATTGCTGCCCTCTGCCAACACCAAAAATCACTTACATGGACTGAGACGCATTACACATGGAACCTTCTTGAAGCACTGCAAATGACAGAACCACCTCCCATAGTCATTCATGTCTGTTTTGAAACAACCACACATTATCATTTTGCCTTTACCTCCAAGAGTTCCAAATACTCAAAAGCCAAATACACTACCACCCAAAAAGCCATCAAGTACACTACCACCCAAAAATACTGGTGCATGGTTACAGACCAGGAAAAATATCATCTGTAACATAAGAGCTTTTAATAGTAATAAAAAAGTTGAACATTGAAAGAATAAATGAAACTAAGTATTTTTTTCCAGAATTCAAGGACATATAATTTCCCATCACAACAGCATCACTGACGTAAGTATGTGTGCCTTAGCAACAACAGCATACTACAGAATTTTATATACATTATTCCTCTAAATATTGTCAAAACCAGGCTTGTATTTTACTGTGAAACTAAACAATTTCCAGAAAGGACATAAAGGTTTAGCTATCCTTTTTTAAAACAAACTTATTTTTTCTTAATATACTACCTTTTCAACTCATTCAATTAATGATTCCTAACAAGTTCCCAGCACTTCCTTTTACAGATTTTCTTCACTGAAGTGGAAGTCCTCACGTAAGACAGTCAAAAGGTAGAACAGGTAAGACACTCAGCTTTCTCACTACTTTTTGGGGCCCTAAAGAAGCCATAATGCATTAGGAGCTCCAAAACAGTTAGGGAAAACAGAATGATAGAAAAAGATCAACGTAAGACCATTTCCGCTGAACTAATTCACAATTCATGCAAGCAATGCAAATACTAAAAATAAAACAATGTTAGGTAGTTGCAAAAATTAACTGCATTCTTATCTGATCTAAAAGTATTTCATTTCTAACACTCATGTTCCAATGCTATTGTAAACTGTCTGAATATTTTTAAGTAAACAACAAAAAGGTCTCATCTACAGTGCCCCAAGCTATCATCCAAAGCTAGCTTTAATTAAAGGTGTGAACAACAGAGTAACAAACCTGCAAAGTCAAGGTTCTGAGAAATTAATGGGCATCACACCACTGCACCAGTTCAAATTCATCACTTCTTATCTCCCCAACTAGCACAGTGCTGTTTCACATATTAGTGTCTCCTTTTCCTCCAAGCCTTTCCTGCTTTTTCTAGATGGCTAATTTTAGACAATTACTGCCTCTGACACTAAGACCTTTTCTCCCTCCTTTCTTCTTCTTGCTGTAAAGCTAGTGACCTACAAAAGCCCCCTGCACCCCAAGTATTCCAGTATTTTAGAGTAAAGACTGATCATTTGCAAAGGAAAAAGCAAGCCAACAGTCTTTGAATATCTGTTTCTCCATCACCTTCACTTCATATCATCTCAAATGGTTAAATCTACTAAAATGCAAAGGCTAAGGCAAGGTACAGGTCCACACTAAACACTGCTATTATTAGGATTAAATACTTGTTGAATTGAAACATTACCTCCTATCTGCAAAATTCTTTGCAAAAAAGACAAATGTGCCTTGCTTATCAAGTTACTTGGAAGTCCTATGCTGCTGATAACTGGACATTTACACTAGCAATTGGAAAGTATTGTATTACACAAATGCCATTCCCGCCTCATACAATTCCCAGCATTTTCCTTAACATCCACTCAAATGAGAAGGGAAGACACATGCATGAACACACAGATAGATGCATACCCATCTCTTCCTCCGTTCTATTTGGAAAGAAAGAAGAGATGCAGGAGTCCAGTGGGGGAGGGGTGACTTTCCATCACAGATTAGCAAAATTTGGCAAAATCTGGCCTATCCTTTCCAGAGGTACCATGCTTTTTACCATCACCTAGCTTCCAGAAAGACTGTTTGCGCCCACTTCTCCCCCAAAACCCCAATGACATTGAAAAAATACTGCATTGCAGTATTTGCCAGTGCATCAGAGTGTATCCAGTTAGCTGTCCCACAGACAAAAAAAATGTACATTTTCATGTGCCCAGGCATGTAAATGAGTTGTCTAGTGGACACAGACTGCCAAAACAGACAAGTAGATTTTTGTCAAGTTATCTGCATCTCTCCCCCTTCTTGCTATAATATTCTCTGCCACTGCCCATTTCTTGCCTGGGGTGTTTGAAATTATTTTGAAAGTGCAAGTTCCCAAAGAAAACAACAAATTCCCCTGCCAGAATACGGGACACAACCATACTTTATAACCATACTTTATTTCCTTCGAAAAACCTTGGGGTGTAGGGCGGCTCTAGGTTGTGTACCAACAGTAATACAATTACACATCGAAAATAACCTGCATTTAATTAGTACCCTCCCAGCATACCAAGTAGGAAGGTTGAGAAAAAAATTCACTGTAATCCAGAAGATAGCTTCAAAAAAAAAATTAATACATTAAATATATGCAAGATCAACGCAACTGGATCTTCTTTCAGAGTCACAATATTTAACAGGATCACATAAAGACGATGAAGACTTTCGAACCCATTCAAATGTGATTTTTAAGTATACCTCTTCTAGCTCATTGTAACCATCCTTTGTCACAACAGCTCGGGCTCACTTTGAGAGCTCAAAAAGGTAAAATTAATAAAGAGGAAGAAAGCAAAGGAGGCAACCAAGCCAGTCAACACTGGAAGGGCATCCCTGTATCTAACATGGGAACTCGATTAGTAGAGTACATGGGAATAAGATTTTAAACTGATTGCTAGTATTCACATTGCATCAAGGTCCAACTGTAAGATTTCATCCTGACCAGTAGTTCACCAAACCAGTTTTTTAAAACTGTCACATTTAAAGACAGCTACATTTTCCTCTACCTTTTTGTCTCAACAGATAGGTTTTACATTTTAATCTTCATTTACTAATTGTAGCAATCTTAAATCCATTTCACTAACTTAATAGCTATTTATCCTATATGAGGCTTTACAATGCAATCTTTTACATGCAGAAAGAAAATGTCACTATGTACATGCAGGCTGCATTCATTAATATAATCTTAAAACAAAGAAAAGAGGAAAATCAGTGCAGGAACACGTGCACCCTAAAACAAGGATTACATTATTTTTAAATCTTTGTAGAAACACCAAACTGAACAGAAAATGAAAATGTAACTACTAGCTGATGGCTCTTAAAACAAACAATGCAGCTGTGTATAATAAAAGGCACCCTTATTTATTGTCATGACTAGAGTTAACAGAACACAGTATCTCTGTTTTGGACAGAAGAAAAATTATTTTACTCTCACGTACAACTACAATGCATGTCAGAATACATCTCTGCACATGCAGACTGTAAAATACAGAATTTTACACAAGCACACACCCTCAAAATTTCCCCTTCCCTATACACTGTGGAGCAGTGCAGTTTTCAGAGGGCCATTCAATCACTTCACAAAAAGGATTGCAATAGAAGAAATACTTAAAACAAAGCAAATTAAAAGGACGATTTCATTTTTCTTTTTATTTAAACTAAGCACTACCCTTCCTGATTGAGTCTGTATTTGAAATAACCCTGCACCAGAGAAAGGAAGAAAGTAAAAATATCAGAAAATGTGAAGACAGAGAGAAAGGCGTGTTCTATATTCTTGCTTTGCTTCTCTTAAGCCTCCTGATGTGTGATAGATGAGCATTTTCTGGGCAACCACATTTTTCTCTTTTCTACGCTACTGTCTACCACTTAGTTTACTATGGTTTAACACTTCTAGCACCAATAGCTATTTCCCATTATTGTCTACCACTACAATAAGAGACCATCACAATTAGCAAAATATTCAGCTGCAGTTTAAAAAGTAGAGTTGCCACAAGGAGCCTGACACTGAAAGTGGATATTGCTCTCACAGATATATAATAGACGATGGCTAAAGGTGGGGCTGGAAAAGAAAAGAAAAATAATCTCAATTTTTTAAATTCTGCTTAGCACATAAATCCTAGGATATGGTGAACTCCCCTGAACTGATTATTCTGCCATATAACCATCTGATTTCATAAAAATACCAATATCACTTAACACAAAATCACTGCTTAGGGTAAATTCATTCTACCTACTGTTCTCATAGGGACATTTGCTGGAAAATTCTAAGAAATGATTTGCAGAAGCTATCAGCTGTGGGAGTTCACTATTATACCTCTGTCAACTTCATTCAATATAATTTACATTTTTTTTATACTGCCTCACAGGATTCCTTGCAATTTTTTGCACGTACAATTTCACAGCAGGGAGGGGGAAGGAAAAGAAGAAAGATAACCCTCTTTTGCAGAGAAGAACAGATGCTTAAAACCAGATTTCTAGAAATCACTACAAGGCTGAGCCAGAAATGTAATTAACACCTATTTATAAAGAATAATTAAAGTTGTGACTGCCACAAAGAACAGCAGAGATAATCGAGGTAGCCCCTGCTTTTTTTAAATTTTTTTTTTTTTACACTGTTTGCAGTATTCCCACATGATTGCCACCTGCTCCCCCACTCAGCTTCCCCTATGCTCGTTTCCCCGGCAACCTTTCATTGGCTTTTCCTCCCAGCTATCGCTTTCAGTTCGGCTGCTCAGTCTAATCTTATTTGTTTTACACCCATCAAAACAAGCAGCTAGACAAAGACAATCCTGTAAGAATGGGAAAAGACTGTCGCTTTGTTTCCCCGGTTATAATAAATATCCACAGCAAAAGTCTGCAAAATGTTAAATTAAGGGAAAAGGGGGGACCCCCCTGACCCACCCCCCCAGCATCCCATGGGGCTGGCAGGAGAGATGGGTATTGTACAGGTTCAGTCCCAGCCCCCACCCTGGGTCGCCCCGCTCGGCACAGCCCAAAGTCCCCGGCAGTTGTATTTGATCATGCCATTTTGCACAATCTGTAAGGAAAGCACAAAAGAGGACGAGATGAGCGCGCCTGGGCTCCTCTGCCAGGAGAATATAGTCTAAAAATAGAAATACTATTTTTCACATAAATGGCTTTGACTTCTCTTGGCATTTAAAAAAGCACAAAACAACACAGCTTCCCCCCAGCCCCCACCCCAACACAAAAAACACACACCCTTCTTTCCATCCATCCACCCACCCATCCATCCTCTACAGCACCAGCTCCATAGGAAATGCAATACCTGGGTTTTAGAGGCGATTATTAGGTTTGTATTTAAGGCCGGTGTAATACCAACGGAGATTAAAGGGCATCACCGGCCTCCTGATCCGCCAGGCACATGCGGTACAATGACACCGTGACTGTCAGCAGCGACCATCCTCGCCCGACTGAAATGCAACGTTCAATGGAAACGCCGTGAAGTGCCATCACAGTTACATATGTTAAATGGAGATATAGATAGATATATAGGCAGACATATCCCGCAATAAAACAAACAAGGCTCTCTAGTTTTATTATATGACTCACGATCCACCACCCCGAACAAAAGAAAATCGCGAGGCACACGAGCAGTGAGTCAAAACCCCATGAGCAGGCTCTCCCCGTTCACTTACCATTTTCAAGCCATTCCACTCCATCTGTGATCACAAAGATGGACCCTTACAGCCCCTCACAGAGTCAAAAGCAAAAAGAGCGTTATGTAAAAGCTGACATTCCTTCTTACAGCACTGCTGCCCAACGATGCAACAAAATCGACATATACTAGGCACTGCAACACATACAAGCCTCCTCCTCTTTTTATGAGGTCATGACAGGAAACTCTTTGAAATACAATATGCAGCATTTACTGAAGCTCATATAAATCACCCTCTTTTAAAATTACCATACCTATTGCGCAGTCCACCAAAAGAAAATTACCAATCTCAAGGCTTTCCCCCCCACCANGGAAATTCACCCCCACTACACACACCACCACTTTAAAAAAAAAAGCCTCTTCTTCCTTTTGCATTACAGTTAGCCACATACCAGCCTTGCATTAGCAATGAGCTCTTTCCTTTATTCTGAGAGAAATTGCAATTACCTTAAAATGACAAAGTACATCCTTTATTAAAGGATATGCACACATTAAATATGAAAGAGCGAGAGAGAGAGAGGGAAAGAGAGGGGGGGAAGGGAAAGATCATGTACAGACAAATCAGTAGCAGAAAACTAAATTCATGTGAAAACACAGACTGAGAATGATGCAGATTCGGGGAAAATCTGTATGTTAGCTTCTATATCTACCTCTATATAAACCCGCTACAATCAGAGTTTAAATCTACTAATACCTACCATAACCATTCTTAATGGCAAATATTGGGTCTTGAAAGGCTTCAACTCTTCTACAGATTTGCTAAGGATTCAGGGAACTGTTTTTATTATAATTTTTTGAAGATCCACCAAGCACAGTGCTAGACGTTTGTGCAGCGAGAATATTAATAATAATAAATATATTCTAAGATGTTTCTATGCTGTCGGCGCAGAGCGCAGTCCCTGAGCAGCAGCCCCGGCACAGCAGCAGTGACGGCGGGTGGAGCGGAGCAGTTGGGCTCGGCTCGGCTGAGCTCGGCTCGGAGCCCTGCTGGAACTGCCTGCTGCCGGCTCCCCTGTACATCCATTTATGGGACCATCTGTCAGCGGCGGGCTGGCGCTGATTGGCCGCCGCCGTGCAGGGAGGCGTTGCGACATCAGGTGCTATTGAAATTAGCTGCTGCCAGATTGACAATGTTAATGATTTGGTGACCTCTACAACAACAGAGACCAGATTTCTGAACTGCTGCTTGTGTCTAGTAATTAAGGCCCGGTTGAAGAAACAACATGCATCCTTCTCTTTTTATATATTTTTTTTAATTTTTTTTTCTCCACCTCTCCCCACCCCACCAGCTCAGAAGCCCTCTGCCACAGCGATGCCATACCTCGGCCATGCTTCAGTGCCTACATCTCCTTACCTCCTGCGCACCCAGCTCCCAGGTCCGGCGTATTTTAACCACCTTATCTTTTTCGACAGTTGCTTTCCAGAGAAATGCATATTTAATGATCTGCCTCTAGGCTTAAAGGCACAACAAAAGCACTTCGGTGTGCATTTAAAGCTGCATTTATTTTCAGGTACTATTGATTTTAATCAGCAACCCATCTCCCCTTCCTTCAACTCGGATGTTTTTTAAAATATGTATTTTTAGAAGTGGATTTGATCCTGCTGACACTTAACTGTGCTGTCTAGGGCACACCTATTTACCAGAGCGCTCCCCTGAACAACAGTAGTACTTCAGAATTATTTCACTGCCTTGTTTCATTATTCTTCAGCTCTACAGCAAGTGAAACACTGGTAAACTTTGGGCATTTAGAAGATTTTTTTTTATCTCCAAGCCTTAGAAAGGCACGTGCTTAACTTTTAACAATGCACACATTAATCCTCTGCTCACTGCCACTGACAAACCAACAAAACTTCACTTCCAAACAGCACTATTTTACCCTCTCCCAACCACAGCAAGTTTATTAAAAATTCCCACATGTTAGGAAACATTTGTTTCTTACTTGGAGTTATTGTCCTAAAGCATGTTTTAGCCAGAGTAACAAAGCACGGCATCCTGTAATTGCAACTAACCTTGAATTTACTTTCATCTCAAGCAAAGCAACTGAGTATTCAACTTTAGCATATGTAGGAATCACTTAATTTTACCATTCACACATTCGTTTCAACAGCCAAATATGTTATTTTAAAATTCAGTATAATTGCAAGCGTTTTAAAATGTAAAAGCTAAAAGCGGAGATAGCTAGGATGGGCCACATTATAAGCCCACTGAGCTCTTTCCTGGAGAAAGAATATCCAGCTACAAACCACCAAAACCATTTTCAAAAATAAGTAATCAGATAATTGTTCTATAAGTTTGTTTTTTATTTGTAAAGCGTGCCCTCCGGACCACTAAACTCTGAACTGACATTCTGCACATTTTTAATTTCTGTAAACCAGACACACTCAAACACACACACAGACTAGAAACACCAATAAAACACACAAAATACAGTAAGCTTATAAAAATCTAGCTACAAACAGAGCAAGCAAGGAGAAAAAGGCATTTAAAAGACACCATACAATTTATCTGTGGAATGAGCACTGAATTCAATTAAAATATGAACAATGTAAAAGGCTGCAGAGGATTTCTCTCACCATGCAGCTTCCAGAGCACATTTGTAGCTTGGTAAAAACTACTTCGGGTAAAACTAGCTCCTAAAATATATATAGTAACTCAAATATTTACGTGACCCACTGGACTAAACACATAGGCAGCAAAATGCTACAAGAACTAGAATATTACCATACATTCTTGTGCAAATATGCATCAAATATGAAAGTTAGATTTGTAATGCAAATTTTTACTTAAGGTCTCTTCAGGGGTTAATAACACTGAAGAAGACATCCAGAAATTATTTAAGTCTTTTCAACTTCAGCCTACTTTGTTACTACAAATTCGTTATGCACATCAAAAGATTCAGCCATTTTTCTGAAACAATAATTGCACGCTGCTCCTCTAAAAAAATAGCTATCTTATCCGTCCACATATCCAGGTACTCTGCACAGTGACCACTTTCCCCAAAAGCACCCCACACATTCAGCCTTTCCGAGGAACACTAAAACAAACGCTCAAACGTCCTCGGAGGCCTCTCTCTGTAAAGACAAAGGCAGAATCCTATTGTTGAAAAAGTCAACCTTATTCTCTTCTTTCCAATAGTACCATTTATCTTTCAGGGTAAGGGACTGACCACCGCATCACGGTTGTGACATTTGTTAAAGCATCAGATTCTCAATACAGTCTCTCCAGCATCAGCCAGCAAGCCCCTGAGCAAAGCATATTTTTAATGCAATCTTCCATCCTCACAAAAAGAAACTTGTCTTAAACAGCTAATCCAATATCAAAATGAAATCACAGGGTTGTTTCCCAGCCCCCCCTCCCTCTCCTTACCATAAATGAGCAGTTTCTTGACTCATTAATGACAGTTTCCCTTAAAAGAAGTGATCTCATATCACTGAGCCCCTCTCCACCACGCATACATCCCAAAGGTTGCGGGTATCTTAGCATCAGTAGCCGCTAGCAAGCTCTCTCATACAGAGCCCAGATGGACTATACCAGAAGCCAATTCAGCGTTAATAACTACCTACTCTGTGCAGTTTAGAAGCCTTACGTGGCATAATGTCCTAGGCAACAGCAGCCGATTGAAACCGCAAATAAAAGACAACCCAATTCTCCAAAAGCATCAAAAGGAAAAAAAATAAATGGAAGAATTATTTTTAAAAAGATCTTACTTTCATAAGATTAAACTGAATCCTTCACAAACATATGAAAAAGGAGAAAAAACAGATGCTGCCCAGAAAAAGTGACAAAATATTACCTCATTATTTAACAAAGCAGCATTAAGCGTCCTGCTGATTTCAAACATCTTGCCACAGATTTTGGTTAAGAGAAACAGAAAGAATCCTTTGCAAGCCCTCTGTCTGCAAAGGGTTCTTCAATTTTCTTGCGCACAACAGAATAGTCAATATGTTATTTCCCTAGAGTTCGCACATTAAAACATCTAGTCAGTGAGCTGAATTTTCCCCTTATCACACTGTAGACTCCTGTTATATGTACTGCTCTCTTTGCAAGATTAGCCTGCCCCAAACATGGCTGTTGTTTAAACTATTCTTTAAAGTAACAGTTCACTCCATAACCACCAGGTGGGCAGCGTACACGGATTCAAGTAACCATCTTAAAGATTTTTCTTGGAATAGCTACTGGTTGTGATATACAGCATAAATGCCCCCTACGCTTATCAAGCAGGAGGAAAAAAAACACACCAGCATTTCACTGTTTTATGCCCTTTCCTCCCCAGAAGCAAGCCCACACACACGAACCCTAAAATCATTTAACTTTTACCCTTGTTTTTCCTAAAGGGACCTTAAAATTTATACAGGAGCATTTAATTCAGAAAAAATGAACATAATTATGAAATCCCATCAGTTCTAAGAACAAAGTACAGTTAAAGGGAAAGCACACCCATATAAGTGGTCTGTACTGCAGAAGAAACAGTTATCAGCATTAAGTTCAGCACAACAGTGGTCTTTTATGGAAACAAAACTGAGCATGTAAATAATTCACATCTGGGTAGAGCCAGTCAGGAAATATGAACTACACTTTCAAGCAAATTTGAAGACAACTTGGTAAGATACTTCTGTGACATTTTGACTTAAATCCATTTATGAAGCCACTGCTGCACACATCAGAGAACAGGACTGGAAAGGATCCAGTTTTAAACAGCACCCAAGTCTCCCAAGTTATCAAACTGCCCCCATTCTTACATGTCTGCAAGCTATTTAAGGTTTTTCCCCCCACCGTATTTAAGGTCAAAATACCTCAAGAAATACTTTCATTACTATAAGAAAATATGAATTCACTCAATGCTTTACAGCAACATTCAGAGGCTTGAGATTAGGATCTTTGTGTTAGGTACTGTACAAGCACATTTGAAAAGTTATCTCACACCAAAGAATTTACAAACAGCATTTATTTACAAGACTGAAGCACAAAACAGAGGTGTGAGGAAGAACAATAAACAGAGCATGACAAAAATGTCTTTACCAGCTGGGCTGACTTGCTGTGGAATTAAGGCATCTCTGGAAACTACCTGTGCTAAGGTAGAACCCAAAAGGTTATCTGCTTAGGTTAAAGAATAAATGCATTATATGGACAAAGGCTTCATCAGGTTTATCACCTACAAAGTACCATCACCTATTTCTTTCATTTATAGCAGTCCTTGCTGAGTAAGTAAATGCAGAGTAGTGATTTTCTTTGTCGGCCTTTAACTAATATTAAAGTGATGTAGTAACGACAACCTTCTTGAATATGTATTGAGTTTCAAGTCACTCCTTTTCGTGTGAGCAGAAAGGTTATTTGCATCGATTTCTGTTTGCATGAAAAGTGTATTTTCTCATTCACCATATGCCTTGAACACTAATTAAAAGTGTCACTTTCTTTTAATGCAAAAATGTATTCATTTAGTAAATAAGTATTCTTGCCTTTTTGGTCTTGGTGATAATTTGTTTAAGGACTTATTTCCAGTTAACTTCAGTGGTTCAACTACCACACATTCCTCTGATTTAAAGCTAAGTGTTTTATAAATACACTTTTTTTTCAAATAAAAGGACAAAAATCTTGAAGTGCATCTTTAAGGATCCACACTCCTCTTACCCTGAGGCAAATCCATCCAATCAATATAAAACCATTCACATGCCACCATCTGCCAAGCTGTAGAGCAATGTGGCTGGAACAGACCTCTTATAAAGCAGCAGTGGTCTCATTTTCAGTCTATTAGGGAAGCACCAGAGCTCTCATGTGCAAGGACACAAAACTCCAGCTCAGACCCTCTCGCATCAGCCTCTCCTTTAACTGCTGCAGAACTCCTGTAATTTTTGCTGCTTCAGTCTTCACACTAATCATCAAAGCAAAAGGGAGGAGACAACTACCAGTAACAGCCTTATTTCACTGGATTGCAAGATAAAGAACTCAGTTTAATTCCATCCTAATATGATTATAGCAAACCACTTAAATGTTGCCCGCAAACTACAACCTCCCATTTTCCATCAGCTCATTTTCCACTCTGGAAGAGGACTAAACATTTAGGTGTAGAACTATGTTATTCTTTTTCAAGACATTCCTGTCATAAAGTTAATATCTAATTCTTCTCAGAGTTTTTTGTCATTTGGCAGATGGGAGGGTGCAGGTGCATGAGGAACAAAGGAGACAGCATGCAAAAGTAAGATGGATTTGAACTACAAAATGATCTAATAAAATCAAGGGGCTGGGAAAGGACATTACACAATGCAAGCGCTAGGGTTTGCCCTATGTAATAATTCAAGAACCTCTTTAGAAAGTATTCAGTTCAAGATACCAACTAAACACTAACTTTACCTCTGAGCTCCCACAGAGCCTTTTAATCAGATCTCGTAACAGAAAACACCCTCCACCATCTATACCACTGTCAAGTTCATTGCATGATTGAAAAAGAGCAACAGAAGAAAGGAAGATGAAGGGGTGCAAATTCCTTACAAATGTACACAGAGAAATCAAATAGTTTAAAACAATCTGTGAAATGACAAAATGTGGAAAGCTAAACATGCAATTCAGCAATGCTGAAAGTCAAAGTCAAGTAGAAAACCTAGAGTTTGTTCACTGCACCTAACCCAAAGTCAGACTTCAGTGAAGAGAATAGAAACAAGAAAAACAGTCCAATTAAGCAGACTGCCCTTCTTCATACATGTGCAGAACATGGGATGGATCAAAGTGGTAGAGGGGAAAAAAATGGCTAAACAGGTTATTAACCTCTGCACAAAGTTTCTTTCACTGTTATTTGAACAGGTTACAATCGAGTGTATATATAAACAATAGTTTATTTAGCTACTCAATAGTTTAAAAACAGCCAGCAAAACAAAACACTACCAGGTGCCCTGTCAAATCAATCAAGAGTGGGTGATCAAGACTAGCACTGCATGATACCAAAAATATTCTTCAGGCAACTGCTCTTTAAGGTCAGTGAATTCACATATTTGAGGAAAGAGTATTTTTAATGTTTCACTACAAAACACAACTGTCATGATAATCAAACACTACCACTAAACAAAACAGGCTGAAATACCATAAAAGTTTTTAGGAAAGAGGTGAAAAAGATGACTGATGTGGTTTGGAGCTTTTATTAGTTTCTTTCATTTGATGATCCTCTTGAGAACACAGGAATCTATCCCCACCTCCTCTTCTGCCCCTGCTGTGGACCCCACTAACAAGCTGTACAAGCTCTGTTGCTGATGCAGTGTGCTATCTGGTGCACTGAGATTCCTCCTGATGCTGGAGAGATTAAGTATGCCACAAAGCTACCTGGAGAAATTATCACCTTTTTGATCTGTGCCCATAAAGAAAAAAAAATCAAAATAGTAGAGATCAGATTTACCTCCTTAAAGAGTTCTTGAACAAAAGACATAAAACACAAAAACAGACGAAAAACCTCCTACGTACATACAACCCTAAATGAGGAATTCAGATATAGGAAGCTTAGGCAAGTAGACAGTTCCCACAGAAATCAGACTTCAGCTGCTTTTTCACAAATATGCTATTTAATGTTGCTTGCCCACTTTCTTTTTCATGCCTTATGAGATGTGTAATTTGGATGGTGCATAGCTTCTCTAAGTATCACACACCAATTTTCCAAAGACGCGTGTATTTGCAAACCCCACTGTGGATACTTATGTTTGAATACTGGGAGACTGGAACAAAACTCTCCAGGGCACACCAGAGCACAGAGGTAACAAAACGAGTAGATGTAAATAGCTCTGACTGCAAGAAAAGTCTCAGTGATAGGAAGCACATCCTCATTTTCCAAAGTGAAAGCTAAGCACCCATGCAGACTTAGGCATTCATGTATGTCAGTGAATAATCTCAGCACAGGATTCCTGTGAATTGCAGGGTACAGGCCAGCTGGGGAGGTGGGCTAGCAGCTCTGCTACGATGCAAGGAAGGTTGAGAAGATGACACAGCACCTTCCCAGCATGTCTGAAGGCCAGCAAGTGTCCTTGGCACCTCAACACCATGCTCCTCTCTCAGCTCCTAACTAATGCTGTGCAAAGCAACAGCATCCACTCAGTCACACAGTACATCTTGCCTGGCCAATTTTCAAGACATTTTAAAGAACCCACAAGTCAGTACTACAACACTGAAAGCAAAAGGCAGCACATATGCCAGGTAAACATGTTAATACAGCAATAAGAGATACCAGCAATTCCTTTCTCCCTTCTCAGTTCTTTCACTTTTGGTCCAGGAACACATATGTCAATGCTTTCAGTCCCAATTTTTTTCTTTATTTTAAAAGCTTAGAGATATTAAAACTTGTATCCAACAACAAACATCCTAAATTCTACAGCTTGCTTTCCTACCATGAGCAGAATTCAACCCTACCTACAGAAACAGTTAAAACATTTCCACATTGCTGTCAATTTTGTGTAATACAGTTAGCAAAGTTTCGACTGAGCACAAATGAAGATGTTTTCAAAGATTTATGACTGCATTTTTAAAATGTATTTACTTGTAAATAATGAAAGGACCTAGACATTGAAGAAGTCTAGACTTAGCAGGGAGATTTACATGAGTTCAGCCATTTTTAATGTGCCTATGTATAAGCACAAAAGCCCTCATAAAAAATGTGAGCAGGGTCTTTCAACCAGCATTGCCTAATTTTAGAACAGCTGATGGATTTACTTTAAACCAATGTATAATACAGTGTGCTATACACCTTGCACTCAGGCCAAATAATATCAATAACAGCAAAGATAAAAAACCTAAAAGGGGATTAATATGCTGATGTTTCCAAGCTTTGAGAAAGTGATCAGAAAGACTTGGGGAAGAGCATGAGGAGGCTGGACAAGGTACAACAGGAATTAAAGGAGACCAACAAGAAGCATGCAGAAGGATGTCTCTGCAACTTGCAATTTACAGAAAGAGCCAGGGAAGATACAAAAGAGAGTAAAGACAATAAAAAGTGTCAAGAGCTATTAGTTCTCCCAATTACTTCCCTTTAGAACAGCTGGCAATTACATATAGTATTTTAGGAACAGTAGGCAGAAAGTAAATAATACTTATTTCATATATAAAAAAATCTTAGTCATATCTGGGTCAGCCCTATGATGCAACCTATAAGATGACTTGACTAAATAAATCAAGCTTGCCTCATGCTTCAGAGCTTACACTTGTATTTGCAAATCTCAGGACTTGTGAGAAGCTTCCTCCGTACATCTGTTTTACTCTATTCCTTGAGAAATAAAGGTTAAATAAGCTGCCCCAATAGGGTACCCCAAAACTCAGTGATAAACAGCTCCCTCACGAACACAGATCATACATCTCTAGTGTATAATTTAGATTACAGAAATGAAAATTTTATAACAATAAGGACAGCAAAGAAGGTAAAAGATAGAAAAAACAGTAGATACAATACTTAAAGGATTATGCTAACTTTGAACCCTCCATATTGACACACAAGCATGAAGGGGCTAAAGAAGGGCAACTAAAACTAATCTGTTGCTCCTCTTCTTGCTCCTACAATTCATGGCATTAGTATCTTGGGATCTGGACAACTCTAATCAGGAAGCCCTAAGCTCTTCCTATTCAATTCTCCGATTTCCACGTGCATTTATTGTTTTCTTCAAACTTGTCTTTGCAAAATGTCAGACATAGCTTAGCAGATGAATTTTAGCTTCCTTTAAAGTAGGGCAGATGAAGAACAATGGGTATTTTTAGCACTCCTCTTAAAAGAAGCCTATTCAAAGCATGTTTGTAGCTATAAAAACTGTTTGAAGGCTAAACTTCCTAATGAACTGGTTATAATTTCTAAGCAATACTTATTTGGTGCTTGGGTTTCAAGGGATCTGTACAGCTGAGCTAGAGAAGCTGGCAGGAGAGCACCCAAGACCAAGTTTCCTTCTGGTCTTCCACAGTCACAAGCAGTTTTCTTCACTACTTTGGACTGTCTTATCTCAACAGTCAGGTAAGAGGTGAAGCAGTAGCCAGGCTGCTGGTTTGTTTGTTTTTTTTTTTTTCCAGTATGAGCTCTACCAGTTCCTGGGGTAGCATGGCTAAATTTACCTCACCAAATACTACACATCTGCAGGGGAGCCAGTCTCTCCTAATCCCTTGTACAGGCAGGTGTGGGAAATGGTCACTTTCAAGGCACAATTTATCTGTCCTGTTCTAGAAACCTCCCTTAGAGCAAGGTAATTTATGTTCTTGACTTCACTGGTTATGTGTTAAGCAGATCTCTGGTGACCACCAAGAGCCCAGCTCAGGTAGAAAGACCATCTTTTGTCAGACCAATCCCACCATGGGTTGACCAGATGATCAAGGCACATTGCCTCCAGTTGACACTCACCTACATGCAAGTTTACCTGAACCGCAACCACTGTTCTCAAATACAGGCAGCAATTCAATGAAAGCAAACTTCAGAGTGTCCAGGGAACCAGATCAAACTGAGACAACACCAACACTAAACGCACCCACAACAGCAACACAAAGCAAGTATCACAAGACTACACAGATCTGCATATGGAAAAAGCCTACTACCTTTGGAAGCATGTAAGCCACAAATACACCTCAAAATAAAAACCCACCGAAGTTTATTTCATGAATTCTAGGTTAGATCATCTCTCTAATAAGAGCAGCTTTAATTCTGGACCATAACTCTGAAAAACTGAAGCCTTAAGAAAAAAAAGCCTCCAGTGTACCCAATTTATGACTGTTGGGAAAAGCAACAATGCACATCATAACAGCTACTCTGAAAACCTATCCAGCTACAGGCCATCACCCTGCAGTTTAAGGGTATTTCACTCCACTGCTTGAAAACATTTATATCCTTCCAGGCAGTTTTCCTGATGTTTTATAAGGATTCCCCATTGCAACAACAAATGATCTTTCTTTTAATAGTATCACTGGATGCACTGTAACCTGCATCTAGGGACACCCTTCCCTGCTCAGATAAAACTTATTGTTCTTCTGACATCGAACAATGAAGGAACTTTAAACTCACCTAATAAACGAAACAGGCCTCTATTTTTAACATTTTCCATAGCCCCAATGCCAACAGGAGCATGTATCATTGAAAAAAGTCACTAAAATGTTTGAAGAGAGCACAGATAACCAACATACTCCTACTGAGGACAGGAAATATTTACTTTAAGTGGTGTCAAATAAGAGATCAAATTTTATTCTGCTGTGATGGAGGTATAGAGATCAGTGATGCTGTGGAACATTTTACAAAGAAAATTTCAACTGCTGGCAACAGTTGGCAAAATCCCTACCACACACATGTATTGTCTTTCCTCAGATTATTTCCTTCAGTTTCTATTGCCTAGATAAGCTTTTTGCTTTCTGTCAAAATAGATCATGTAGGTGCACACCACAAAATGATGCAGTTGCATAGTGGAAATTTCAGCTCATGAACTTTTAGGTTAATTGCACTATTTAAATTTAAGACACAATGGAACTATTAACCAATTACTCCCATGGACCTCCCTGGTAACTGGAAGATGGTCACCACTAAGAATGAGGCCAACTATTTAGGTGCCATCATCAGTTCAGGAAGCTGCCCTCTTGAGCTGGTTCCAAGACTATCCCAGACTGGTAGATCATATAGCTTTATTAAAATTTATTTTAAAAACTGTCAAAACTAGACATTACTGCACTTTTCATTAGCTTTTAAGTAATGAATGAAGGAGGTTCTTTACCCAAAGGCTGGTGAGGCACTGGAACAGGTTGCCCAGAGAGGTTGTGGAGGCCCCATCCCTGGCAGTGTTTAAGGCCAGGCTGGATGTGGCCCTGGATGACCTGGTGTAGCGCATGTGGCATCCCTGCCCACGGCAGGGGGGTTGGAACTAGATGATCTTTAAGGTCCCTTCCAACCTGAGCGATTCCCCCAAAAAGCCATCTCACAGATACATTTACATCAACTATACAAACCAAATTAAGACCAGATACTAAAAATGAATGTTGGAGGAAAAAATGTGCAAGCATACACAGCAGTATCTTGCTCAAAACGCTTCTGGCAAGACCCTGATAGAAATAGTTTTTAAAACACTGCAATTGAACTTAAAGGCTTTATTTTATTCAGCTATTTAAGAAACCAGAAAAACTTCATAATTTTTGTACAAGAGGCTGCTTGTAAGGTTCAGATTAAGATGGACAGGCCAGATGCTCTGGTATACCCAATTCGCTCATCAGCATTTTCCTATCCTGACCACTAGCTCAGCCTACCCATTCTGTTCAAGCCTGACTGCTGAGCACAAGAGCTGACTGGTTAGCAGCAAGGAGAAAAACACATTAGCCAATGACTACCATACTACAAGAGGATCCCAAATGCATTGTACAGTGCTACATAAGCAACATAACCTGGCAAAACTTCAAACAGGCTTCCAGTAGAATGATCTTCAGAGAGCAGCATGAGATTCAGGGAGAGCAAGGAGGAAGACCTGGAGCCATGCCACCACCAGGTGTGTTCCTGGGTCCCAAGTGCCCTTATCAGTCCCACCTGCAGCCTCCACCACCACACCTCATCCAGGTGCTCCATTTAATCAGTGCTGGAGCCTAGAAGGCAAAGACTCCAGCCTTTCACTTTGTAAGTAGACTGCTTTTCTCTTGAGAAAGTGGATGGAAAAACAGACAACAGGCTGGGTAACTCCAGCTGTAATCTCCAGTAATACATCTCTTGAGTACAGGGGATTGGGATTTCTAACAGTTGTAAACATCTGCAGGGTAAGACTGGTTAGATGCACCGAAATCCACAGATCCAAAAAGTGTCTTTACTACATGCAGCATCCTAGTATACAGATGATTTAACTGTGTGGTTCCATAAAAGGTAGTTAGTTCTGGGTGTTAATAACCCTGATTCAGAACTCTGTTCAGCAATGTACTCTCATTAGCTAGACCATCTGTGTAAAGGGAACAACCTACGCTGCCACAGCACATGGAGCCTGGGGCTGACCTTAATATCTTCCCCCACATACAAGCAGAGGACAAGAGGAGAGAAGTCTGGCACGAGTTTTTCCTTTCTGCTGCCAGAGGAAGATATCTGGGCTGGAAAACAAGTTTCTCACCCCTCCAGTCACACTGCCAGCTGTGGGAAATGCAGAGTGGCAACTTCTCTTCTTCCAAAGGTCCCACCGGTGAAATGGGAAATTTGGCTGTCCTGTCCTGTCAAGATATCACAGAACTCTCACTTACTGGGAAGAATGGCTTCACAAATCACATGAAGGACTAAAACCTCCTGATATTATTCACAGTCAGTGTAAGTTACTTGATGGATTGGAAAGTGCCCAATATGACAAGGAACTGCATCGCAAATATACAGCATTTGTTGCTTTTGATCTTCTTGCTCCTTTCTCTGCATCACATATCTGCTAAGACAAGATACTATACACTGCTGGGTGGACATTCTTGCAGGTTTTTCCAACCCACCCATCAGATCTAGTCAGTATTCTGAGATCCCTCAGCTGACTACTACAGGAGCAATCCACACAGCAGATTTGTGCAGGTCAGAGGGACCACATGACAGCAAGGATACATCCTAGCACTCAGTGACTAGGACTGAGTGTCACATCCATGACATCTCCCTGCAAGTCCAGGTTTAGTCCAGAATCTGCTTTCCTGGTCAAATATCACACACCCTCCTGAATGGAAACAAGCAAGACAAACCACCCCAACTGATGTGCTGCTAACTTCAGGAAATGCTGATTATTTTCCTTCTCTACCAATCTTTTTCATCTTTGATTCTTTGACCACTTTCATCTACTGCATTTTTTAATTGCATCTGGCTGCCACCATGCCAAAGTACAGATAGAGTGCAGTTCTGGTGCTGCCACGAACTCTCTGCTTACATTAGAGCCTGAGAAGACCTGCAGCAAACCAGGTATAAAACACAGCATGGAGTACTGAGCAAAAGGAAACTCACAGGAAGAGGAATTTAAATTACTTTTCCAAAATATAATTAATAACAATGTTTTGCTTAAAGGACTGAAATTCAGCAATGACTACATTAACAGAAAGTCTAGTATTGAGAAGACCAACAGACATCTCAGTTCAACCAAAAAGTAAATTGCCTGGATTATGAGATGCTACTTAGGATGTCAGTAACTGTACACAAGGTGCTTTATCTCTTCTCATCAGAAGATGGGAGAAATTATCTCCCGCATTTCAAGGCTGCTAGCTGTAACCTTGTCCCATGGAAACAACACTTCTCTAAGGTTTCAACATTCAGTTTTGCTGCTGCACAATTCCCTTCTATTTAAGCTTGTAGTAGTTTAGCAATCTTTGAAACTTCCACCTTTCTGTCATCCATTCTGGATTTGTCAGTTGGTTAGAAAGCTATTAATCAGGGAATATACGACAGACAGGCAAGCAGGACAGGATAAGGTTTCTTCTCAGAAAACCAACAAAATAACCAAACAAAAGCTATTCAAAACACACTACTTGAATGAGAAACAACAACTAAACTAGTGGCAAGTAACAGACCTGGAAGCAGAGTCCAAGTATCAGAGCAGCTCTGTAACACACCAGCTTTATATGAAAACTTCTGTAAATGAAGCTCAGTAATCTCATATCTAGAAACAGTAATAACCTCTCCAGCAAAGCTGTGGGTGCTTAATACAGCTCTACAGCACAACCACGTCTGCACATCCCCTTAAGCAGCCACAGCAGCCACCCTTCCAAGCCCACAGGAAATTGCACACAGCCAGCCACTGCGTAACTCATCACATCCCTTAAATTGAAGCAGATTAGCCAGGGTATTATTACTTCCATATATTGGCATGCATGAGGAGGTAAGGTAAATTTTCTATAACCTACAGCAGAGGGTGGGCTTTAGGATCCCGTAGGTGTTAGCAGAATCCTTCCAGAAAGATGAGATTTTGAAATTTTAATAGGTAATGCAAACAGGAAATGGGCAAGGGTTTTTTTTGCCCCAAGGGTGCCAGGCCTTCTCTTTTGACCTTGAAAGCTCCTCCAATAAAAGTATTTCTATTAAACAATAACCATTTCTATACACCTGAGAGAATTTGGGGTTCTGCATAAGCAATCAGGAACAGCTTAGCTAAAGGTAGCTCCACATAGGTTACAGCAACTAAAGAAACTGGCAAACATGACAGATTGGGGTGTAAAAACACTTAAAGAAATCTGGAATTACGCAATCATAAAAAAGTAAACACAAAAGGATATGAAGTGAACATGCTTGTTGGGAAGGTCAGGAAATCCACAGTATAAGCAAGCATCAGCACATAGATATTTATTTTATAGCAAGGCAGTAACTAAAAAAGACCTAAAAAGCAAGAGCAGACAAACTTAAAACAGCAGCAAGATGCAAAGACTCCTATACATCGCACAGAAGTATGGAGGACAATGGTTCACAAAGTCAACCGTGTTGGAAATAGTGCATGAAATCCCAGAAGTGACAAAACTACTAGTCAGTGAAGAAAATGAAAGGAGCCAAGTGGAAGAAATCAATCAAGAAGAAGAAGTAAGCTTTTTATAAAGGCAGGCAAGGGGCCAGATAACATAGATGGACACACATGCAAAAACCCCACAGAAAAGTGCAGCTTTATCTAGAAGTACAGCAAGTCATAAATTTGATAATAAACTAGTAAGCACAGACAGATTTGCTCCAAACTAAGGAACGACAGCAAGCAGTGAGAGGTGTAAACAATTTTCTTTACAATGGAAAAACCCAAACCTTCTAATGCAAATGGATGAGCTGATTAACAAAGCTTGCAGAGACTGTTGTGAAAGATGGGTGAATGGAGAGAACCCAAGGGAGACACTAAGAGCATGTAAACCAAATCAGGGAGCAGCTGACTGCATTCAGAGGGAAGAGGCTATAGGAGTACTTAGAAACACGAAAACAAGAATATGACCTAGGCTGTAAACATACTGAAGTGGATGGCAATAGGAGGCATCTGTTCAATGCATTCTTAAACTAGAGAATTATCAGCAGCTTAAAAATACCACTTATTAATTTTTATAATCAGAGTGAAGCACCACTATGCTTATTTTTACTGAAGTCATACAAAACCCATATAGAAACTACACTAGTTTTTCAGTACTAATAGCCAACTGTTGAAAGGTGGGAAAAATTCTTAATTTATGGCAATCCCAAACCCAATCTGCCATGCATTAACTTTAAATCATTACATAAACAAAGGCTGCATATTTTCTCTATTGTGAGGATAAAAAGCTATGCTACTTTTAAAAAAGTTTACTATGTCAAGGAAACTGCAGATGCTTCTGTGCCCCTCAGGGACTTCAAACATTGCATCAATTATCTGAATAAGTAATGTAAAGACATTGTGAATAAAATGGTTCACCAAGTCTGGTTCACAAGTCAATTGCTTTTTGAATCCAGTAATGTACTGTAATATCTGACATGTTATTTCTTTCTGCAAGAGGTTAGAAGTTTTCTGTCCTTCTATGCTGTATGTGCTCCAAACAGTTTGGGGAGAAAAACCAACAACAGAAGGCTGCAAGAAGTATAACACATTTAAATCCTCCACTAATACTCTTCCCACACCAGAAAACCCACTGAAACCAGAAGTCAAGTCCAACCAAAGGGGAAACATGAAAATCTCACCAGCAGTTCAGGCTAGTGATAAGCACTTCAATGGTTTAAAATTCAATTGCTGACAAACTGGACTAGGTCACAGTACAACATGAAACGTCTGTTTGTTGAGCTATCGTTTCCAAAGAGCCTCTCTTACTGGCACCTGGAAACAGAGCAAGCATAAGGCTGATTATCATTTCCATAACCCCCAAGGAAAACTACCATGCAAGATGTTTGAGTAAGAGCAGTGTGGTTTCAAGGCAGCATTCATAAACAGAACAAAGACTAAACAAAAGGCTAAACAAGTACATCATAATTAACAACTACCACCAAACTTTTAATTAAGATATGTAAGAAAAATCAAGCAAAGCTAATTAAAAAACCACCAGCATATATACTGTCTTAGAAAAATCTGAATTGGTACTGTGAAGTAAGCAGGCTAATTGGAAATGACCACAATTATTCTGTCACTGTTACCAAGTTCAGTCATGATTTTTAAGCTTGCCCTTCAATCCTAGATCTTGTTTGCACACCTTTGTTGTTTGAATGCAAGAATCTTCCACCCAAATTCTTCAAAAAACAGAGCAAATGAAGAAAATACCACAGAGATTTAACTTTGTGTGACAGCCATATTTTATCATTAGTTTTGAGACATTTTCTTTTCTGCCTAGGACAGCGTTGTTCTTACAGAGGCAGAATCATAATTACTACACATTCCCCCACTCACCCTGAATAAAACCCACAGTTACTACAAATACATTGCTACACCAATAATGCCATAGCCCACATGTTTTCCTTTTACCAGGCAGCCAGACCAGTATAAAAATCTGACTTAATTCAGAGTTTTTACTGCTAACTATGAACGCCCCTTAAGGCCAAAAAGTAGTTACAGATAATAAGACTAACTGGCAATATTAAGGTTTTACTTCTTCCCTCTTATATACTACCCTTCCATGAAAATACATAATTTCTCATTACTTTTGCCATTCTTCAAAACTGTTACCAGGCTGATTTGAACAGTAACAGTTACTTAATGCTGATAGAAACAGGCAAAGAAAAATGCTGATGCAACCCAGAGTTATTTAAGAACTTATTTGCTACACATCTACTTCTAGAAAATTTTAAAGTGCTGACTCCTACCTGTAAAAGCCCCAGGTACACTTAGGCAAAATAAAGAAAAGGTAAAAAAGGAATTCCCACCCACAAACAGCAAAATCATACAATCTCCTGAGTTGGAAGGGACCCACAAGGATCATCCAGTCCAACTCCTGTCTCTGCACAAGGACAACCCCAAAAATTACACCATATGCCTGAGGGCCCTGTCCAGATGCTGCTTAAGTTCTGTCAGGCTTGGAGCTGTGACTACTTCCCCAGAGCCTGTTCCAGTGCTCCACCACTCTCTGGGGGAAGAGCCTTTTTCTTACACCTAGCCTAGACCCACTCTGGCACAGCTTTGTGCCATTCACAGAATCATCACGGTTGGAAAGGACTTTCAAGATCATCAAGTCCAAACGACAGCCCTACACTACTATTATCCCTAAACCATCCCCCTAAGCACCACATCTACCCACTTTCTGAAAACCTCCAGGGATGGTGACTCCACCACCTCCTTGGGCAGCCTGTTCCAATACCTCACCACTCTTTTGGTGAAGAAATTTTTCATCATATCTAACCTAAACCTGCCCTGGCACAACTTGAACCCATTCCCTCTCATCCTATTGATAGTCACAAGGGAGAAGGGGCCCTCAGCTCGTACTGCAGGTCACCAGAGAGAAGAGATCAGCTCCTGCCCCTCTGCTTCCTCATGAGGAAGTTACAGACAGTGATGAGGTCTGTGTCCAGTTTCCTCCAGGCTGAAGAAACCAAGGGACTTCAGCCATTCCTAATATAGCTTCTCCTCAAGACCCTTCACCACCTCTGACTCTTCAAAGAGCTATTAGCTATTCACAACATCTACTTCTCCCCAACACAGTCCTGGCTTGAAATCCAATGCCCTACTGAGATATGCATCAACTGTTCCTGCTTAGCAAAACCTTAGCAGGAACCATCTTTCAGAAAGCTATTTCCAGAGCTAAGTGGAACCAAAATGCTACTCTTAAAAATATGCTTTTACATTTAATAGAAATTGACAGGCTTTTGAAAAAATTCTATTCTGATGGATCACTGCAACATAACCCTTAAACTACCCAGGAAGAATTCACTGCCCCCCGTATGTTTTTCCCATGCCCATTTTTCAAACCCAAGGCTGTGAGGCCACCACTGGATTGCTGGCTTGCCTGTAGCTTCCAAACTATCGTGGCTGTAGGGTGTCACCCTTTTTCCTTCCAAAAGACAAGGGTATCTTGAATCTGTAAAGCAGACTTGCCTTAACTAATGCCATTACACACATATTACTTACAAAAAAATTGTTTTAAATTTCTAAAGTTAAGGCATTTCTTCCTACCAAGATAGAAATATATAAAAAGTACTTCCCATACACAGCTACAAAAGTTAACTGTGTTCCAAAACTCCTTTAAAATTCAGATTCAAAACATGAGTGTCTGTGCCATGTATCTCACTAGCAATACTGACCTGAAATGGGGCAGGAGCCTCCATTCCCTCAGACCATTCCCAGGCTTCTCTCCTGCCAAAGCCAGACAAGCACTTTCTCCCTACTTTACATTTTTGTGTTCAGTAGATGGAGTAAAGTAAAAGGCTTACTTCTGTGCAAAGGCTTCTTCCTCCACATAGCAATAAGCCTCACATTAAAATTGATTTTTTTTAAAAAATGTCATTTAAATTATTTTGGTATGATTTATCTTTTTTCCTAAAACATCTCAGAATATTAACAATGAAATAAATGCAGTAATACTCTAACGTGTTCAAACACTACCTAATTTAAAAATCTAATTTACTTTTCATCATTTAAGCTTCTTCACTGTTCTGTATGTCACTCAGTGTGGATAGTAAAATTAGTCTATCAATTTCATTTTTGCTTTGAATATGTTGCAGGTTCTCCTTCTCAACCACTAAAACATGGTTCTTGTTTAAGGCTTCCAAAATTGTTTCTGAGCTTTTAAATAAAAAGAGGAACCGCTTTAATTTTTTTAACACAATCCTCAACTGCTCTCCCTGGCCCTTTTTACAAGGAAAGGCCAAGTGTTGGCACAAAACTAAACCTCCAATGTACCTGTTAAATAGTATTATTTGGCCTTCTACTAATACAAAGAAACAACAGAAGCCTTAAATGGTGCTGAGGGTGCCATTGTGTACAATGACCTTCCAATGAAGTCAGTATGAGACCTGCTTAAGAACCAATAAACAAATCGAGCAATAAAACATGAATTACCCTATTCTAGCTTTGGTAAGGTTTAAAAGACGATTTATCACCGTGGGCAGCTGAACTTCCAAGTCTCCGCAGCCAGTATGAGTCTACACCTCTTACTCAATACGTGTTATCACACTTAGAAAGCACTCAATGTATTTAGAGAAATGCATTACTTTAATACACGTGTTCATTGGTAACTCTTTCGCAGTATTATTTTTGTTATATGGAATAACAAGCACACTGAAGTTTCAACTATATTACAGTTACCCTTTTAATATCGTTGAATTATTAATAGTATCAGCTACAGGAAAAAATGCTATCAGCACAAAACCAGCACTAACTTCCATAGAAAGTACTATGCAATTAAAACTATACTGTCATGGGTAAAAATTTTTAATTAAAAACACCTTAACTGTGCTAATCACAGTAAACTAGATGGAGCCTGAAACTCCTCAACTCGCCACCACGCATATAGGTAGTGAAGTAACGAGAAGCCACTTGCATAGAGCCACGGCACGACTAAGTTTAACCTTTTCTCTGCGGCTCTCATACAAAATCAGCATCTCGGATGCAGCCAAACCCCCAGACCCGCGCGCTCTCGCCGCCAGACCGCAGCGCGCCCCCACCACACCTCAGCGGCGCCGGGAGGCTTCCGAGCTCAGAGCAAACCGCCGCGGGGACTCGGAGCGGAGAGAGCAAGTCCCGTGAAGAGCTTTTTTCCTTCCTCAAACCCGCTAGTTTAGTAAATACTAAACAATATCACCGCTTTTATTAACGAACGTTTCTTCAGAAGTGGAAGAAACGCACAGGGAGCGGTCCGGGGCAGGCGGCGCCGTCCCTTCCCCTCCCACCCCCCTCCTGGAGCCCAACCGGGCATCATCTCCCCACACGCCGGAGCCTGAACTCCCGACAGGCCTGACCCGCCGCCGCGCCCGGTCCCCGAGGGCAGCGCCACTCGACGCCCCGAGGCAGGGTTTACCCCTCCGCCGCCTGACCTGGGGAACCGAGAAGACTCTGCGTAGATGACCCGAGCGCTCCGCGACCCGCGGCCAGACGTCCCCTCCCTCCCTCCGCGAAGAGAGAGCCCGTCTAGAAGGGGGACGGGTACAGTGGTGAGATGGCAGCGGCGCCCTCTCCCCGCCGCGATACCGGAAAGCCACGTTTTCTCCCCTCGTGTCCCGCAGCTGCCGCAGCAGCTGGGACCTCGTTCCCGTGTGCCCACCTCCCCCCATTCTCCCCATCCCCCGGCAGCACTATACGGTACAAAGGGAGATATGCGGGGTGAAGAAGGGGGAAACACGATTCCTCACCGCGCTTCGGACGCGCATCTTCTGCCTCCGGGAAACCACTAAACGCGCTGGCGACGGGGCAGCGCGCGACGGCAGCACGTGGCGGCGGCCGCGAGGTCTCCCGCGCAGTCGGGCGGGGCACGGCACTACGGAGCGGCGTGAGGCGGCGCCGCCATCTTAGTGTCGGCAGCGCCCGGCTGGAGGGGGTAGGGTGAACTGGGAAGAGCGTTTTATTTCACGAGAGGACGCTGCGAAATTGGCAGCAGCTGGGAGAGTCCCTGAGGGAGTTCCTGGGTCAGCTGGGTCAGCTAAGGTGGGTGGGAGGGTATCTATGTGGGTCGGTGAGCTGACGGAGGGGTGACCCATGTGGTGGGTGCGTGAAGGTAAACACCCGAGCAAGGTGTAACATACCCAGCGGGTCTGCAGAGCTCTGCTCCTTCCCAGGGCTGCGACGCATCCAGGTGCCTCCCGATTTGGAAATGAAAATAAAGTGCAGCAGGCGGGATGGGATTTATTCTGATCTCTTGCGTGGAGATGCTTCCCCTGGTTTTGACCAAGTCCGTGACCCGTGGTGATAAAGATGTACGAAGAAGAATTTTGAGTAGGTTAAAAAGCCTCTTTTTCAATCAATGCTCAGGGAAAGGATAAGATGATGTGACACAAATGTATGATCGTGTGCCACAAATAGAACATTGTGGGAAGCTTTCCCTTAAACATAAGCTTTGTCCTATATTTTTTCAAACAGTTTATTTCCTTGCTGTGTAGGTCATTCTTAGCATTAGGCTAAATTTAGCTGAAGACACACCAACAGCAAAGACAGACTGTTTCAGAAAGCTGAATTAGACCCACAGTCTCAACAGCGTGGCCTGGTCAGGAGGCTGGATGCAAAACTATTTACATTTCTCTGACCTTTTTTTTTTTTTTTTTTTTCCTTTCTCCACAGGCAGCCTGGTTAAAGGCAACAAAATCTCAAGCCATTTAAATAAAATACCTTGTATCTAGAAAATGAAAACTTTCTAGGGTGGTTTGTCTTGTATACTCTCATTCTGCAAGCCATGTAATACACCTTGCATTCATTTCAAGGGTATTTCTACCACAAAGTGAGGAAAGACTATAGCCTGAGAATCTTGGGCCTTTTGAAAGATCTGTACCTGAAACTTCAAAACAGTGGAATAATCTCTGCTTCCAGTAAGGATGGCAGAATTTGCACTTTGATTTTCTGTTCTTTGTGTATAAATTTAGCTGTGGGTGGAGTATCCTGAGCCAGATTTCTCCCTATATGCTATACATACAGAATGATAGAAAGACATACATGATTCTGTGTTAGATTGACAATGAATTACATTTGCTAGCAAATACTGGATCAGAGCCATCTGCTTCAGAAATTAACATAGCAGCAATTTGTTTGTTTGGCTTCATCTGTCTCTTAGTTTGGTCAAAATCCTCTTGTTTTAGAGACACACTATCACATACAGAAAGGACCTGTGATATACTCTGTGCAGGCATTCTCTAAACTACATAAATTATTTTTCAAAGTGGAGATACGAAACAATTGCCAGAAATCCAGACAAAGCTAAATTAAGATTTTTATTTATTTTCCTGGAAACAAGTTTGCCTTTCTGAGAGCAGTCCATCTTATATTAATAATTATCTATCCCTAAACAGTGTACTGATACTAAAATACTTCCCTCTGAACCAAAGTGAGGTTGCTGTACTTGTAGGTGTGCTGTATTTTTTCTTTCACTGTATTTTGACAGAATTAGTCTGACTTAGAGCCTCTACAAGTTTCTTTTGAAGAGTTATTGATATTCTTAAAAATTGAGAAGTCTAGCTCCAAACAACAGTAAAAAAAAGGGCGTCAATCCATGAAATGATAAGGTATAACCCCATTAGACAACATCTTTTCTAAAAGTGGTTCTCTTTGAAGAGCTGTATACCTAAAGAAAATTACATCTTTTACACAGCTTTTTTTATTTGCAATATGCTGAGTCTGCACTGTTCAATATTTCTGTTATTTGCCTATTTTTTTTATGTCTCTGAAAAAAAATATTCTATATAGTACTCCAAAAGCTTATATCTACCATTTTATAGTTTGTACTGGATCTGGTTACACTGCAAATATTTCTCCACAGGCATAACAAAAGGTCTACATTGTTGTACAACTAATGATCATTATGTGGCATTTGCTTGATGGTGCAGGTTTAGAGTCAGATGATACTCCTAACTGCTGTTTAAAAATATAACAGCAAATAGTCATAGGAAAGTCTTCTGTGATCTTGAGAAGTGTGAAGCTTGATGTTGTTATTCTGAAAAGAGAATTCTAGGTAGATCTGCTCAAATATGAAGAAATGTGAGCAGAAAAGTATTCTTACAACTGAATACTGCTAATGCACGCTTTAGATATGCACTAGGCAAAGTAAAAGATTTAGTTCATTTTCTTGTTACTTCATCTCTTAGTTACGTGACAAAACCACCAACAAAAACACCTTCTAAAATAAGAACTTACGTTGTCTTTCAGAAGAATGAGTCGTATGTTGTAGGCAATCAAAGTGATGCGAAGTCTCAATTCAAAGGACGTGAGTGCTCATTCTAAACACAAATTAGAACAGCACCTGTATTGCTTTGTCTGTGTGCATCTGTCTGTACCTGAGCAGCTAATTCACGTTACTCCTCCCAGAATCCGCCCCATTTCTTTGTCTAATCTGAGCAACCAACAAAGGAGCTACAGAAGTTTAGAAACCTGGACTGAATCCAGGGGGCATGATTTGCTGGTGAGAAGTGGCTTACCTAGTTCACTGTTATAACACCCAATGGAGAATTTTGCTTGTTTTACTTTATGATGAAACAGGAGGACTAGCTAAATTCAGATGGTGACTAAATCTGATAGCTTCGTGGTGCTATTAGAGCACAGCGATGAGATTGCCTGTTCAGAATACAGCATTCTGAATCAATACATTGTTAATGCACACCACTGTTTTCAGAATAAATAGAAAATGTTGTCACAAGTACATATTTGTGTATTTTAAGCAGTGGAAAGAGAGTATAAGTGCTTTTTCAAGGTAAGTGTAGAAAGCCATTACAAAGCTTATCTTTGCAACTGACCTATAAAAGCTATAAACACATCAAAGGCTTTGAGGATATCAGATACGAACTTTAATTCTTCATGCAGTCAAGACTCCCATGAAGCCAGTGTCCCAGGATCACAGCTCTGAGTGTGCTCAGTAATACTAATGGAATTCAGACTTCCATGGGCAACTTCATTCAGATTTTTAGTTTAATTCATGTTACAATTTATTATGTGTTGATTTCAATCACTATGATTTTAATTTTAGTTAATACAGCTTTTCGATTTTTGAAAGTACCATGCAAAGTTGTGTTTTACTATAAATACTTACCAAGTCATCCAGATATCATAAGCTGCCAAATACAGAGGGGATGAAAATGCCAGTAGATCCCACTGAATGATTTAGCCTTAAGGCTCCTGCAGGTTTTATTCAGATTCAGAACAGGAGTGGGGAGGAAGAGATAAATAAAACATTTGTTTCAGAAAGTAGGTGACTTTGGCAGAGCGCTGATTTAAACCATGAAGACTCACAGATCAGAAGGATATTGTCAAGAAGTGAGGCTGGTGAAGAACGCTCAACATCAGCCCCCCAAGTGGTGCTTATCTGTAGATTTCTGCTTTTCTTTTAACTATTATTGTACCTTCTCTGAAGTTCTGTACACAATTTAGTCAGTGACTCCCACTGATGTATCACAGTCACTCAAACATGTTTTTACACCACTCATTGAGTATTTTGCTGAAGGTCTAATCTCATTTGGATTTATTACGATTTATCTTGGATTAAGCATTTATCTGCTAAGGATTATGACCTACACTATGAGGTACTGATGAACCATCAGAGTTCAGGAATCTCTAAGCCCATTAGAATGAATCAGCAATGTTATTTTTTTGACACAGCCTTCACACATTATCTTTTTTTTCAATCAACTTTGCAACATTCATAACAGATAAGTATCTAATTTTCATTTAATACATGCAGTAACCTGGGAAGCTCTTAGCATCCAGTAGAAGCAAAGCTGCATTTAATTAGGAGCAGCTTAAAAGATCAGGCCTCAGAACCACATGTCTTTCTATTCACTCTCCCTTCAACAGCCAGGATAACATTGCTGATACTTTTATTCCAATTTAAATATCTTTCCTTCTTTTTGAAATGTATTTTGCTGAATCTGCCACTGCTACCCCAACTTTCTGCTTTTTCTGATTTGCACAGCCAGGGGTGGTAAGAGAATACAGATGGAGAACAAGAATACATTGCTTATTTATTATGTTTCTGGAATTTAAAGATACTTTTGTAAACTCTTTATTAATATACATGGTACTGCAGCTCAAGAGGAGTATTGGAATTCTCATGTGACTGAAAGAAGTTACCAATTTGCATCACAGTTTCTAATGCAATTAATGTTCAGGAACTGTGGACTTATGGACACAGCAATGTGTATGAAACCATAGCTCATATTTCAGTTATGCAAGGAAAAGATTCAGCCAATGAAAAATTAGATGAAACAGAAGAATGAGAAATGGATCGGCATAGAAAAGAATTGATTTACTGTAACTAAAATCATTGATGAATGAGCTGTAAAGAGACATAATCAAAGAGAAAAATATTTTAAAATTATTTTTCAGTACCTTTTCTGTAAGTTGTCAAATAGAAAACCATCTGGATTCAGAAGAGCCAAGGTTCCATGATACACTGACACCCTTTACCCACTTTCACATGGTTACATGTGCAAGGAAAGAAAAACAAAGACTAAAGGGTACTTTCTAGTAGTAGCATATGTTAATGTTGCAGTGGAGTTTAGGATCAGCATGCACACAATACTGATCTTAAACCTGCTCTGGGCTAAAAGGATGAGGAGGACATGTTAGTTGACCTCTTTTGATATCGGTCCAGAACTACACATGTAAAGTTACAACCCCAAGGACAGGGTGGAATGCAAAGTCTAACTTTGAAAAGACTCCTACATACACTCAGAATCATAGAATCATTCAGTTGGAAGGGACCTTAGGAGGCTTTCTAGTGCAAGCTCTTGCTCAGATCAGGGTCAACACTGAAATCACACCAATTTGTTTAGGACTTGGTGCAATGAAGTTTTGAAAACCTGCAAAGATGGAGATTCCCCAACAGCTACAGGCACTTTTCCAGTGCATAAATATCCTTGTATGTAATTGGTTTTTTCCTTATATCCAATTGCACCTCAGCAATGAGCCTAGCTCCATCTTTTTGGTAGCCTCTTCTTAAGTAGAAGTAGATGGGCAGGTTGTTTTTAGGTGTTTTGGAAGCAATCACTTCTCCAGACTAAACCCCATATCTCTCAGGCCTTCCTCAGAGAGCAAGTGCTCCAGCCCCCTGAACACCTCAGTGCTTGCCTCCTGAGCTTTCTCAACTTTATCAGCATCTTTCTTGTAGATGGAGCCCCAGAACTGCACATAATAGTCCAGATGCTAAAACAGCCTAAAGAATACAGAGTAAAAGGGAATAATTCCCTCAATCTACTGTCTGTGCAACAGCTGAAATAGCACAATATGCTGTTTATTGCTTCCAGAGCATGCTGCTGGCTCGCGCTTGGTGTACAACATCACCAAGACACCCATGTCCTTTTCAGCAGAGCTGCTCCTTAGCCAGTCTGCCCAATGCTGTACTATTGTAGGAGGTTAGTCTCTCCCAGGTGCAAGACTTTTCATGTGCCCTTGTTGAATTTCATGAGGTTCCTGTCAGTCCATTCCTCCAGCCTGTGTATGTTTCTCTAAATGACAGTTCTATCTTGAGAGTGCTGATGGCATCCATTAGCTCGATGCCTTCTGTAAGCCTGATAAAGTTGTGTTCTCTGTTCTCCTCCAGGCCACTGTTAAAGATATTCATTGGCACAGGTCTAAGGCTAGACTCTGAAGGAACACCACTTGTAACCAGCTGTCAGGCAGTATATGATTTGTTAGCCCATTGTGCCTGTCAATGTAGATTTCTACCCATTTATCGGTCTACCCATCCACACTATAATATTCCAACTTGCATACAAGGGTGCTGTGGGAGAGTGTGCTCGGAGCCTTGCTGAAGTTCAGGTAGGCAACATCTGCTGCTCCCCCTTTGTCTGCACATCTTACTGTTTTCATCACAGAAGGTAAATAGATTTGGTCAAGCATGGCAAACCTTGGTAAATTCATGCTGGCTTCTGTTTCTAGTCACCCTTCTTTCTTCTTCAGAAATAGCTCCCATGGACTAGCACCATTACTGTCCCAGAGAACAAGCAGATGCTGACTGGCCTGTAGTTCCCTGGATCATCCTTTTTGCCTTTCTTGAGCATGATGGGTTTTTGGGTAGATTTTAAGTGTGAAATCAGTCTTTCACTTCACAGTTAAGAGATTTGACATAGTCCATGGTTATACACACCCTAAAAACTGGGACTAAAAAGTCTATAAACAGTTATTGATCTCCACATGCTACTGGGGAAATTTTCCAAGATCAGTGACAGCTTGGAAATCCCTGGCATTTTAAAATTATAGATCACTGCTTCACTTTTTTGGCACTTGCAGTATTTGCATTATGGCAATGAACATGCTAACTGTGTGTATAAAAAAACAAAATGCTTTTAGGATTTTATTACTTTTTTTCAAACAATATTAAAGATGGAAATTTCTTGATACAATTCTAAATAATGGTTTTGTTTATTAAAAATATATACCCATTAAGATGAAGTTAGGATGAGAAAAATGCCTGTTTGTGTGAAAATAATATCTGCTTTCTCAACAACAGCATCTCCTGAGGTTTCTTTGATTCATACCTGATTTCTTTAATGACTAAACCAAGTTTTAACTCCTGTTATTTCAGGATGAAGACAGTTCTTAAAAAGTATTTTGCCCTCCAAAGTCATGGTCAACACAACTCTCAGTTAAGTTTTTGTTCTGCCATTGCTTACAATGGAGTGGTTTGGTTTGGTTTCAACTCATTTTACTGCATAGAGATTGTCAAAGCCACTGTGGACAGCCCCTGAACTTTCACTATAATTCAGGAGAAGCTGGGGGCTTGCCTACAAAAGGGAAAAAGTATGGAGTGCAGGTGGTGTGTTTATAATGTGTTAGTTAACACATGTTAAAATCACCTCTTTGCTGGAGAAGACAAAATGTTTGGAAACCTCAAGCTTGTTTCCTGCTACCCAGGGCAGGAAGGACCTTGTGTTGTTAACACAATCATTCTTCCAGCTGATAAAGGATCTGATGCATTTGGAAGGATGTTGCATATTCCTTGTCTGGGAAAATGATGTTTTCTATGTATTGGTTGAGGATAGAAAAGAAGGGTAAATGTGGCTGTAGCAACTCAGGTGTTCTTTAGAGAAAAAAATAATGCTAATATTGAAAATGAGCTATATATACTTCCAGGTGTAGAACTAATTAGCAAAGAGTTCATAATTTGTTCTATCAGATTTCTACACTGCAAAAATATACATTTTAAAAAAATAATAATTTAAATTGACTAATAAGATTAGTTGGCTAATAAAGTTTTAATACATGTCACAGAAAATATTGTTAAATCTGAATCTAGAAATAAAAAAACAAATGCAGCAAACAATAGGTTGATTTGAGCTAAGAACTTTGAATAGAAACAAATTTTTCATGATATAACAGATTTTAGGTTTTTTTCTATGACAGCATCATTTCATCCACAGTCTCTCATGACACAAGTTACATAAAGGTATGTATTTTGCCTTCTCAGCTTCTTTTAGTGAATGATTTGTGATTAATTATCTAGGATTAGGAGTACAGAGACTATTTCAAATGTCTCTTAAAATAGGTGGTATTGCAAACAACAGATATAAAATGAGATTCACACACATAGCTTTGCTTGTGGCCAAGAACTGCGTTGCAATATGCCGGAAATCCAAACATCCTCCTACTCCCAGAGCCTTGCTGACAGATCTACAACAACTTCTTTCTCTTGAAAAAACCACATACAGCATCAGAATAAGAAACAGAGAAGCCTGCTTATTCTGAGAAACTAATTTCTAAAATGGAAGGTTAAAGATTCCTCACCAATATGAAAATCACATGTCTTGTTGAAAATTTTACAGTGTCAACTAACACCTAGATTATCTAAAATCTCCCAAAAAACAGAGAGAGAAAATCTTGTCATCCTTGAAAAAGCAACAACAGCAAACCCTTAGGATTAGTGTCATTGCTTTCTTGTATAGCCTCTTACACCTACAAATCATTTGGCTCTGCATAAGTACAAGGGTGTGCATTAATGGAACTTGATACAGAAATAGAACCTTAGTTCAGCAGATCCTCCTTTGTTGAAAAAACCAATTAAAAAAGCAAACACAAGGGAATAGAAAAACAAGTAACTTTTAGAGGGATGTATTTTTTAAACAGCATATTTTGCAAGAAGTGCTGTATTAGGTGCTACATAGTTTAATTAGCTGTTTAGAAAATCAGGTTGACAGTGTCCTTTAATTAGTAGACATTGACTTATTCCACGTGTATTATGGCATACTGAACCTTATTAAGATAAATGTTTCTCTCTGAAGATACAAAAAAAAAAAATCCACTATCACTTGTTTGCTTACCAGATTGCTCACCATCAATATGGCTGCTATTTAAAATGATGAATTTTAGTCACATATTTAATTAGCTAATAGCTGATCTCACTGTAGGGTCTTGATCCTCCTTCCATGTGTTCTTTCATCCTGAAAAAGTCTTTGGTTGTATCTTGGTTTTGAAGTTTTCATTTGAAATTGTCCTTGCTGCTTTCGAATCTAAAATGCAGTAAATTAAATTACTAAAAGTAAAAATTATTGTGAAAACATTTAAGGTTTTGAGTATAGTTTTATAACTACTATTTACTGTAATGTATTGCTACAGGCTATGATATTTTTAAAGAAGAAAAGGTTTTGAAGTTAGTTTTTCCACTTGGACTGCTGCAGATCTTTGGTCTGTAAGAAAATTATGTGCACTTTAAAAGGCTATTAAGTAGTTTAAGATTTCAGTGCATTTGTGTACGACTGCTTGGTATGCAACCTTCTCACAGAACTCAAGTTGTTCAGTGGCCACAGCTGGATTGGAAAGTACAGCAAATGCACTTTTGCCTATACTGTGTCAAGATAGCTATTAAAATAACAAAACAACTAAAAAAAAGACAAGATAGTAAAGATCTCTTGGACATCACTGGTTTGGAAGAGGACTTATTGGGAGATTCTTTGGTATTCACTGTTTATATTATATGACAAGTAATACTTCTCCATCTCCATTTCAATGTATTATAGCAGCACATAGAGTGAGGGAAAATACACAGAAGAGGTGGTTTATGTCTGGCCTCTAAACCTCTCATTTTCCCTACAACTTACAGAGGTATGTCATGTCACCAGTACAAAAAGATAATCAAGAAGTAAGTTAATAAAGCAGAATTTTCTTTGTTAGGGAGACTGCATTTGAATGAATTGTACTAGCAGGTATGGTCCTGCCAAGTAGAAACAATGATGGAGATGATGCAGGAGCTTGAGGCTTTCCTATCAATAACCTGGAGGCAATCTAGGGGTGGAGGGATTAGGCAAGCTCAGACTGCCAGCCATTGCAAAATGTCTGAAGAAGGTCTACAAAATGGATTTGTCAGTGAATTTGTAGCTAGATGGATATGTGTGTACCTGGCATCTCATTTGCATTAATTCAGCAATATATATTTTTATATATATATATCCCTATTACTTGTAAATGAACTTTCTTTAAAAGGACACTTGGAAATAATGTATGATCAGTGATACAAGTCCCTTAGAAACAGCTATAGGCCAGATGGGCTAATAATGTACCACCAAACAGGGTGGAATATCCATCAGGCTGGTTTTGCTGCTTTCAGTTTTCTAACAAACACTGAACAGTAATCAAGCTTCAACCTCTACCAAAAACTAGCTATGTTACTTAAAGAAAAAAGTATTATCTGACCCCTGGAGCATGTTATTACTAAAAGAAGGGCATAATTGACTTTTTGGATACACAGTTATTTGTTCTTGCTGTTGTCCCATAACAGCATGGATTATAAACCTTATATCCTAGTCATGCAGGCAAAACTCTGTTACCTTAGCCCTGCTGTTTAATTAGCTTTTACAATTGGACATTGTTTATATCCTAATAAATGTTGCCTGAGTAAAGACTTCCCCTTAACCAATTATACCAGATGTTTTTCTGTGAAGGTCCTAATTAAATAGCATCTATTCTTCTGTTTGTTTTAAATCCTGCCTATTGTGTAAATCTCTGTAAGAGAGTGCAGTGCTATACTGGGACATTCAACCAATGCTTCTGTCACTTTCTGGTTCACTGGCTGGTTGCAGCTGCTCCCTTTAAAAGTTCTTGCTTACTGTATGGGAGGGAAGTCATCTAAACTTCAAGTTATTCTAATGTCATATTAATGTCTTAATTTTGAAATTGTCTGTGATTACAAGATGGATTAGGCAGTAATTACATTAAACGATTTCTGCAGTTTCTGATCAAATACATATAGACCTGCTCATTTCATTAAGATCTTAATTTAAAGGATCATTTTTTCTTCTATAAGACTACTATCTCTTGCAAGGAGGGGTACAAAGTTTGCATGCTGTGAGGGTCCCTGAAGTTCTAGAATGCAGAATAAAATGTTAAGGATGCAAGTGTTAAAAAACTGAAGTAATGTTTTCTACAGTCTCTATATTCAAGATGGGGACAGATAATCGGGTGTGACTATATCTTACTGAATATCCACTTCTTAGCACTGCTAGTTTTAACAAGAGAAACAACATTGGTAATCACAGTGTTCAGGATTACCTCAATTTTATATTACCTGGCCAAAATACAGAGAAATTGAGAAAAGATGCTGTGTTTTATGTCTTGAACACATAAAATTGTGATTCAGAAATGTTATTATGAATGTATTCTTGGTGTAACAATTCTCTAATGACACTAAAGCCACATCTCTGACTATCTCAAGATGATCAGGCTGGAGTTTGCATGGGCAGCATTAATCCCTGATCATCTTGCTAACCGTCTTCAGTTGCATCTCTTGTCCTTAGAGGCACAATGACCTTTTTCACTTGAGTTCACATAATTTTTTGACAGCAAATAGCATTTAGAACTAGATTTACCAAACAATGCTATTTCCTGTACTCTTGAGATGAGGTGGTTGGCCTTGGTAGGCCATAGATCTTGCCTTGCTCTATTCCCTGGATTCCACAGACAGTGGCTCTGACTTGCTATTATCCATTTTCTAAGCTGTTCGGAGTGCTTCTATGGGTTTGAGTTTTCTTTACTGTACTCTTATTAAAGGCCACTGTAGATAATATGTTGCACCACAAGAACTTCTTTTGGTGGAACTGCATGGCTTATGGAGTAACTGGCAAGCCAACAGTGTTCCCACATATGTACCCAAGGCAATCTACTTGCAGCCTTTGAATTCATTTCTTGGATTCTTTTAAAAGGAAAACCAAAAATTGTTAGTCCTCATGGCTTACATTGGCAGAGATCTAGTTCATTCCTATCTGAACACTTGTAGGCCTTGTATATGATAGGAGAAAAAGATGGTTCCTTGCCACTTATCATGTGAAAAAAATCCCAGGGAAGACAAGTGTATATTAGGGTGAGCCAACTGTTTACCATGATCTGCTAACAAATGTGAAAACTAAAAATGGCCTTTCTGCACTGGGATTTTGTAGTATATTAGTTGCCATGTGTTAGCTAACATAAGCTTATTGCAGTCTAAAGTAAATTCCTGCAATTTCAGTTTACCTCCTCTCTCCCAGATGCTACATGTAGTGATTGTGTCTCAGCGATTTGCTTCTACTTTTTCTGTGCCACTGGAACCTTGAGAAATTGCAACTAAAACCAAATCATGGGGTTTTTTTAAAAGCATGGAACTTAACACTGTTCCTAAATCCATTATGAACTCTTTTCCTCTAAAGAATTAAATTTCAGCTGGGGGCCCAATAAACAGTTTCAAGAGAGTGAACAATTGTTCAGTTAATCCCAAATTAAGTTCTGATTTTACCTCTCTCATCTTTCCAGATGCTCATCAGCTACATTAAAGGAATTTTAACAGAGTAGGTGCTAAAAAGGATTAAAAGATAGAGGAGAATTTATAGATTATTAAAATGCAATGCATAAAATGTGCCTGTATATATAAATACAGGACACAGCCTGGAAAATGTCCATAAATACATAAATATTAATGAGAAACTAATATTTAGATATTCAATAATTTTCAATAACTATATGAAAACATCACATAAACATATATTTTAATTTCTAATCATAGATGTAGTAATCACTGTCACAAGGAGTGTATCAGGATCACATAGACCCCTTGGAAACATCCACTAAGTAACAGATTATGTAGCAGCTACGTGATTAGAAATTACTTGAAAGTCCTTTCACCACTGAAGGCTTCCAGGGATTCCAGTGCAGAAGAGTTCTTTGGGGCCTGTTCTACCTGCTTTTGCATAGCACAGAATTCTAGTTTAGCATTACACTTCAGGTTTGAAATGCCCAAACTGTTTTGATCCATATATCCCAGGAGAACTGACTTAGCCCTTCATCCTTCCCAGAAAAAGTACACTTTTATTGTTTACATATCTGTACCTTTCTGATGGGAACTTAAAAACAAAGGTTCTTCATTTCCTGAAAAGAATTTTAAAATAGCAGCCTTGCAATAGAAAGTGTTTACTTACTATTTACTTACTTACTTGTCCTTGGGTAACATGTCTTTTTCCATTCTGCACCCAGGTGAGCATTCTTTGCTTTCTTTTCTTAGGCAAACACAGGGCATAGGTGCACAGTGGCCACGAAGTCCTCATTGAAGCTCTGCTTAGAGGAACAGTGAAAGAGGCATGAAGAGTGTGTGAGAAGTACTACGTGATAGTGGTTCCCTGCTTTTACAAGCTCCAAAGTGCTTGTGGAAGAGCAGAAAAGCAAGGTAGCACTCAAAGTCCTGGAGTCACAACTCACTCACCTTCTGTACTAAGTATGGTTGTAATTTACAGATTGGGTTCCTTCAGCCTGACAGTTTCTCTGTGTAATTATACAATATTGATGCACATCCATGAGGATAAGGGTTAGGAACAAGCAGTACAAAATATCCATAAAAAGTAAAATTAAAAAATGTATTTTCAGGAATGAAATGAGATGATGCTTTGCCTGCATGGGCACAGATTGATCCAAGTTTTGTGATCACGATGTCTCTGGTTTCAGCAGTTATCTCAGTGTAACATTTTGATTATTTCTGAAGTCATGCACAGAATGAGGGGAGACACAGTTTGACCTTTCCAGACTTGCTGCATTTTAATTTTTCCTATGCTTAGAAGTAATACAGAAGAAAAACCCAAGAGGTAATATTATTTGTGTACAGAACATCTAAAGTTATACTAGGCATGTTCAGAATACATTAAAGATACTGCCCTGACATGAGAAGTTTACAATCTGCTTTTAGGTATTACATAACTAATGAGAGCAATACATGCTGGAAGAAGAGAAAGAGTAGATCAAGGTAAAAATAATAAGCTTATAGCATTCCTCCACTATGTATGAATGCTTTAAAATTCATGGCAAGTTTGCTACCTCAGTCCAGGCTTAGGCTTTTCATTTTGTCTCTCTATCAGATTTAATTTTCTGACTGAATCCACCAGACAAACATCTTGGCTAAAAACTCAGACTAAACTTTTTTTTCCACCCCCAAAAATTTATTTTTAATTTGGATTGCACCTACTCTGCTTGCATAGCCAACATCAATGGCCTGCCTGTAGCAGAAACATTGTCATGGCCTTTTCTTTGACAGTAGTCCAAGTACCAACAGAACATATACTTGAATGCATGCACTACTTTATTCTACCCAGGCAAAGTGATGCAAAAAAAGGTAATTGTATGATTTCTTCACAATTACACCTGGATTTTTAAATCCACACTTCAAAGAACCATGCCATACACCACACCATAAATGTGGTGTGTGAAACATGTGCAAAACTGGTGTTAGGACTCTATCTTCTCATTCTCATCCAGCCTTAACAGTCACATAAAAACGATTTGTCAAAAATCAATAAGGCACCTTACTGGCTTTTTTGTAATGTCTAAAAAAAGGGTGCTTTTTTGCCAATTTTTTAAAGACTCTGAAAATATCAGGATTGTAAAATTGGATTTTTATTGATTTTTTGGAAGATCTTTGGGGTTTTGACAGATATGTATTGACAGCAGCCACCTCTAGTTGAATCAAAATTATTGAATATGTAATGCAAATGATTCTATCTTCAACACATTTGAATTATACTCATGTTAAAAAAAAAGAAAAAAGTGATCAGAAATATTTTTTCCTTTCAGTCTTTGCTCTTGTGGTATTATGCTTTCTCATGCTCTTTAGTCACCACACAGTCTTGCAGGGTGCAGACGAGATAAACAAACTAAAAATGGACTATCTAATGTTTCAAATACAAGCACAGATAAAAAAGTAAAACATACTTCCCAAGTCCTGATAGATTATAAATAAATAGACAAATGGCACAAATCTGTATTTAGAAAAATAATTTCTTTCTCAATATTTGTAATGAAGGGAGTTGTCAGTCACACTAATTTTTATGTAAATTTACCTAAGCTGATGAATCATAACTGAATTATTGCCTAATCTTCCTGGGTTTGGGCAGCATTTCCATTTTTATCTCCATTGCCTCAATTTATTTTTAGTTGTTTATATAATGGATTTTAAAAGTCGATTCCCAAACCTACAACTAACACAGCGACAGGAGGGGGCCTGCTTCAAGACTCTTTCAGTCCAACACAAGAAGTGGATGCAAGAGACATCAGAATAAGACAACACTAGTCACCATGACAGACAGTAATCCTGGCACACAGCTGAGTATTCATTATCATTCCTTCAGTAGACAACACAGCACAGGAGATTTTTAGGGAGGGATTTGAAGGAGGAAAATTAGGTGAGTGGGAGTGAGAAGCAGCAGTGAGGGAAAGCATGAAGGTGCTGGTTTGAAAATGTAACAAGTAGAGAGTTATTACTGAATGAAATGTGTGGGGGGAGGACGTTGCGTTCTCTACAGGATATTAAAAGATGATGGGGTAGGAATAAGATGTAAAGAGCCAAAAAACTGAAGTAGCTTTTGCTTGCTAAGAAGCTGAAGGAGAGGAGGCATACACTGACATATGGAATATGGCTGAAACAATGATTAAGATGATAACCAGGGCAGCAGTTTTGCAATGGTTCTGTTGTCCTTTATTATTTTATGATGTCCAAAATTAGATTAGGTTTGGAGGGGCAGGCACCAAAGGCGTCTTTGTACAAGGGAGCACCCTAACATATTTTCAGGTGCAATAAAAATGCATAAATAAGAATGAGCAACTGCTTCTCCGGAATACTACTTCCCTTGTTCTTCAGCTCTTACTCTTCAAGCTACACCATTCAGCTACCTTTCTATTTTCAAAAGAACTTTCTATATGAACTTTCCAGTTCTCTCTTGTCAAATTATCTTGCTGTTTTTGGAAAGACTGCATATCATCTATATTTAACACCATTTCAGCTTGGTGAGGTGACTACAACATAGCATTAAACTCAGACTAAAAAAAAATGAGGCTGGCATTTCTATTTTTTTTTCCTAGTGTGTTAACTCTGAAGAGCTAATTTCACTGGAAAAACTGCTTTCCTCCAGATGCCTTGGATTTCAATAGACCTTCTTGCAGGTATCTGAGTTAATAGAATGGCAGTTAGACTCAAAATGCCTTTGGGTTAGTATTTGTAGTCACCATGTAAGTGTGTCTCTCAGAGCAATGTGAATAAAGAGGGCATCTCAAGAACTAATATGGAAGGTTTCTCCACAGGCACTTAATTCTTAGAAATTTACAGATGAAAAATGCTACATGAGTATTAATAGGTAGGACTGAAATATGGATGAGGGGACACTAAAGCTGGAATAGCAAGTAGAACAAAGGGAATAAGGGGATCTGGGGACATGGTAAGAAAGCAGACTAGAGCTGCAGACTTGGGCAGAACTGCCTATGACCTAAAAAAAAAAAAAACAACAAAAAACCCAAAGAAAAAGGTAAGTTTAGATAAAGGAATGAAAAGGTAAATAATATAAGAAATTATCTGAAGGAGGACTGTGATGGATCATAGCTATCAGGGAACCTGTCAAGGGTCGAGGCTGGGCCGACCACTAACCCAATGACATATGCTCCCTCTTACCCCCTCTTCGTACCCCCCAGCAGGAAGGGAAAGAGGATAAGAAAGACAGAGTGACTTGTGGATTGGAAAATAAAATTAAAACTACTTTAATAATAATAAATGAAATATATACAAATCTATACAAATATGTACAAAACCCAATACCAAACCCAACCCCCCCTTGATGGTAACTACGTCACCACTGATACTGTGGCAGTAGGCCTCAGCAGCAGATGAGTCAGGCTCAGGGGCTGGATCCTGGTACTGGATACAGGAACTTAGGGATCAGCGAAGCACAGGAGAAAAGGAAGAACAATCTCACAAGGGAGAATAATCTAGCAATCTAGCGAGGGGGAAATGACCTCCAGTTTCTATATTGAATATGACTTATATGGGATGGAATAGTTACTTGGTCAGTTTAGGGTCACCTGTCCTGTCGGCTCCTCCAAGCTGCAGCCTTTATCCTGCACCCCACAGCATGAGACACAAGATTCAGCAGTGACCTTGCTTTGCATATCAATCCCTAGTAGTAAATCTAAACATTAGGCCTTATTGCTGCTAGAAGCTGGCAGTTATCTCTTAAAAGATGTTAGTTTTAGAAAGTGCAGTTTCTCAGAGGAGCTTTAACTGAAAAGTAAAATCTCTGAACAAAGTTAGTTCTACTCTAACCCAAACCAGGACAGACCCTAAAAGAAAGGGACTGTAGCAGGACAAAGGATGACATGAGGCAAAAAAGTGCCCTAGCTACTGATAAAGATATGGTCATCTTTTCATAGAGAAAGAGAAAGGCAGACCTGATAACAGATTAGATGAGAAAAGGAAACAATCAGGTTAGGATTTTGTGACAAACAGGCAAGTAGGAGGTACTGTAATGCACATACATGGAGAGATTCCAGGAGAGAATGTTTTTGTCTGTGTTAAGTCTGAATTGGTGCTGATAAAGTTTCTGAATGAATGTGCAAGAACATATAAGCATTCAGCTGCGAGACAGAAGAAAAAGATCAGAGTACAGGTAGTATATTCTGAAGAGAGATGTCCCAGGATCACTTGCACAGCAACAAAAGATGAAAAGCACAGGGGCTGGGTGAAGAAATATAAGGGAGGGGATGTGGGGTGTGTGTTCACTGTCAGCAGCAAGACAAATCAACCTTACTATGCTAGTGACCACCTATATTTTATGAAGCCTGCAGGGGGAAAAGTCCAGAGAATATTTTTCAGAGCTTGGATATAGATGGCCCTCACTGATCAAAGAACAGTATCCACACTCCAATTTTCTCCTGTGCAAGGGTGCATCTTCTAAGCCCACTACAAGGCCCCCATTGGTACACCACTTTTGACAGGTATTTCAACAAGTAAGTGGTGCAGGAATGTGGCTAAAGTAATATTAAATTAGTTTATATAATACTAAAGTAAGATATTGAGTGAAGAGAACTAGATGAAGGAAAGAGGCCTAAGTGCCACTGAAAAAGAAAGAAAACAGCAAAGGAAGGAAAATGACAAAAACAGATGCTGCAAAAATAACAAGAGATCTATGAATGAAGAAAGAAGAATGAACAAGGTTGCAAAAGCCAGGGAGAAAGGAAGCAATTGACCCTACAGAAAAACCTAAGTGTGTAGAACCTTCAGGCATCCACATTAGTCTTGTTAAGAGGAGTTGTACTGGAGAGGAAAAGGCACATTCCAGATAGGAAGATAAAATGATGTTTAAAGAACAGAACTTCAGGTGGAGAAAGATACAATTTACCTGTCATAATTTTTATGTTTGAATTGTTTCACTGACTAATCATTGGTCACTTGAAGGGGTTATACAAGTGCATACCTAGCCATAAACACAATCTTGCCCATATCCATTGTTTATCATTGGGTGCATATTCCATTTCATAGTTTTAACAGCCACACATTTTGGGCTGCATTCACTCCTACATTTGCAAATACATATGACTCTAGGCCTTGCTGCTTGTGCTTGTAACATGTCACTTCCGAGAGCCTGGAGTTCATCTGCGTTGAGGATGTACAATGAAGCTTCCATCTCACTCTTGTATTACTGAGACACGCATGACCAGACTCAACCTGCTCGGTCTCTTGCGAATACATGCTTAATTAGCCCCTTTGCACCAAAGCCTTCAGTGCTGCATTTGCCACATGTATTTGCAGACCCAGTGGGCCTGCGAACACACGCACAGAAACACTCCTGTCCCCAGGAAGCATCACTGTATTTACCATATGGTCAGGCTCACCTGCTAGGTCTGGGGGAAGGAGACAGACGGGCAACACTCACACACAACGAAGCTCCCCACTGGGCTGCCTTAAGAAATTTAAAAGATAATAATAGAAGTTGACATACCTGCCGCATACGCAGACTCACCTGCTGCGTTTTGGGGCAGAGTAGGATAGTCACACTCACATGAATTTGCCATCCCTTCCCAAAGGATGCCTCCTCCTAATGCCTCTGCTCCACCTCAGCGCACTGGACTAGGAATCGGGGCAGGAGGGGAGCGACAAGACACGCCAACCCAAACAGAGTGCTAAGCTTCTCTGTCCCACACTCCCCTTCAGGCTGCAAGGCTGTAATTGCTCCCTGATCTGGGTAAAACAGGACATGCAGCGCCATAACGAGCCTCTCCACCTCGGAGCTCTGCTACTACCACAGGCCCAGCGCCGACTCCCCGCGGGGGGCTCAGGTACGCGCCTACTCTCCCCATTCTCCGGGGCGCTGCCACTGTAATTGCCGAAGTAGGGCTGCCCCTAGAGACCCTTCCTCCTCTGGGCAAGCAGCCCTTGCAAACACTAGCAGCAACACGCACACATGGCAGGGAACCGCGGGGGCTCTGCTCACGCACGACCGTTCCCGCCCCTCACGCAGCGCAAGCTTTCCTCACGCACGGTTGCCCCACCCGCGAGCACCGGGCGTCCTGGGTGAGGACAGGAGAGCACACTTTGCTCTCTCCGCCTTGTCCCGACCCCAGCCAGGCTCCCCGAGACGCCGGAAAAGCTTTCTTCGGGCGCTGTCCGTTAGCTCGCCCCGCCCCTACACCCCACTCCCCGCTCCGCCATGGCGGCCTGCGGCCTGCAGGAAGGGGTGGGCGCGGGACTCCCCTGGCGGTGACGTATGTTGCCATGGCGACGGCCAGGCAGCGTCTCGCTCCGTGTGGGGGTGGGGGGGATGACAACAAATATGGCGGAGAGGAGCAGGACGGCGGATACGGGTTAGTGTCAGCCGCAGTCGCCTGGGCGGGGGGAGAGGGGATGAGCCCCCCTTCTCCAGGGGCTTCTGGCGGTAGAGGGTGCCTGGCTCGCAGCGCAGTGTAGGAGACGGAGCCCTTCTGTCAGGGGAAAGGGAGGGAAGTGCCTCCTGGCCGAGGGCACTAAGGAGGAGAAGGGCGCCGGGGTAGAGGCCCCTGCTCAGGGAGCTGTGGAGGAGGGAAGGCACCGTCCCCTGGGGTATGAGGAGCATCTGCCCGGGGGAGAGGTGGTCATGGGGAGTTCCCCTTAGAGGCAGAGAGAGAGGGAAGAACCCTCAGGCACTCGAGCCCTGTCCGACGGGGGGTTGCCCCGTTGTGGGGAGGATGGCGAGAGGCGAGAGCCCTGTTCACCCAGCAAACAAACTAGGGGGAGAGCTCCGGTTGTGCAGAGGGAGAAGCTGTTGGTGAGGTAATCTGCACTGTGCACCACCCACCCTGCACAGGGGGCAAAGGTGTTGGTGGTGAAAAGCGGCGCAAAACGGTGGTGCACTGGAATTCCCCTCACACAAGAAACCACCACCTGCTTTATTTAGAATGAGAGATTAATATGTGAAGGCATCGGTTGGAATTGAAGCTGCACCACAAAGCTGATAGCTTGAGGGTTGACCTGCAGGTGCTGCTTGACCTGTCCCGGGGTGGGTGCAGAGGGGCAGCATGCTGAACACCTTACATCTCACATATGTTATTCTGAGAGGATCTCAGAAGGTGCCAAATGTTATTCTTCCTATTCAGGATGCATTAACAATGTCTCTAACTGCATATGTAAAGATAAGTTTGTCAGTGAAACCAAAGTTTTGTATTTCCTCCTGAGCAATAAGAATCCTCTAGGTACAGGGATCTTTCCTGTTGTAACAAAGCACAGTTAAGGTCTTTTCCAACCCATGTGAAAACAAAAGCCCACCAAGTAAGTTATGAAAATTAGATATTAACATTTGGAGGATAAAATAAAGATAACAACAGTTTTCCTGAATTTTTAATGTCCCACAGCATCATACATAAATTATCTGGGTTCTTGGACCAAAAGTTCATTTTCCTAGCCTATGTTAGCTGCTTGTACATGTGCTTTTCAGCCTCAGAAGTGGCTCCAGATGATGCATTATCAATAGCATTTTGGAGTTTTGGGCCACTTAAGGTAAAAAAAAGTGATAAATATGTGAAATGCTGTTGTGCTCTGGGAAACAGTATTAAAAAGGCTGCATCTAAATGGATTGACCATAAAGTTCTTGAATTCCTTGTGTTCAGCCATGCTGTTTATAAAGCCCCCAAACCGCACTGTAAAGTTTGCTATAGATTAAACTTCTCCATAAGGCAGGTAATTATTTTCATCTACTGTGTTGTGCAACATTACTAAAAACAATGAGCCCCAAACTTTCAGAGATCTGTGGGGTTTGGGAAGCAAACTTGTGATCTTGGCCTGTTTTCAAGAAAGGACATGGAAAGCAGGCTGTGGAAGAAGGTGTGTTTCTGGGATTTTTGCCTTTTGCCTCCTAAACTTTGGTTTCTGACTGTCACCTGACAAAAAGGGGACAAACAAATTCTTTTAGGGATCCTTGGTAGATCCTCAAAACAAACTGTTTGTCCCCTTAGTGCCAGGTGCTGCTGACACTATTGATGTGCACATAATATAATTGGGGAATGTTCTTGTTCTTGGTGCATCCTGACTGCTTAATATGTCTTCAGGATAGGTCAGATCTGGACCGGACTTTAGGAGGTACAGGAATCTAGCTCTGGAACCTGCATTGTGCCAAAATTAATTTTTCATATATAGATGCAAGGAGAATAAAGCCATTACAGAAGTACTGAACATTGTTCAAACCATATAAATTGATTTAGCCAGATACTTGCTATTTTGTTTTTACAGGAACACCATATTTTTATTCTGGGAGCAGAAAATACAAGTGATAACCATGTCTTACCTTCCCATCTTGAAATATTGGTTGTTATTTGTAATTTTCAAATGAGAAAACAGTTACAGAGAAATTAAAGGTAACTTATCCATGCTTTATAGCGACATGGATTACAGATGTGGGCCATTGTTTCCTGGTTTAATTCCCTAACCTGTGTTTGACAAGAGGTACTGTCAGGGAAAGGTGGCTGAACACATATTATGTGCACTTACAGAAAAGTGATTCTGAAAATTGTCTTCTTAAATACTGTAATACTGAATTATATGCATCTAAGATTCTTCTACTATAGGTAGGTAAATCTGTTAATCTCTTTTACACTAGCAATTACTGTTTGTGGATATACAAATAATTTCACATTTCCATACCTTTTTCATGTAGAAAATTTATGTTTCTGTAGTAGTTATTTAATTTTTTTTGTTTTCTGGAGAGCAATTAGGACATACAGAATTGCACAAAGTACTTCAGAAGAAGGACTACTGTCAGCTTTTATTATACTGTTACACTCAGTATTATTTTCTGTTTCATGGTTTAAGCCAATCTTTGTGTTTCAAATGAGATTGAGACTTAACGTGAAAGGTAGATTATCTCACATCTGTCTACTGTGGAGCTCATATTCTGATAATGTCCTCTCTGAACTAGGCAGACATCTGGTCTAATCCAGTAAAATAGTTTCTGTGTTCTGATGTTTGGTTAGAGTACATCAACTTGCTTTACCCTGGATTAGTCAATCTTTTTCCTGTTGGAATTGGTTCCTTAGTCCTAGCTGATTTCTTGGAACTGCACAAATCAGTCTTCTGCAAGAAACCACAAGTCTGTGTGATTCTCTGTTTGGGTTTCCAACCTTCATGTCTCAAGGTGGGAATCCAAATTAAATCAACTTAAATAGTCACAAATGAAGCCTGCAGGAGAATGAAAGGGATTTAAGACTAGTTTAGTTTCTTTCAGGAGCTACTTGATAGGAGTTCCAGTTGTTCTGCTTAGCTGTCTTTGATGTCTCAAACCTTTGGGAGGTATAGGATATAGCAAGATGGTTAGTTTAGTTAAGTTTCTTCAAAACCAGATCGCTGTCATTTTTCCAGCTGTCTAGCAAAGAGGACCTTACTGGTTTCTCTAGAAGGTTTAGAAGTAGGTAAAAGTGAGTACAGAATACCTGTATTTGCTAATTTTTTGACCTATGAATCAGATGAAAGTACTTCACTTTTCAGACATGGATACAGCTAAAACTTCACTAGTTATCTCATTCTCCCCAGGATACTCTTACTCTTTGAGGCATTGGTATTACCTTCAGAGGACTTGCTCCCAGAGGCCTGAGTGATCAAAGGGTACAGGTTATCTCTGAGTTCTGTAATAGTTTTCTATCCGAGGCAGCTGCTTATTAGCCTGGATTGGCAGTTCTAATATGTGTTCTTCCACAGTTGCTAGTAATTTTGTGGATATTAGTATTTCTGATATTTCACTGAGTCATCATCACTGAAATAATAGTGAAACCAAAAAAAGGCATTTACTCACAGTACTGGACAGGTTATAAATACATGTCTTTAGACCAAAGATCCTTGTTATCGTAACAAACAGATTTCCCAGTTTAATGTGTAGTTTTTCATGTTTATCCATATGTGATGATAGATACCTTTGCAGAGTGATGTTAAGTCACGTTTCATATTAAGAATGGTTAGAATCTGCAAAAGCATTCACAACTGGGCTTACCTGGCTTCAGGGAGGAGAGCTTCAAATTACTGTTGAATGCTGAGCCCCCCTTAAAGTTTGTGTAGTAATTAACATTTCTAAAATACTTAGTGTTGAGATCGTTATTTCAGAGATCTGCGTGTGGAGGGCTTGATAGGATAGCTGTGTAAACACTGCAGTGTTTTCTAATTGACTTTAGTGTGATAGTGCTGAGCTAGCCTATTTTGAAAGACAGCTTTTGATCATTCTTTCAAAAAAGAATAGTTTTCTCAAAATATTCAATCACATACAGTATGAACACATTGTGGTATCAAGAACATACTGCTTTCTTTTAAGTGGCCTTAATGATTAAATGAAAAGCTGAACTAAAGAAACCAAACTAAATTATTTGTCTTTAAATATAGGCCTTTTTGATATCTGGAACTTCTAATTCATCAGCTTTATCATGAGAATGTTTATAATAGGAAAAATCAGCTAATTACTTTAACAGTATTGTTTAATTTTGGTCTTTAAAATAACACCATACCTCAGTGGTACTTCAGGTCTTCCAGGCAAATTTAATTTCTTCAATTGAATTGTCCTTTCTTAAAGTATTTATGAATTTTCAAGCATATATAAACAATATCGCTTGTTTCCTAGTATACACTGCTGGCCTGTAAACATAGCTTAATTCTAGTGTTTGGGAAAAGACATTGTAGTCTTCATGCTGGAAGAGATCTGCCCCCTATATCCTTCTATCAACAAGAAAAGATTACAGGAGTCAGTGGAAGACTGTAAGGATCCTGAGCTCAGACTTGCAGATGTTCACACACTGTAAAGAGCTATTTACAGTTGCTTATAAAATGTTGTGGAATATATTTGTAAACAAATTTACAATGTGTTTTTATTCAACAAACACATTTGCCAGAATGTACTGACAGCATTGGTAGGTTTTGGCTTAAGCAGTTTAAAGTCCAGGGGATATTAGAGAAAGGTTTGTTAGTAAATTTGAGCCACTCTGTAAGACCATTAACTCCTTCAGTGTTTACTGCTTAAGTTGAAATTTTAATTGAAGTGATATGTAGAAAGTAACAATAGTTGCTGCAGAAAAATATTATAATAATTATACTCTGTTGCCAGTAGGCTGATATTCAACTAATTTTAACTTTTTCAGTTATCTAGTGGAAACAATCCCCACTAGAAGAATTTGTTGGAAAAGAGCTGCTAATATATTTTTGGTACTTACAGCTTTGATCATATTTCTATTACATAATCTGCCATATAAGGAGACCCGAGAAATACTAATGAAGGCTTTATACAGCCAGAAGATATAATTTCAGAAAAAGAAAGAAACAGGAATATGTTGGGTGTTCCAGTTGCCATTCCTTAATGGTTTACCATTTTCTAGCCATATTTCAAACAGTTCTTTCTTTGACAAATAATCAAAGCTTTTGAAAGTTACTTACCTCAAGCCTCCCGACATTTTTTCTTTCGGTGAAGTTCAAAGCACCCTATTAATTATTAGCACTTGTGAGAGGAGGTTTTTGAATTTGTAAAAAGTAAAAGGAGACATATTGAGAATTTTAATAGGTTTTATACTGAAATTTGTAAAACAGAAGTTTCTGCAAATTTCCTTAGTGGTGTTGTCACTGTGTTTAGTAGCCAGAAGTCTCATGCAAAAAAAATCAACCTCAGAATGAATTTTTATGGCTTACATAGCTTTTCTGTTTTTTGAAGTTCAGCTGTATAGATTTAATGCTCATTAAAATAGTTTTTAAAAGCTTCCCGTGTTAAAATGTAACTGGCTTGATCTCCACATGGGGCCACTCACAGGACTGGGAAATTTAGATCTGCAGCATAAGCCTGCCTTCCAAATGGGACACCTACTAACAATAGCTGTTACCTTTTACAGAGTAAAAGGAAAATTTATCTGTGCTCAGAGATTTTCCTTCCTTCTGTTCCTATTTCCTCCAGCAACACCTGTATAGGGACAAAAGTAATAGAGTGAAATGACTGAATAGTCATCTTTACTTTTTTAATTATTTTTTTTCAAGTGAAGAGCTAGGATACCTTGATAACAGAAAGCACCAGCCCCTGCATAAATGAAGTGCTAGAGGATATGGAGAGGAGTTTGGTGCAGGTATTTACTGCTATGTCACTGAGGTCCAGCAGTGCTGTTTCTGGCCTGTAGTGGTGCTGCTGGATGCAGACTGGCTCCAGCAGACGCACCTAGGTGTACTCATTGTGTTACAGCCCTCTTGTTTCTGGAGGACTGATTGTACTGCCCCCTTTCCAGAACTATGTGATTCTATAGAAACCAGCTTAAATTTCTCAAGTAATCCCCAAAAGTAGTTGGCATGCAGAACGTTGATGCAGAATTGCCATGTTTAGATTGCATTGTACCTGAGATAATGAGTTCTTCTAGGCTCAAGCTGTGTCTGCAATTAATCTATAATAGAGGTAAACCAATTTGCAAGTAATCGAGAGTTGGTTATGGGTACACATCTGTGTCCCATGTCCCAGCTTCCCTGTCACATTGTCTCCACAATTCATTTTCTTGACATTGCTACAGAGGCCAAGGCTGTCCTGTAGGAAGTGCTATATTTTTTAACTTTAGATTTTTAAATACATTTTTAAAAGTAAATTTACTATTTAAATGTCAGAAAGGTTTGGAAAACTGCTCTACCAAAATAATAATCTTGACTTCAATCTCACTTTACCACAGGCTGCACAAATTCAGACATGTGGACTTTGGTATTAAATGTAGGGTTGTGATCCTGCAAATGTTTGGCATTGAGTTTGATGTACATATTCGTATAGTAAAGTATTTTCATGATTGTTTCTATTTTAGGATAAGTAATGTGTTCAGGTTAGAGACTAAAACTTAATACAGTCTGATACATACGTTTTCTAATATACATATGTGTCCGTGTTCCCTCAGTATGGTTAAGTGGATGATTTAATAGATTTTTCGTGGCAAAAACCATAGAAAGGGGGCAGGAGGAGAAAGTGTTTGTCTTAGATTATTCATATTAAAGAAATAAGCTGTCTAACTGTATTTCATTTACTTGCTAATTCATACAGCTGTTTACTTAACAGTGGATCTCAGAATCATGAGTGAAAATTGGCAAGATTTCGCTTTTCCATGTTGTTTCATAACCACCTTGAAAAATGTGTTGAATTTCAATCTCCACAAAAGCAAGTGGAACATCAGTTCCTTGAGTCACCAGTGCAGAGCAGCAGGAACCCATTCCAAAAAACCCTGGATTCATTATAGGTCTACTAATGTGTTTTCATTTGCAATAAGCAGCAAAGTTACTGTGCAACTACAGTAAACTCTAGAGCTGGGTGGCACCTATCAAGTGGCTATCATGTTTTCATGCATATATAATGCAGGTGAAGTAGTATGATGCACTTGATTGATGAAAAATTCCTCAAATAACCTATACAAATCCAAAAGCAGTGTCATTATTTCAGGGGAACTGTCCATGTAAAATAGGTTTGTGAGAGAAACTTTCCTCCCACTACTTACCTACACCCAAAGTCTGCAGTACTGCAGAATAACAGATAGTTTGTAACTACACAGAATACCAGTATAGCTGCTGGTTATTTTATTTCTAAGCAGTACAAATAATCAGTAATTTGATCTCAGGGTTTTACTTGTGTTCCAAATATTTGAAATACTTTGTATGCATTTCATATTCCTATAAATATTGTATCAACATTTACTTAGTTAAAAAACTGCTGAATATGGTGTATTAGTTAGTAGAGTTCTCTGTGGTTGAATTCCCGTTTTATGTTGCTGATGCAAAAGAAATGATAGATCAAGTTTGCTTTGCTGCCGTTTTAATGTTTGGAAATGGGAATTTGTATATTATATATTTATTTGTTATATATATTTAAATATTTTGTTGTACATACACTTTGTGGATAAAATAAACCACTGCAATGATTTAATTATTTTATATGAAATACTAGTTTATGTTAAAATGTTTCTTAACTAAAGAATAAATTCAGCAATGTGAGTGGGCAATGCCTGGGTGGAAGAAATTCTCAGTGGCTTAAAATACACCTTTTTGGAATGGACTGTTTTGAAAGTAGCAAGAAAGATACTATTCTCAATTAAGAAGTTCAAGGAATTGTTTCAGTTATAATTATAATTATGGCAGTAATTAATAGTGGAATTGATTTCAGCAGCCTCTGGGAACAAATTATTCCAGAAGCAGTACTAAAATCCCCAAATTATTTGAAATATCTAGTAGTCAAAAAGATTTTAACTCTAAAGTGAAGTTAATGACTGTGTCTGAAAGTGCTGTTGACTTAAATTAACTGGCAGAAGACATGCCTACCCCTAAACAAAAAGTGAATAGGAAGCAAGGGTAAGACCATATCTTTAAATTACACATATTCAAGAACCAAGGAAAAATAGAAGTTTGGCCTAAAGAAGGGTGCATAACTTATGATGCGTAATACCCAGGATGGAAATTGTCAGTGAACTTATGCCATCAAGTTTTCACTTGTCATACTTGTAATGGTAGCCCAAGCAGTTCCAGCAGTGTGCAGCTGCCTCTCTTCCAATCGTTTGTGAAATGCAGCTTCTTGAAGAGAAAGATGGTGCTATGCAAAGCTGCTGATATTTCCCCACAGGATTCTGTGCTCTGTGGAGCCGTCATGGAAGGCCTAGTTTCCCATGGATAAGGATTTGTTGCCACCATAAAGATGTTAGTGGTCGAGTCAGGAATCGGATTCCAATCTCCTGAACACTAGAATTACTTCATGATAATCACATAAATTTCTGCCTTTGGGCTGGTGCATCCACAATGAATTTACAGAACTCATACTTTAGATATCAAATAATAAAAATGCCTCTGAATAGGGGGTTTGTTGTAGTACCACATCTGGCCTATGTTAAGGCTTACCAGGCTGATTGCTTTTGAAGAATTCCTGAGAAGTACGTAAAAGCTGAATCCAAGGCACAGCTGTATTACCTCAGTGCTGAACCTGAAATAGTGTCTATGATATAGCTTACTAGCTCAGATGCAGCATTACAGCTATAGGTGTCTTCCTTTGGCCTTGCAGGGGTCACAGTTGATAAACTCATGTTTTCCAAAATGTGGCATAGACATCTCCAAATGCAGGTCTGGAAAGACCCTGTTCTATCAGCAAACCTATTAAGACATTTAAAGTGCTAGGAATTCAACATGAAAGGGGTAGTTTTCATAAACAGAAGAAGCATGGTTTATATGTTCCTTAACTTGACCTTTCTGATACTCTCGAAAGACTTCCATAGTAGGTCATACCTGGTACTTTCAGGAGGCATTTTTTGTTTGCAAGCATTTTGAACATGATAATCAGGACTGAGGAGGATGAAACCTTGGACAATTAGATGAATAAACCTTGACCTTTTTTGAAAGCTGAAATAAACCTACTTCTCTGTTATATCAGGAATAACTATTACCTACTGAGTTTCAAGTTTCCCCACTGAAAATCAATTGGTCCTAAAGAAAAGAGACACACCACATTGTTAACTTATAGTAATTTCAACTTTGTCACTGGAGAACTATTGACATTGGTTGGGGTCATTGCATTGGTTGCTACATTGCTGCAGTTGAATTTAGCTTGCTTCAATGCAAGTTATTTTTAATTTAGAGATTTATTTTGTCATGACTTATTCTGGTTATGCTGTCATTAAAACAGTTTTATTTACCCTGTCATTAAAACAGCTTGTAGTTTTAGGGTAAGGACCACTAAGTGGTCACTTCCTGTTAGGTTATCATGATATTGCTGTTGGTCAATCATGTCTTGTGATCTTAAATCAGAAAAAAAAAGATTTATTCTAGGGTAAGAGGAAGTAATACTGAAAGTTCTTATACTGAAATGGTCAGAGTAGTCTGTAGGCCAGACCTGATGCTACTTTATCAGTTTAAGAATGGATTAAGTCCATCAATTTAATTTCTGTGTGAAACCTGAAATACTATACTTGGAAATTAAAGTTTGATCTGCACCAACTATAACTGAATCAATATCCTTTGGCTGGTGCTATCTCTTGAGGTTGTTGAGAAATATCTTTCAGAAAGCATCTTGTGTAGAATCAGTTTGCATTTAAAAGCCTTGTCAAAGAAAGGTTTTGAAAGTACATAATATACCTGCAAGTCAAAGCTGCTTTTGTGAAATCAATGCATCATACCTGGGGCAGCTGCTGAAACATGGATATATACCTAGCAATTCATATCTATCTGTGGATATAAACATAGCATATATCCAGGAACCTTTCCCTTCCTTTCTGCTCACTCTTTCCATCTTCCCTAACACATAACACAAAACCAGGTATATAAAAGCTGTTTTGTTTCAGGATTAGGTGGCATGGGAAATACTGGCAGCATTTTAGGATGGTCCCAGCAAATTCTACTGAGCAACTTGAACCCCCACCATCTTTTTCCAGTTTTGTGGGTAGTGTCATGAGCCATTTTCTACCAACTACAGTTCCAAACCCTGCAATTGTCTGTGTGTTTTGACTCGGTGTTTTTTGCAGGCCATATGCACTCCTTCTCTTTGGGAAATCACTTGTTTACAGATCTTGAAAGTCTTGGGACCCTATGGAAGAAACTTTCACCCACTCTTCTGTAGTACCACAGCAAGGGTCTACTTTAACTCTTCAGGTCCTTTCCTGCCTCACAATCCCTAGACACAGAATTTCCTCCTGCTTGGTGGGAACATTCCCAAAAAATCTTTTACTGACCTAGAACTTGAATTCCTATGTGCTCTTCAGCTGGTGTTTCAGCATCTCCTATTATTCATGTGCAGACCTAATTCTCTGAGCTATCTCTTATCTCCCAGAAAGGATGGACTTACTGAAACAATTACTTTTTGCAGATGCAGCTCTGAGGACTGACTGAGCTCGATACCTATTGTTTACTCCTGGCTAGCTGGGGATTTATGTGGTGCATTGTATTTTTGTTTACAGTTTGTGTGTTTTATGCTTTTGTTTGATCTGTTTTTTATTTTGGAAAGTACTGCTACTATAGCAACTGTTGCATCATGTGATATCTTTGATATTATGAAGATGCCAAATACTTGTTAAAGAATAATTCTGTATGTCAGATGGAATTCACTGATTCTTACAGTGTTTTTAAATAAACATATTTTCAGTTAACATATTTGGTACTACTATTTTTTTTCAGTTGTTTTTTTTTCATCATCTGATGATGAATGTTTTGTGGATAGATTAGAGATTATAAACATGGTGAAAAGAGTAATGGATGTTATTTTTTTTCTTGTTTACTGAGTTCAAAGCATTAATTGCTTTTTAATTTTTATTTAATTTATAAATTGTTGTACCTTCTTGGACATTCTGGGTTTCAATAAAGTGATACAAAAAATTCCATTGTCATTGTCTCTGACAAGAAGGCATATCCTTGGGGGTAGCCCACATTGAGGTAATAGATAAATATTCTTGAAGTAAAGTTTGAAATTATGCTTTTAGATTAAAGAGTGGAAACAAATATTACACATAATAGAAATGCAAGTTGACACAAGTTGACTTCTTTTCTTTTCCTGTAACTCATAAGAGTGTTGTCTTATGGGAGAGAGGACTATTGTCTTGTGTCCACTGGGGGAGCAGAATCATTGTTTAGACCATTATCCATGTGCCTGGTGTAGTCTTCAGTTCAGTGTTCTTCACTAGACTTTGGAAAGGAGCTATAATTGACCTTGGATTGATAATTATATCTTTATCTGGATCTAGTTTGTTGAATGGACTGATCACTGGAGATTTCTCATCATCTTGTCAAACTTGATCAGCCAGTAAGTTATGGCTTTGTTTTGGACTAAGCACCTTTGATACTTTTTGGTTCCTATTTATTTCTTGGCTGCTGCTCCATATGAGTGTATAAGCAAAGTGTTCTTTGTGGTAACCACTAAGCCTTTTGTAGGGACCCCATGTGACATCTTCACTCATCATTTTGCTTTGACATGTTTACATAAAGAACAAGAATTTTCCACTCTCAGCTTTGACTGAGAGACATGTGCCATACCTTCTAGAAAAAAATCAGTTTGGATATATATATATATATATGCAACAAAATATATCTTTTTGGATATATATCTGGCCTTAATGCCACAATATCTAAAGAAGTATGAGGTATTTAGGTGTACTTATACATTCTAACCTAGAAGAAAAAGGTAATGGTGCATTAATCAAGAAATTATGTAGAAAGATTAAAAGTGTTGTCTTGTAGCCTCTGTAGAAACAGTAACTTGTACAACAATACTAAACCCAAAACAAACAAACCCCAGAAATTACAATGTTTCCTATTTATGCAACCTACCACGAGCTTTCTCAAGTCCATAGCAGTTAGCTTGTAGTTTATTTTTCCTGAATACTTTAAGAACCTTTGTGAAGCTCAGAGTTTATGTGATAAACTCTGCTAAACTTGTATGTCTTTTTTCTTCTGAAAGTTTTCTTGGATATGAATATCTTCTTGCAGTTTGGAGACTAACACTTGACAGTAACTCTGTTGGTCAAACTGTTGGAGGAAGGTAATTGAAGAAGCAGTTACTTTAAAGATACTTGTATCTCAAATTTGATTTCTAAATAACAATGCAACATTGCTACTTTTTAGAACTAGACCAGGCTGTATGAGAATTCTGTCTGTAATAATCAACATTTTTCCTTGTTCTTTTTGACCTTTGAAATAGGTAATGGTGACAATATGGGCACAGTACCTGAATGTGAGGCAGCAGGTGTGGTTGGCATCACACTGACTATTCTCTCAGACCCTGGGATCTGTAGTCTTGACATAATTTCTTCCATTTCTTTTCAGATCACGGTGACTGTGAATTAAGTACATCTCAGATTGACAACAGGCTCTGCAGTATATTTAGATTCTCAGGGTCATGCCCAATCCTTGCTGCAGGATACATGGCTGTGAAGATCAAAATGACAGTTGTGTTTTCTTCTTAACATTTTTTAAGCTAGTAGAGCTGTAATTCCAAGTCGCTGCCTGCTGCTGCCTGTAGAATTTTAGAATGGCCATAGAGCATTCGAAGCTGATAAAAGAAATTAGAAGTCTTCCTGAATATCAGTGTTGCTGGAGCCTAGGGACAATGATATAAAAGCTTTTATTTAAAAAAATCAAAGAACAGAAGAACTTAATCAGCTATTAAGACTATAGGTTTCTGCAAATGCAGATATAAAAGAATTTTGCTAAAATTACACCGATTGCAGATTTCTCATTGGTGAAGAAGATTGTAATTGGCATACCCTCCATAAGTGTTACTTGTCCAAAATGTGAGTTGAGTGATGTCTATCCAGAGACTTGCTTTAGGAGCTAATAGGAGTTCCTGTTGATCATCTCAATTAATTCTTGTTTATTCCAAACTGTACTGAGAGTTCAGATTCACTTCTTTGTATGGGTTTGCAATAACAATATAGCACAAGGCTGATGGAACTCTTTGCTGGGATACCTGGAAACTTTCTTTGGCCCCTGGATGATGGGAGTCTGGCTGTTAGGTCTTTATACCATAGAAATTTTCCTTAACATGAATTAGTATCCTAATTTTGTTCTACAACAAGGATCCCGTAACAGAACGAGAGGTGTCTTGATTAAATATGTAATATTTAAAGAAAGACTTCTACAAAGTTCACTTGCAGTTATTCTGTCTTTTCATGGTACCTTACCTTTCTAATTGGCTGTCCTTGTTAGGCAGGAAGTCTGATTATAAGAATGATTCAGGTTTTCTGGGCAAATTCACTCTATATTTTTCTATGTCTGTTTTAATGCAGCTGTGCTCTCCTACCTAATGTAGCATGAGGGTAGCTGCCGGCTGCTAACTCCATGGATTCTGGGTTTGTCACAGCTGGAAGCTGAGCTTGTTGTTTACCCAATTCAAAGAGTGACTATTATTTACTAAAGTGGTAGCTTCCTCTAGAAACTGCAGTTTTTAAAGAAAATATATCTAAATTTGCATGATGTTTATTGTAGCAAATACTGTTTTAATCTTTGCCTAAAAGAAAAGATATTTACTTTACTCTTTGAACTTAAGAATAGCAAGAAGCTCTGGAAGTTTTCAAGCTCTTCTTCCTAAGAATCCAAGTCCCCTGTAAATGATTGTGTTAATTTTCACTGGTTTGATGTTAAGTGTATCCATGATGACAATACAAATGATTGCAGACAGCAGAGGACTCTGTCCAGGTTTAATTTAAAAATCTTACATACTTTCAGAGATTTCAGACAGCTACAGATTTTTTACCTGATAGAAAATCACCATTAAAGTTTAATACTGTGGTAAAAGTAAATCCTAGGGATTTGCTGGAGACTCCATGAGTTTAAGCTATGAAGAATTAGAATAAAATAGCTGTCTTACAACACAGGAGAAAAATAATTGTCCAAATAAGACCTACAGTCTGAGAAAATGTCTTTACTAAGTTACTTTTGCCTTTGCTGTTCTTATCTAACCTTTTTTCAAAGGAAAACCTGATCTCCTTAAGTATAATGTGCAGGATGTACTTCAGTTAATGCTCTTCTTTCCCTTTCAGTTTGTTTCAGATTGAAATACTATTTCTCTTCCCTACAAGGTTCTGTCATACATCTTTGCCTTCAGTGAGGAAAATCTACTTAGGCCTCCCCAGTTGTGAGGACTGTGGCGTATTAGGGCCTGGACCCCGGTTAGCATGCCTATCTCCTTATTGGCCAGAGGACTCATGGCACAGTGTAACAGTTCTCTCCATCTGAAGATGGTAATGTATTCACAGCAACACTCACTGCATCTGCTGAACAGACAAGCGTGAAGCCATGTCTTCTAATCTAGTCCTACAGCAATGCAGGCTCTTTTTCGGCCAGGAGCCTGGCCTTTATCACTCCAAGAGAACATGCCAGAAGGGACATAATGCTGTTGTGCTGTAGAATAATGTGAAGTTCAAAGAGTGCTTTTAGAGATTAACTAAAGATAATATAACTCAAAATCTAACAACAGTACATTCTGCATAGTCGAAGTACTATGTAATAAAGAACATGCAAGGAGAGATTAATATTATTAAATGACTATGAGTTATAGTCTATTTGATGATTTTGTTCTCATTCCTGAATGGCTACATTAGGCTAGAAGAGCAGATGAAAACTGGGAACTTTTTGCTAGGACCCAGTTACTTGACAGCTTCCTTCTGCATCATGTAAAGACTCCATTGATAGATACTTCTCTGTTAGGTGGAAAGGGAGATGCACCTTTGTCTTCTGCCTGCTTTTCCTACACTGTCTTATGGTGGCAGTGTTTTGAATGTAATCTTTTCTAGTTCCTTCGACCTTATCTAATAGATATTTCCCACCTATCTTTTAAGAATTACAAGAACTCTATTACATTTAGCTGAGATTTACAAGTGAGCATTTACCAGAAGGAGTTCAGTCTTCTTACTGCTCTAGTCAGTTGATTCCCTGCCTCCCACCCGTTCACTTTGGTCCCTGGCAGCTCACAAGTTCTTGGTGGAGATCTGTGGGTTTTCCCTGACTTTTTCTTTGTACCCGTGATTCCATATGTTGGATTACAAACAATTAACTTGACTACTGTGATAGGGATATGGGGGCTCTTAATCAAAGTGGCACTGAACTGAAATTGAGGAAATGGTTTTCCTAAGGCTGCTGTTCTGAATTACAGGTTGCACAATGCAGAGGGATGGATTGTGTCAAGTGTCACAATCGTGGCCATACAGGTACACAGATGCCCCATCCAGGTCTTAAGTTTGCTTCTGCTGTTAGCAGCCTTTAAGAAAATTGTGTCTGCATGCTGGTAGAAAACATGCTAAATAACTAACATGCTAAAAACATGCTAAAATGATAATAAGTAGCAAATTTACATTTAAAGAAAACAGTCCCAATGCTGCAGGTTGCTCTCTGTGGGTAATTATCCAGTCTAAACCAAATAACCTTGAGGTTGAAAATAGTAATAATCTTGCTAAAAAATAATAGCATGCATTATTTAATATCTAACTTTTTGGATTATGGAAGTAAGGAAAGGTCTAAATTCACTCTGTTCTGTTGCATTACTTCTCAGAGAGTAAGTTTGAAACTTCAGACTGGGGATTTATGTGCTGAGTGTTCACCTGGATATATTTTTTAGTCTGGGATTTATATACCTCTGAAAATATGGGTATATAATAGAAAGCCTGACAGACCCTTTAACTGTGGTGTCACTAATACATTGATGTAATTTGTTACCTGAGCTAAGGTGTTTTGCCTCAAGAAGTGGAATACATTTATGTATGGAAAGGTCAGTGTTAATTAATAAGCTGTTTTCATTGTCCAGGGCCAATATGAATTGCTCGTAACATTTGTGTGAGATAGTTTTCAGTATAAAAATAAAACAAATTGAGCTTTATGTCACATTCATCATCCTCCATAACCCATTTAAATGTCAAAAAATCAGTACAGATCAAAAGTCTATTTCTAGAAGCCTTAGTAGCCCTATTTATCAAAGTGAAATAAGATATTATCATGCTATTATTCCATTACATGGCTTCTACACTTAGAATCATAGAATTGTTAGAGTTGGAAGGGACCTTAAAGATCATCTAGTTCCAACCCCCCTGTCTGGCAGGGACACCTCCCACTAGATGAGGTTGCCCAGAGCCCCATCAAGCCTGGCCTTAAAAACTTCCAGGGCTGGGGCTCCCACAACCTTTCTGGGCAACCTGTTCCAGTGTCTCACCACCCTAACAGTGAAGAATGTCCTCCTAATATTCGATCTAAATCTACCCTCCTCTAGTTTATATCCATTCTCCCTAGTCCTATCGCTACCTGACATCCTAAAAGGTCCCTCACCAGGTTTCTTGTAGGCCCCCTTCAGATCCTGGAAGGTCACCATAAGGTCTCCCCAGAGCCTCCTCTTCTCCAGACTGAACAACCCCAACTCTCTCAGTCTGCCCTCATAGCAGAGGTGCTCCAGTCCTCTGATCATTCTTGTGGCCCTTCTCTGGACACACTCCAGCATGTCCATACCCCTTTTGTAATAGGGGCATACACATTCCTTCTAGTTTTTTGTAACAGAAGATAGTTTTTCTATTGTTAAATATTTTTTGTCCAAACAGTAAATAGTGAAGAAACTGCTGAGCCGATATCAGAATAATGAACAGCTAGGTATATTATTGTGTATTTCTTTCACTATGCTATATATTTATTTATAATATAATACAAATGCTAGCTTTCTTTCTTGTACATTTCTCAAAAAAAAAAAAAAATCAGTATTCTTCCACCCCTATTTAGGAACAATTTTTTTGCATACTGCAGTTTGTCAGGCAGTATAATTTTACTGGAATAATCATATGCCTCCATAAGTGTATGTCTCTCATTTCTAGTAATTTTCCAGATTTCAAATATGAGTGGGACTTAACAGTCTCAAAGGTTCTAGATTCATTTAAGATGCATGAAGATAGGCACCAGGATAGAGGAAAAATATCCCTTTAATGCCTATAGCAAGGAAGATACTGCTGAGGATTATGATTAAGTAAGATGCTGGTGAAGAGTTTGATTCTAGGGAATTCATGCAGAATATACATATTAGAGAGCTCCAGTCAGAAGAAGTGAATCCAGCTGACTATTAGACTATTATACAATATGAGAGTGTTCAGCCACAGAACATGCATGTGCAAGAAACCAGACTCTGTGGTTTGTTACTTAGAGAAGCTTTAACATACAAAGCCATTATTATATCCAGATTCTTAAACTTTGAAAAGGAAGAGTTCATTTACTGGTGCATAAGTTAAATGCTACAAATTTCATGTTATGTTTTTCATGGGGGAATATCCTTCTACTAGTTTTTATAGCTTTTTATTTTATCCTGATGCATTTGTTTTTGCTTTCACTGCAACAGGTGGTGCCATAGGAAGCGAAGATATCATAGCAGGGAATGTGAGCAAGTACACTGTTCTCCCAGCTGGTTATTGTGGACAGCCTAAAAAAGGACATCTTATATTTGATGCCTGTTTTGAAAGTGGTAAGCATTTTCAGCATTATTTTATGTTATGGAGTTGTCAATATATTAACACATTTGACTATACCCTTCTTCTTTCTAAAAAGTGTCTTAATTCTAAAGAAGACTTGCATTAAATACTACTTAACTGACTGATTTACTTCACTTAGAGTGTGACATAAAAAACATGCTTTTTTCCAATATAAAAAGGATTGAGAAGTTTGCTATTACAGTCTACATTTCATAAGGTCCATTTCATACATAACTGGATTTTATTCTGGTGTTATATAGAGTGTTTGGAGATCACTAATCAAAGATGAAGTATTTGGTTTAAATATGTTGGTTTAAAATTTAATTTGGAAGTTTACTGGGGTAGTTAGCCTCGTAAAGTCCCAAGCCCACCCTTCCATACTTAGAAGATTTTACACACATGTACATACTGTCTTTAAATATATTTCTTTGTGTTTCTTGTGGCCTAATTCTGTTCTGCTGAGGTTAATGGAAGTTTTGCCTCTGATGTCAATAGAATGAGAATCAAATTTTAGGAAGCTACTGCAAACTGAAAGAGAAATTATTTTGACAAGAGTTAAAGATTTTAATTTAAATAATATTTTTGATCATGTGTGCTTATGTGTGAATTATGACTAAATATATTGATACAAATATGTAGCTTTGTTTAAATTTGTATGTATGTTACATATGGTCAAGGGTTAGAGCTGGGCTGGCCACTAAACAAGTGACAGACACTCCCTATGAACCCCTGTCCCTTTCCAGAGGGAAAGAGAAAGGGAATAAGGGAAAAAGGCTTATGAATTGGAAAACTAAAACTGCTTTAATGAAAGCAATTCCAATAAGATGAAATCTGTGTACATATATATGCAAACCCAGTATTGACCCAAACACCCCGATGGCTATTACATCACCGGCATCACTGATGCTGTGGCAGAAGTCTTGGGCTGGACTAGCAGCAGACCAGAACCAGATTCAGGAGCTGGACTCTGGAACTGGATTCAGGAATTCATGGGTCAGGATCAAAGGCAGACTGGACAGAGTCCTCCTCAGATGCCAGCCTTTGAAAAAGAGAGCTTGACCCTCCTGATCCTGCAGCTCTATATCAAATATGATGTATGTGGAATGGAATATCTTGTTGGTCAGTTTAGGGTCACATGAACTGCCTGCTCCCCACTGTGCATGCAGCCTTTTACTCTGCACCCCACAACGTGGTACACAAGATATAGCAGTGACCTTGGTCTGCTATTTACCAGCCCTTGGTGGTAAATCTAAGCATTAGGTCTTATCATTGCTAGAAGCAGACACTGTCTGTGAAAACATGCTGTTAATTGCAGAAATTGCAGTTACTCAGAAGAGACTTAGCTAAAAAGTTCTCTTCTGACTCAGACCAGGGCAAATATACGTCCAGATTTTTAACTTAGATCTATTATTATTGGCTTACAGACCTACAGAGCACTGTTAAACACCATGTGTACAAGAGGCATTTGGCAGGATAGTTTTCAGCATGGTTTATGTGAGAGGTGCTGGTAATGCCAAAACTACTACATTGTCTTGTAAAATGAGCTTTTTATGAAGGGTTACATCCCTCAGGGTGGAATTCTGGCTGGAACAATACTGTTTCTGGATAACTATTAAATTGAGTTATTTAAATCCTTTGATTACATTATGTAAAAGGTTTAAATGATACAGGGAATAATAGGGAGTATCTGTTTTTAAGGATGTCTCTGAAGATTCAGACAATAGTTATGTGTTTTAAAAAATAATTTGGATGCTATTTCATAATAGTTATGGCTTTGTGAATTTTTGTATCAAAAAATGGCTTGTGAAATTAATCAGCTGGCCAAGCTGAGAAATCTACTTTATTGTGTAAGCTGCTCTGAAATGAAAAGGATCAATAGCAGTCATCAAATTATTTGTTAGGTAATATGAATCATTGCATGATGTTTTAATTCCATTTTTTAAAGAATAGAATTACTTATATTTTTAAATGAAAACATTTGTTCAGTTCAAAGGTAACATTCAGACTTTATATACCTTGACAATACCATGTGATAGAGGCAGATGCTATTTGAAATGTTGTGTTTATTTACATTGTAGTATGATGAGGCTGTGATGTTGCTTTGCATATTCAGACACCTTCATTAAGTTCATTTGCAGTGATGATACCTCTGGTGCTGGAAAAGAGTTTTTTTTCTGGGAACTTACATAACTGCAGTCATTTTGCTTCTGCGTGAGGTAATGATTATTTAATTTATTAATTTTACATGATACACACAAAGCCTTTCTGTATTTTTCAAAATGGACAAAACCCCCATAAAATTAATGTCTCAGTCCTTAAAAAGAAGAGACTGATATGGTGCTGAGGCCAATTTAACCCTTTGTGCAGAGTCCCAGTCTTCTTTTCTGGCTCTGCAAAAGGGATGAATTTTGGCAATGATCCCAAAGCATGGGAACTTCAAGGGTTTGACCATTGCTTATGCAAGCTGCAAAAATGTCATTTATGTCAGGATTTAGAGAAAAGATATATAGCTGACAGTGGCATTACTTTTTTCCCCAAGCCCAAAAGCATAGGTGAATAAAGAGCTGCTTTTTGTGGGAAAAATTGGGAAAAACCTCAAACATGCTGGATTCTTGTAGTAGTCTAGAGGAGGCGATCAGACAATATGGTGACTTGCTCTTTAAAATACCTCATCTTGGACTGTCTAGAGTCTGTCAACACCTATTCTAAGCAGGACATGAAGCATGTCTCACGCTGTCATGTATTCAGACTCTATTTCTACAACTGCTACAGAAGCATACCTTCAAGTATGAAGAAATGCCTTCCATCCTCACTGCAGTGCTCATAGTGCTTTGACAGGAGCAAAGTTGCTCTGAGCTCAGAATACATGGAGAATGAAAGAATGCTGGGTGTAATCACAAGTTACCTTCTCAGCTCCTTCACAGAGTGCTTTCAAGGTGGGCTTAAAACAGCTATAGCTTTTCACAGAATCATAGAATCTTAGGGGTTGGAATGGACCTCTGGAGACCATCTGGTCCAACCTCTCTTTCAGAGCAGGTTCTCCTAGAGGATGTTGCACAGGATGGTGTCCAGGTGGGTTTTGAATATCTCCAGAGATGGAGACTCCACTACCTCTCTAGGCAGCCTGCTCTGGTGCTCCACCACTCTCAAAAGAAAAGAAGTTCCTCCATACGTTTAAATGGAACTTCTTATGTTCCAGTTTGTGCCCACTGCCTCTTGTTGTGTCACTAGGCACACTGAAAAAAGCCTGGCCCCATCCTCATGACACCCACCCATTAAGTATTTATAAACAATTATAAGGTTCCCCCTTAGTGTTGTCTCCAAGCTAAACAGCCTCAGCTCTCTCAGCCTCTCACCATAAGATAGATGTTCTAATCCCCTAATCATTTTCATAGCCCTTTTCTGTACCATATCCAGAAGTTTCCTGTCCTTCTTGAACAGGGGAGACCAGAACTGGGCACAGTTCTCCACATGTGGCCTCACCAGGGCAGAGTAGAGGGGGAGGAGAACCTCCCTCAACCTACTGGCCACACGATTCTTGATGCACCCAGGCTCTTGATGTAGAGAGCTGCCATATGAAAAAATTCTACAGACACTGCCAGCTGTGTCTTCACTGAAGAAAGATGCAGGGGAAATTCAAATATTGTTTCTTTCGTTTAGTATCATCTGACTTGCCAGTCACAATGGATTTACTGGTCACTCTGGCTGGTACGTACTTCTGGATTAACCACAGTGCCTTCTGGCTTGCCTAGTAGGCTGTGAGGGAACATGGAAGGAAGCTGGAGTTAGGTGGTAGACTGTAATGTGTTGTGAGGATGGTTAAAAACCCCAAGCTCAACAGTTTCCACTGCTTGTGGCACAAATTGCTTGTTTTATAATTACTTTGGAAGATTGAAGGAAGAGTGTTGGCTTACAGAGGTTTGTAAATCTCAGCATTCACACTGTTAAATACAGGGGCTTTTTATAAGGTTTTGAAACTACATATTTTGGCTTGTTAGTCAAATATAATGCTGTTTAGATGTTAAAAAATGCTGTGTTTCTTGAAATTAGAAATTAAGCTGCTGTCTGCTTTTATTCTCATTTGAACCAAAAAGTGGAACTCTGCCAAGAGTCATTACATCTTCTATCCTTTGGGTGAATTCTTATTTTTTTGGTGAAAACAGTGTTATGATTGGGTAATTTCTGTATTGTAGTTTATATTCAAAAGGTTGTAATTAAAGTTTTGTAAAATTTTGGTGTCAATCTCAACTACTGTAAACCTCATATTATTATGTTGACTAATGTACCACCACCTTGCAGTGAAAATGACTGACAAACATTAATTTGTCTTTCCCAATAACAGCTTTAGAAAATATTTTGTATTAGAAATGTGATAAAAAAAAATCAGTGCTGATGGATGGCAAATCATACTAATCAGCTGGAAAAAGTTAAGATTTACAATGTATTAAGAGAGCTCATGTGGCTGAGAAGTACCCTCATATCATTTTGGTTCAGGTTTTAAATATCTTTCTGTAATTCAAAAATAGGATAATGTACTTATAAAACACTTTACACAACACTCAAAATTGCAGTAAGTGATTGTAATTCCGCTGATCTCGTTGTAACCACTTCCAGGCGTGAAATAGGCTATTGAGCTACACCATGAAGGATATCTTTTGAACAAAAGCAAAGATAATATAGTATTGAATTGCCCTTTGGGGGTGCCTGTGTCCCAGTTGCTGAGACTTGACATGTAAGTGTAGATAGCTAAAATTAATCTTACTTGTGATTAATAAAATCCTGTAAAATCTGTGTTGCTAAACGTTTTCTGGAATGCACATTTTTGTTTGTAAGAAGTTTAAAAATGGAAGCAAAGATGATATAGAAGACAATACTGTTAGCATTACCTTCAAAGAAAAACTGAGATCCACCTTAGGAGATAGTTGCTTTTGGGCCATCTAATATACAATTGTAATATGCTTCCAGAATTGGTTAAACAAGCTGATCCTGCATGTGTTTACATTTAGGTGAACAGAAAAACTCTTCTTTGCCTTGGCTTCAGTGACACTATTATGATATCTTAGAACAGGAAAAAATCAATACAGGAAAATATAATAACAGCACATTAATAGAAATAAAAAATGCAAAAGCTGTTTAAAGCTACTTTCTTCCAGTGTAAGCACTTTTAATAGTAGACTAAACTGTGTTTTGGAGCAAAAACTTGTTGCTGTTCCAATTTTTCTATATTATAATATGTCATGTATATCTAGAATCACTAAGGTAGACTCTTTTGGCTTTCACTGCTGTGAGAACGCTCATGTGTGATGTAGAAACAAAAGAAATGAAAGTTGATATATTATTTCAGTAATGATGTCTGTTTTCAGCCTGTTTTTATGGCATCAAGGTGTGTCTGAGCAACAAAACATTTTAGTTATTTCCTTATTTGTTGACAGTAATTTATGCCAGATTTCACATAAAGATATTAAGTGGTTATTGCTACCAGAAGGGATAATTTAACAAATGTTTCCCTATTCTGAAAATGTCTGTTCCCAGTTCAGAGCAGTGTTTTTCCATCAGAGTATCAATACCTTTGGATTACTGTGAGTTAAAAGCCACAAAAGAATGAAGAACAAAAGATTGATTTTATTTTTTTTTTGTTTTTAATGATGACCCTAGGCATAGATTAATGGATGTAGCATGCACAAAGTGGTGTCAGTTAACATATATGACATTACTCAGATGTCTCAAACTCCGGAAAAAGCATGTGAATGATTTATGGAATTGATATTAATCTCTTTCCAGTAAATGCATTACTAAAGTTACATGGGAAATTGATGTTACTGCTGTAATGCCAAATTAATTTATTTCTTGCTAGGTCAGCATTGCAAATGGAACTAAATATTAACCTTTTAAATATCTAAACAGAATATAGTGTGGAAGGCATTTTTACGAATGGTGGAGTGCTTGATGTTGATGTGATAGCAGCTAACAAATACACCATTAGTTGAGTATCTTTACTTGTGGGAAATAGATATTAATGACTTATGAAGCTAATGACAATACAAGAAGAATTAATATAATAGCAGCAGCAGTAGAGAATTAAGATGTTAATTGTAGTTGATATGCTGATTATAATTTTCACAGTCAGTTTATCTTCTTATTATCATGTTGCCTTCTTGAAGACCTAGCCTTTCCCTCCTGCCTCTTACCACGTTTGTGTCTCCTCAGCTAGTATACAAGCACACATGTGGATTTGCTGTTTGATTGACCTAGGGAGACTGGAATAAGCAACTGAAAATGGATGCAGAAATGTCTTAGATTGGGTAATTTTAAGTTCAGAGCAGATTTTATACAGCCTCTGTAGAAGGAATAACCAAATAGGTATCCTTAGTCTGGGAAAAGAGGCAACTGAGGAAGAATATATGAAAGATCTGTAAAATCATGATTCTTAGTCAAAATGTCAATGAGTAGGAAACAGTGTTTCTCTGTCTGTTCTCTTTGTACAAAAACTAAGAGCCATCAAATGAAAGTAACAGCTAATGTGTTGAAAGCACACAAAGGAAGATGGCTCCTCACATATTGTTTAGTTAAGCTGTGGTGCTTCTTCCTGCAGGAAGTTGTGGATGCTAAAAGTTTACATGTGTCCTGTTTTCAAGCAAAAAAACCACAACTGACAAGACCAGGGAAGAAAAACCAGTTGAAAGCTACTAAACATTGACACCATCTCTGGCTCAGAAGGTTCATAAACTGTACATCAGAAATGGGGGAATTATTCTGGGGAGGTATCTTCAAATGATTGCTTTATTCCCATGCTCCTCTCTGGGTTCCATTTCTGGGTTTTGGGACTTTGATGTCTTCTAATAGATACATCTGGTTAAATGGTTAATCACTTTTATTACATATGATATTTCTTTGTAATTTTCTAAAAATAGGTTACAGGTTATAGTTACAAGCCCAAATTAACACCATGCAAAACTGTAATTTGATCAGGTAATAGGAATGAAAATCTTACAGTTATTGTTTCTACTTAAAGTAATTTTCTTAAGAAGGTAGTGGTTGACAATGGTGTGTTGACATTAACAACAGTTATCCAGAAACACACCCAGTGCAGATCTGTTCTTAAGATTTTGCACTACATTCCTGGTACTTACATTTCCATCAGACTTTTCCATCAGTTTTTGATGGGATTTTTGCAAGCTTGCTCTTTGACAGAGAGGGAATTTAAAAAAATCAACAACAAAGGTACTTTACACGAAGATTTAGAAGTAATTTTTGAGAATAAGCAGAATAAGGATTTTCATATATACCAGGTTCTGAGATAAATTTTCCAGTTTCCCTTTTTCTGTCTCTGTTCAGAATTTTCCATCTGGAAGAATGATAGAGGGAAATACAAGAAAGAATAGCAATGTCCCTGCCACTGTGAAGGAACATTACATTACACTGAACAAATATCCTTATCTGAATGTACAATCACCAAAATAAATGCAGCTGTGTTTATTTCAGCATAATCAGATTTTTTTGAATATAAAGTCATTGACATAAATGCAGCTGTGTTTATTTCAAACTGCACATGTTAATATGAACATGAATGTGACATTGGTTACTCATGAATGTACAGAGGTATGTATATATAGTGGCACAGTAAAGGCCTGTGACAGTTGAAGGTATGAAGAAGAAGATTCAGCTAACTTTGTGCTTTACCTAAACATTTTTATAACAGCGTAGGAAGTCACTGATGAGGAGATGCTAAGTTCTTCTCATATAAAATCCCTGGATTTAAATAAATCTGTAGTTACTCTAAGGGTAACAGGTGACCTGTTCTTCAATTACTAAGGAAATAATTGCTTTGAATAATTGCTTCTTAAAATAGAGAATTGTGTTAGTTTTCAGTGATTGGTAGGTCCAGGTCAATCTCTTCTGATGGGTTTAGTGCAGACCATAACTTTACCTTAGATTTTTATCTGATTCAGAGCCTTAAAAAGAGCTGCCAACCACCCTTCTAGAATTTCATCTTGCTGATTTCTCAAAACCAGGATAAAAACAGTGAAAAGCAGTGCCTGTGGAAAAAAACTGGCATTGTTTTTGTTAGGGGTGCTTCTCCTTGCTGTTTCCCCAAAGTAGTTCTCTGTCTTTGCTGTCCTGTTTATATGCTTATCTGTCTTCTTAAATCAGAGTCATTCAGAACTAGAAGAAATTGAACTGTTCTTTGCTTTGCTTATGCAGATGGTGCTTTATAGATTTTCAGAAGGAACTGGCTGTACTCAGAATAAATGGTAAGGTAGCATCAGAACAGTAAATGTTTTGGCGCTAAGAGTTATTAGAAAGGTATTATTGTCATCTGGGAGAAGGTCAAAATATTCTGCTAGACTGAATAGTGGTATTTTGTTTAGGCAGTTCAATAACCTCTAGTATTATTCCTGTTTTGCAGAAGACAGCAGCACAAAAGATGTGGTTCTTGACTGCCTAGCACCTTTTGTAGTAAATTTCAACTGTGTGAAATGAGTGCAAAACGAGTGAGAAATGTTAAGAGTGCTTTGCATCAGTTTCATATGAACCAAATAATGAATGAAATTTAGGAAATGTCATCTCTTGCATTATGTCTACTAGATTTGATCAAATAGTGATGTTACAAAGAATAAGGGAACAGAAGGAAATGGACTGAAGGAGAGACAGCACATCTGAAACGTTTGCATTGGGTCCTGCACTCCAGGGGCTGTTGGCCATGTTGCACAGCAGTGCAATGCTGCTATTTCTCTGTTACTGTGTGATGTGCAGCATGTGCTGCTGCTGATTTACCCAGTACATGGCTTGGGCAGCGCTAACTGGGAGAACAATATTTCTTTTGCTTGCTTCTCAGCTCCAGATAAATGAATCCCTTTGTATGATCACATTTTTATGGTTTGTTTTTTGTCTTTTTTTAAGAGTGTTGAAGACACTGGAACAGGCTGCCCAGAGAGGCTGTGAACTCTCCATCCATGGAGGTATTCAAAATCTGAGTAGATGCAGTATGAAGCCACGTCCTGTTGCTGACCCTGCTCTGAGCAGGGCAGTGGACTGGACAATCTCCAGAGTTCCACTTTTGTTTTGTTTTGTTTGGTTTTCCTGAAATTACAATACACTTCAGATAGATCCTGTTCTTCTCTAAATTGTTTTAAAATTCTCAACTGCCTGCTGTTCCAAATTTAACAAGCCAAATTAAGAGCTTTGCTTGTTTGAGCTGCCACTGTAAAGCAAGAAGAGACAAAACACTCTGAAATACATAATGGTCTGAAATACATAAAGAATACTGGTTGAAAAGCATACTCCAGAAGATGTGTTTCTGCAGGAACAATAAGTATTTTTGTTCTCAGACTGATACTATCTGATCTTAGCAGAAAGTATTTTAGAGTATTTTTCTCAGTCTAACAGGAATTTGGATACAAGTTATTAGGTGGGAAACACATTATTTTAGATACATGCAGAGCTTCATTTTGCATTTATTGATTCTGCTTAGTAACCTAATTGCCATCTAGGTTTAGCCTTTAGCATGCTAATTTTGATTTAGTGTTTGTATTTCTGAAAACAAATTGCGAAGAAACCCTATATTATCACTGTGTGTTCTTCAGACAAGTACTGGAATTCCTGGGTTTACTACAATATCATAACATGAAGGTAAATTACCATAGTATATTAAGGGTTATTATTATATTTTTCTCTCATCTGAAACTGTAAGACAACTTCTTGTTTGTAAGAAGTGTGATTTATTCTAGTTTAAAAAAATAGCTTTGAATGTTCATTGTTGCTACTGTACTATATTATGAATAATTCATTTCTGGTAGCCTTTTCTAAGATTGTAAATGAATGTAAAATTTCTGATGTGAAAAACTTTTAATTCTTTTTCATCAGTGCAATATAAAAGTATATAGAGCTAATACATCTAGATTTTTTTTCCCTTTCAGCATTTTGGTGGTCAGTTTAAGAGTGTTGTGAAAAGATTGATAAGTGTTTTTACATTTGTATTCCTTTCTTGTCTTTCTTCTTATCTGTTTTTGTTTACATTAAGTTTCATTTATATCATGCTTTACATATATCCTTCATATTACTGTTGTGCTGTACAAAGAAATATCTTCAATGCTCTAGTGATTATATTAATGCACATATACCTGCATTGAGCTGACTGCGATGTCTGTGGGCAGAGTCAAATCCAATTGCATAGAAATGTTAGCACAGCCCCAAATGTTTTGAGACTGGATTAAATGCTGAGGTGGTTAGTTCAGTCTGAATTTTGTTCTGTTACAGACACATTACTGTCAGAATACCAGAGCTAGCTAATTTGTGCCTGTTCTGGGTAGGGTGTTGTATGACAATGCACTTACTCCTCTGAAAAGTGTTGTAGATGTACTCCTTACTAAACAGTAAAGAACAAGGAATGGAACAGCAATGTTATAATTAATTTATGCTTTCATTTGAAAAATAAAAGGTGATAACAAGTTGAAACTTGACTTTTGGTTATTACTGCATGTATTTCCTGTGGCTCTTCTGTTTTAGAAGCTTCAGGGTTGATTCATTCTCACTTATCCCAAACCCTTCTCCTCCTCTTATTTAATTAGCACAACATTATCCTGCCTGCCATTTTTCTTTACTCTCTGCATTTTCATAAATATTATTGCTGAATTATCTCTTTTGTATGTTGAGAGAATGTTGAGCCCCCTTTCTTGAGCCTGTACATTGTATGCAATATCAGTTTAAACCCTGTTGTCCTCATGTCTAGGACTCTATGTTATTGGCCTTCCATTAGCATCTGTTTTGTTTTTCATTACTCCCATCTGTGTGTTCTTCTTTATCCTTTTGGATTTAGTGATCCATTTATTTCCTTCCCTAGTATTTGCATTTGCATTTTCATCAGTAAACATTTTTGTCCCTTTCATTTCAGTCATGGTTTCCCATTTTCACTGTATTTCCTCTGCAAATATCCTTACTACTCTCCCTTGAAAGTTTTGCTTAAATCTCTCTTTCCAAAATTCTTAGGTTGTGGGGTTTTTAAATGATTTTTTTATTTTAGATTTTCACATTCCTGACTGGTGGTTGTTTGTCCTTAATCAGTCAGCATGTTCTTTTGGACAGGAGACATTTCTTACTAAGAACTTGCAACTGTGCCCTTTAAATCTTTTCTCCAGCTGAGGGGATCTATGTTGACAGCTGGCAAATACTCAGTGCCTGGTCCAGGGTAGAAATCAGTGGAAACAATTCTGCAAGGCTGTGATTTCTGTTTGCTTTGGGTCAGATCATAAGCTTATGAAACTTTCTACGAATTAACAGTCATGTGGCAACTGGGAAAATGTACTGTTATCCAGTGGACCAGAGGTCAGTAAGAAATGAATGCGAGAAGAAAGATAGTTGATTAGATGGCATGAAAATAAGAACACTCTGAGTGATTCCAATCAAGTTCAGTTCAAAGTGTCTGCCCAATATGTCTGTGGTGTAACAATCATTACATCTAGATTCTTTTTAGGATGGGAATACACAACTTCCAAGACCTCTTATTCTATTTTCTCTTTAGAATATTAGCCCAGTTAATAATAGATTGTGCTTATAATCTCTTACTGCAGGAGATCACCATGTACTTTACAAAGTGCTTTTATTTTCATTTTATAGTTCAGATATCTGAGGCTCACAGGAGTTAAGAGCTTCAGTGTTATGAAGCAGAATCACCATTTGAAGCATTTTGACATTACCTTCTTTAAAGTACACTAATTGGATTTAAGCCCACACTTTTGATTACTCTAAAATTGAACAAAGTATGTGTCATCCTGAATCATGGTGGATAAGATGGACTTTCTTTTGTAGGGATGCTATTTTAGAGTCTGCCATGCTTCAAGAGATATTAGGAATAATAGATATTATAGGAGTAATAGATATTATTTCAGATATAATGTAACAATAACTGATATTATTTCAGCAGTACAGGAAAACTTAAATACTATTGGAACAATTGTGTTAGATTATCTCCACTGACTCAGACTAATAAAGAATGAACCAACTGAGTAAAGAAGAGTAGGGAGAACAAGCATTATCTTCTGCAACCTATTCAGTTTTGACTGATTTAACCTAGATAAGGAGATGAGCAATATTGTGTACTTTGAGAGTACTGCAACAAGCTTTATTAACTGATAATAATAAGTGGAAGACATATGTTAAATTGTTGATTTGTGTGAGAAAGAAAGAATAGGGAAATCAGGAAGTCGTATGACTGCAATTTAATAGCTGTGATTTAGTCTTTATAATCTAGTGATAACAAATACAGGCTAGTATATTGTAACAAAATAAAATTCCAAAGTTTATGAATTAGAAAATGTGGAGAAAATTGAATATAGACTGATTAATGCAATCCAGTGTGATTTTACTGTGGATGATACACTTGAAAGGTATAGTTTATGAATTATTTTAAACGTTGCAGAAATATTTCAAGACCAAGAAAATCTAATTAAATAAAATATTTATTAGTAGTATTCTTAATTAACATGTTTTAGTCCTGTAAAATAATATTGTATTGCAGTAATAGAGAATATTAGCCAATCATTACTTAATTTTTATTATTGTTTGCCATGTAATAGCAGAAAATTTTCCTAGTATGATTTTGGTATCGTTATGTCAGATGCTTTGCAGAGGAATGTGGAGACTCAGTTCTTCATGAGAGTACTAGCAAGTGTTATTGTCCTATAGTGTGATACACACACGTACCTTGAACCATGCAATTTTAATGGAGTGTGTTCAGGCTAAGGTCTGTTTGTGTGGGTTCTGTTTCAGGTTGGGTTCTTGGCCTTATCAACAGTAAGATACAAAAAGAAGTTGCAGAAATTGTAAAAGAGGAAGGTAGAAAAAGAAAGATACAAATGTCCATGTAACACTGTAATCCCTGCTTCTACAGGGGACAATTCCCTCAGTGTGTATAGAATTGGTTTTTGCAACTGTCATTTTGTTTGCACTTAAAAAAATGAAGTTGCTGATTACAAAAAATTACTTTTAAAAAAAATAAAATTAAAATATGCCTGTTATTCTTTTAAACTTCCTGAAACAATTTTATTCTTATTTGTAAAAGAAGTGTCTGTGTTTATACATTGATATTTAGAACACTCCTGCCATCCTAGTGAGCAAGCTGCCCACCTGTTCACAATTAAAAGTATTTTTAATTTTTTATTGTAATTGGAGTGGAATCATTTTTCTTGTGAGTCTGGGATGTTCAAAATCAAAAGATCCTGTTCCTGATTTCCTTGCACATCAACAGTATGACAGAAAGTAATCTTTCAGTCACAGAGGTAATGTTTCCATGTCATTGTGGTAAAAACTTGAAGACAAAAACTTCTTAAGTTCCTGGTTCTGAAGACTGGCCTTTGAAAAAACATATATTTGTTTAAAGCTAGGGACATGTGTTAATATGTCTTTTTTTTTGAAGTTTTTCATTACTGATAGTAAGATTTAAGAACTGTTCTAGTAATAAATTAAATATCCACATTTTTTTTCCTAAGTAAATGAATAAAGTACATATTGTGAAAGTTAAAGAGCTAGAGTATTATTAACATTAGGAACCACAAATTTTTACTTCTTAAGGTGATAATTGTTTTATAATGCAACTGCTTGCACAATGTTTCATAATGTAATAAATCTTTCTAATGCATTTAATAAAGAGATTTTTGTGTGTTACAATGTGTGTGTTCTAAAGTGCATGCATATGCAATTCACTCAAAATTGAAATTAACCTTGGATGTCTTTAAATAAGTAATTTTAATTAACCCTTTTCTGTCATAGTTAATATGCTTTATGTGCTAAAGGACTTATATTGATATCCCAGCAGCTTCTTATATAACAAAGAGTTATTTTTAAAATTAGATTTTAGTATAAAATGACCTTGCTATGGATTCACTGACAGGGTGTACTCTTAGAAGCACAATACAGGATATAACAAAAGTAGTGGGTTTTGTTGTTATTTTTAATTGAAAAGGTTTGATACATCTTGGGATTCTTACATAAATAGAGGTAAAGTAGCACCTCTCTTTAGAAGTCCCTTAAGACTAATTTTGAATAGGAATAGTACTGCTGAATGTGTGTGTGTCACTTTTGGAGACTCAAAAGCAACATTTGAACTATATAATTGACCAAGGTCACTTTGTGTCCATGAGAACCAATAATACAGCTCAGCAATCATTGTAGTGTGATTTAGGTACTAATTGCCTTAAAAATACTGATTTGTTTTCTGGTTTTGTGAAATAACTAGTAAGGATATTTTGTCTGTTTTGAAAACCAACATTTTTCCCCCCCTTTTTGTTTTGGAAAGCTATAGTCCTACAAAACAGAGATGCAGAGAGAATAAACTTGGAGATACAGTCAAATAAAAGAAAATTTAATTTAATACACTTAATTAGACTCCTAAATCTATCCTAACTGTGCATCTTCATAGTCTGTAAACTTTTGGATAACAAAGAATTACTAGAAGAACAGGAGAAGTTTGTATCTAATGTGATTGACTTTGTCTATTAATATAGGAGTATCTCTGCTAACTGTGTCTTTATATAGTCCAAACCTCTGACTTAGTTCAGCAGCCATGGTTTTGCAATTAGTGTATAGACTTAAATATGCCTCTGACTAGGCCTTGCACTTCAGCCTATATACAGACATGAGTAATGTGAGAATAATTGGCTGGCTCTTGTCTTACAATTCCTTTCTTAATACAGAGTAAACATTACAAAAATCACAGCATCTCAGCTGAAGACCTACTGAAGGGTTAAGATTATGTGCTTCCTTATTAGGGACAAACTAATATCTGCAGTATCAAGTGCTACTTGTTTTCTTAGCAGACAGAGAGAGATCAGACCTGCAGGATGGTGGAAAGACTCCAAAGAAGAAGCTAAGAACATGTCTGTGAATTGTGAGGCCACACTTCCAGAAGATATGGGTTTCCTATTAGCCTAACTAGATGGAGCTTACTTCCCTGTTTCATGGATGCAGTCCTTGTCCTGTCTCCATGTGTCATTCCTTTCCAGCAACCTCTGGGTTCTCTGGCTTGCATTCATTACTTGATAATATACCTGCAATATAAACAGCTGTTTCTTCAGGATGTTTCAGTTGTAGCAATTTTTGACAGTCAGAAAGGCATTGGTTATATTGACACTGAATTGGTAGAGGTGCTGATTCTTTTTTGGATGTAGTGGCAGCATTTGGTTAAGAATTTCAGAAGACTTCAAAAGTTGTAATTTCTTCAGGGTTTTGTTATGTTGAAGATAAAGGTGAAAAGTAACAGCAAAAGAAAAGAGAAGGTAGGAGATTTTGTTGGCGTGGGGGAAAAGGGAACATCTGAAATCCATAGTTACAAAGCCTATTCTTTGCTACCCTGTCTCCCTTTCACGAGGAAGTGTGAAGGAGCTGAATATGAAGGGTATGCTGAGAAGGGTCTGCCTGGTATTGAGATATTTGATTGACGGTAGCACTTAAATTATACCTGCATGGATAGATAGTATATGAGTCAGGAGTTGTTAGGGAGAGTCAGAGAGGATGTTTGAAGGTGTTTTTACAATGTTGATTTGATGAAGTTAAAGTTTTCTGTTTAAACCCATTGAAAGAGATGTTACTGGTTTCATATGGGCCCTGTCAAAAGGGGAATGGCAGAGGAAAGTGGAACCATCTAGAGGGAGGGGAAGGGAAAGGAGGGAAGATTTTGCCCTCCTTTGAGATCTGCTGAGCCTGCTCAGAACTGAGATGCTTTCAGAGCACAAAGTGGCATGGGCAGGAGAGGGAGGGTGAGGGTGAAGCAAGCAGGGAGGCTGGAGTGTCTGGGCACTGATAAACTGTTGAAAAATACAAGGAACAGATACAGGGTTGGCCATAGAAGTGACAGTATTTTCCTAGGGATCCAGTGGAGGCTGTCTAGTATTTGTTGCAATTCTAGAAAGTTCACTGGATAGGAGACAAAAAGTGATTGTGGGAGGTGTTTGCTTTCAAGGGCACAGGGAGCAGCAGAGATCTGTTTTGATTTTTATTCTTTCTTACTTAGTCATTTTGAGTTTTCTTTATTTAAAAGCCAATTAATCTAGTTTCTTATAAAGTAAAAAACTCTCATTTTTGTTTAAAAGCTTTATTGGCTTTTTGGAGTACTCACTTATAAGAAAAAGATCTAGGCAGTCCAATTTCAATAATATGTCTGACTCAGATTCTCATCCCATCCATCTTAAATCCATTTTCTTTCTTTTATCACCTGTATGCCCTGGTCACAGTTCCCAGGCTTGGTTTGCTTGTACAGTAGTTTGCAATTTGCACTTTTTGGATACCTGTATGGCTGATAGACAAGGCAAATTACATTTCTTTTGTGACTCAGGCACCAATGGCTGTATCCAAGAGGACACTCGCTTGTGTCCTCACTACCTTTTAACTAGCTTGGGAAACTTACAGATACTGAACTAAAGTGTGAGACTGTATGAGTATGATAAAAATGCATTGCTCACTTTGTGTCACACTAATTGTCTTCAGTTTATTGCTGAGCAGACCAATTTTCATATGTCTCCTAGATATGTGGAATGGAATTACTTACAGTCATTGTGTAATTAATGTAACCTTAAGCTTTGGGAACATATGACAGACATGTAAACACCTACACCCTCCAACCAAGCCATTACTTTGAAAGTAGATTGATGTTTACATGGCTAGAGACACGACTTTAACAATTTGGTTCTGCAGAGAAAATGGTGTTAGAAAACAAAAGCTTATAAATGAAAGTTGCACATTTTTATTGTACCTAGAGTATATTTGAAGGTACAAGTATAGCCAAAAGTCTACACATATGTGCATGCTTTATAGATATAAATGTGTATATTCAGGAGAATTCCTATTGTATGGATGTAGCTATTTTAAAAATAACTTTCAGCTGGTTAATATTTAAATTTACCCTTTGATGTTAACATAATACATTGAAATATAAAAAATACATCTGTTCTAGAATGCATCTTTTCATTGCTGACTGCCTTTTTGTAATAGTCTTCCCCACAGAATCACAGAATCATTACGGTTGGAAAGGACCCTCAAGATCATCTAGTCCAACTGATAGCCCTACACTACTCTTACCTCTAAATCATCCCCTGAAGAAACACATCTATCCTCTTCTTAAAAACCTCCAGGGA